>QEPC01005031.1:153683-181471 GCA_003113815.1 Sphenodon punctatus | reverse complement strand
AACATGCATAAATAACCACCAAGGGTGGTTAAAGGGTGGTTAGCATCATGTCTGTTTTCACCCTGTATCAGCCATGTCTGTTTTTAGACAAGTTCCATGGGAGGGAGGATAGTCCGTGGTCTTTGAGTGGTGCATCTGCATGGCACCCTCATGTGCAACATGCGTGCAGAGCATTTCAACTGAGTGGCTCCAAGCATGGCTTCCTCATCCATGGAGGTGGACACCCTGGTCCACATGGGGCACTCTGGATTTTCCAGGAGTTCTCCATGCATGGACATGAGTGGCCATGGGTCACCGAAATGGGCCACTGAAGCACACGTCCCCATGTATCACGGTCATGCATGCTGTTGGATGCGTGGACAGTGGGGGGGTGGGCGTGTGTGGACGTGCCTCATTTAAAAACACTCCGTGTCTTTCTTGATTGAGATTATGTTGAGCATTCAAAGATTAAAGATCAGGTTTAAGATCTTTGTTTGCCAACATTTACTAAATAACTATAAAGGTTATTATGAGATGTCCTTTCATGAGGACTGGAGGGTTAATCTCCAATCAAACAAAGTATGTAAGACCACATTTAGCTTTAAAAATAAGAGTAATTCCACACCTGTTCAATAAAACACTTAACAACTATTCAATATAATATAATATAATATAATAATAATAATATTTAATCAATCAATCAATCAATCCATGAATCAATCAATCAATACATTTATTAATGGCGTAACCACAAGGTTATTGCCAAACCATCAAAATGATAAAAACAAATGAAATAAAACATGCATCCAAAACCAGAACAGTACATAAGATTCTTAAAGTTCATGTGTCAAATTTTGTATAAGCTCTATTTGTACATGCCTGTTGACAATAAGGTATGGCCAAGACAGATCGACCAAAGAGCCCACCACACCATCCAACACCACCTCCCCCACCCCCTCATCCCAAAACAACATCGAAGGAGGTATTTTAAGCATTGTTTATAGTTTTATCTGTAAATGTCCCACCTCAATAGACCGGGCCAGTTGGATTAGTTGGTCAAGTACATAGTGTTAAACCTCCTGCCTCCTTGCCCACAGTCTTAAATCTGCCAGTCTTTTGCCTAGCTTCGAACGTTCGAAATAATACATGGGCTATCTCCCTCACTTGCTTCCCTTCCCGAGCAGGCAATAAAAAATGAAGACGATAGTTACCCAGCCAAAACTTTTTCCCACCCAAAATCTTATTGAACCACTTGGCCCTTACATCTTCTGTAAATCGACAATCAAAAACTACATGATACAAATCATCAATTTGGTCCAGACCGCACGGACATTTACGCGCAGCCCAAGGAATCTGGTTATACCGCCCTTCGAGCACTTTAAAGGGCATTAGTTGAAATCGACAAAGTATTGACTAGGTTTATTTTAGAGTTGGTTGGTGGAATATATTTGCCAAAATTTGTTCTGAAAAAAGTGACCAACAGCAGGGGAAAGAGGAGCTCCCAGAGCTCCATGGCACCCGCAAGGTGACCGGGGGGACAGCACAGGAAGCAGCAGGGTCAGGGGGGGCAAGGGACGGGGGAGGGGGAAATAGAGCAGGCCAGGGAGCAGCAGGGTGGGGAAGGGGAGGGGGGCACAGCACTGGGGACACAGAAGGAACAATAAACACACAGTTTGCACTAACAACAGCTTTATTGTCTGCTTAGGGTATGGGCAAGGGGCCAGAGAATCACCAAGGCACACCGACAGGTGGGGCCTACCGTGGGTGAATGGAGGTGCTGGGACAGCGGGCGCTGGGACCTGCCTCTGCAGTCGGGGTGGGGTCACGGGGACCAGGATTGTCCCATGGCAGCCCTGGGGGCCCTGGTGCCGGCCCAGTATGCTCAGGCCCTGGGCTCACCGGCTATACATCTCACCAGGGCAGCGCAGATCCGCTTGGCAAAGTGGTATTCCTGTGGGTTCTCCGCATTCACGTAGAGCGACACAAGTCCTGGTGGCTGCTGGGGCCTGGGGAACACCAAGGCGGCCCCATCCGTCTCACAAATGTTATGCAGGACACAGCAGGCACTGATCACGGGGGCCGAGGTCTCCACAGCGAAGTCCAGCTGACCAGCAAGGAACCTCCAGTGCTGCTTGAGGGCACCAAAGGTCCTCTTGACCACAGTCTGCGAGGCGCATAGCTGGGAATTGAACAGCACCTCCACAGGGTTCCTGGGGCCTGGGTATGCCTTCATGAGCCAGCGGAGGAGCGGATAGGCCGGGTCACCCAGGATTCTGGGGGGCATCAACACCCCCTTGATCCTGGACATCCTCATATCAGCAAAGTCCCCCCGGTACATACGTGCATAGAGGGGTGAGATGGCGGGGATCCGGGCATCATGGCTGTGGCCAGAGTGGCCTGTGAATATGTCTGTGAAGCGGCCCTGGTGGTCCACAACCGCCTGGAGCTCCAAGGAATGCTTTCCGTGCCTATTGATGTATTCAGCAGCATCCCCATTGGGGGGCCGGAGGATCTCGATGTGGGTGCCATCCACAGTGCCCAGACAGTTGGGAAAGCCACCAGCCTCGAAGTCAGCCAGCACGGCCTCCTGGTCTATGAGCTGAATTGCACGGTCCAGAATCATGGCCTCCACGGCCTCGCAGAAGTCATGGAGGATTCCTGTGGTGGTGCTCAGTCCCACACCAAAGTGCTTAGCTATGTACTGGCAGGAATCAGGTGTTTCCAGTGCCCAGACCTATATGGCCACCCACTGGACCATGGGTATGGGAGTATGCATGGGGGTGCGCAGCCACTCCAGCAGGGCACCACCAGCTCAGCGAGGCACCGGAGGCAGTGTCTGTCCATGAGGAAGTGTGCTCTCCATGCTGCATCATCCCACCGTGCCAAGGCCCTGGCCCACTATTCCTGTGCCCGGTCTGTGACCCAGAGCCGCCTTTGTGTGGGCATGGTGAGTATGACAGTGCTTCGCATGGCCACCTGGCACCAGTTGTGTGGGCCAGCAGCCTCCTGAAGGGCAACAGTGCACCCTTGGGTGAGGCACAGGGTCGTTGGTACGCCCCAGACGCCCTCAGGGCCCTGAACCTGGCCTGTGAGTGCCAGCACTATGGATGGGTGAAAAGATCACAGTTCAGATTCAGCTGTTTGGTTTGGTCCAGTTCGGTTCACATGTACATTTCGGTCGTTTGGTCCGCTCGCCATGTTCAGGTTCGGCCATTTAGATTAGTCGTGTTCAGTTCGGTTTGGGTGTTCAGGAAAAGGCTCTCTGTGCAAGAAATGATGGCCCCAGACCCATGACAGTGGGTCCTGGGGCTAGAGTGGCAGCTTCTGGATATTGGCCACAGCCCTCCCTGCCTGTAACTTGACTCCAGAACCCTGAAAGCAGGTCCTGGGGCTGTAGTGGCTGTTTCTTGATATGGTGGAATGACAGCACCTCTGTGCGAGGAATGATGGCCCCAGACCTATGATGGTGAGTCCTGAGACTAGAGTGGCAGCTTCTAGATACATATTGGCCATATCCCTCCCTGCCTGTAACTTGGTCCCAGGACCCTGCTGGTGAGTCCTGGGGCTGGAGTGACTGTTCTCGATGCAGTGGAAAGACACACCTCTGTGCGAGGAATGATGGCCCCAGGCCCATGACGGTGAGTCTTGGGGCTAGAGTGGCAGCTCTTCTAGATACATAATGGTCACAGCCCTCCCTGCCTGTAACTTGGCCCCAGACCCCTGACGGTGGGTCCTGGGGCTGGAGTGGCTGTTTCTTGATGCGGTGGAAAGACACGCCTCTGTGCGAGGAATGATGGTCCCAGACCCATGATGGTGGGTCCTGAGGCGAGATTGGCAGCTTCTCAATACATATTGGCCACAGCCCTACTTGCCTGTAACTTGGCCCCAGAACCATGATGGTGGGTCCTGGGGCTGGAGTGGCTGTTTCTTGATGCGGTGGAAAGAAACACCTGTGTGCAAGGAATGATGGCCCCAGACCCATGACAGTGGGTCATGGGAGGGCTAGAATGGCAGCTTCTAGATACATATTGGCCACAGCCCTCCCTGCCCATAACTTGGCCCCAGAACCCTGATAGTGGGTCCTGGGACTGGAGTGGCTGTTTCCTGATGCACTGGAAAGACACGCCTCTGTGCGAGGAATGATGGCCCCAGATCCATGATGGTGGGTCATGTGTGTGTGTGTGTGGGCGGGGGTTGAGTGGTAGCTTCTAGATATGTTTTGGCCATAGCCCTCCCTGCCTGTAACTTGTCCCCAGAACCTTGATGGTGGGTCCTGGATCTGGAGTCAATGTATCTTGATGCGGTGGAATGACATGCCTCTGTGTGAGGAATGATGGCGCCAGATCCATGACAGTGGGTCTTTGGGCTAGAGTGGCAGCCTCTAGATACATATTGGCCAAAGCCCTCTCTGCCTGTAACTTGGATCCAGAACCCTGATGGTGGGTTCTGGGGCTTGAGTGGTTGTTTCTTGATGCGGTGGAAAGACACGCCTCTGTGCAAGGAATGATGGCCCCAGACCCATGATGGTGGGTCATGGGGGTAGGGGGGCTATAGTGGCAGCTTCTAGGTACATATTGGCCACAAGATGCCCTTCCTGTAACTTGGCATGAGAACCCTGACGGTGGGTCCTGGGGCTGGAGTGACTGTTTCTTGATGTGGTGGAAAGACATGCCTGTGTGCGAGGAATGATGGCCCCAGATCCATGACAGTGGGTCCTGGGGCTAGAGTGGCAGCTTCTAGAAACATATTAGCTACAGCCCTCCCTGCCTGTAACTTGGCCCCAGAACCCTGACGGTGGGCCCTGTGGTTGGAGTGGCTGTTTCTTGATTCGGTGGAATGGCATGCCTCTTTGCAGGTAACGATGGCCTCAGACCCATGATGGTGGGCCCTGGGGCTAGAGTGGCAGCTTCTAGATACATATTGGCCACAGCCCTCCCTGCCTGTAACTTGGCCCCAGAACCCTGATGGTGGGTCCTGGGGCTGGAGTGGCTGTTTCTTGATGTGGTGGAATGACATGCCTCTGTGCGAGGAATGATGGCCCCAGACCCATGACAGTGGGTCCTGGGGCTAGAGTAGCAGCTTCTAGATACATATTGGCCACAGCCCTCCTTTCCAGTAACCTAGACCCCAGAACTCGGATAGTGGGTCCTGGGGCTGGAGTGGGTGTTTCTTTTTTTCTATCTATCTATCTATCTATCTATCTATCTATCTATCTATCTATCTCTACACTAAATCCAACTGCTATTAACTATTCTAAAACCTATTGAACTAAATGGAATATCCTAATAATTAATTACAAAGGCCTTGTACTACAAACACACTGTATCTCTATCTATCTTTATAACTAAGCTAACTACTATATCTATCTATCTATCTATCTATCTATCTATCCAATATTACACAGGGGGAAACAAAAAGAACACAGGGAGGGGTACAAAACTGAAATGAAAATCAATCTAATAATAATCGTACTCTAAATAAATCCAAAACTTAAAACAGAGGAAGGAAATAATCAGGGATGAAATAAGAGGGAGAGAGAAAGGATTCAATGGAGGGGGGAGGGAGGAAGGAAGATCGAACACAGGGAACACAGGGAGCGATAAAGACAAAAAATAACAACTAAATCTATTTAATCTAAGCTAAATAAATGATACTATGGAGGTAGATGGGTTGGATGGGTGAAAGAGGAGGAGGATGGCAATGGATTAGGAATAGGAAGGAACAAAAACTGCTGGGAGAGAGGGAGTCTTCTCAAACGCCTGCTGTTCAGGAACAGTGACTAGCTTTGAAGGTGTTGGGAATGGGGGAGGCAATCAGTTTTGTTTCTTGCTGCGCCCACCTCACCACAAGACCCATTGGCTCTGTGAAGACTAGCCCGTGGCCAATCGCAGACTGCAAAGCCAGTGGTCTGAGGCAAAAAGGGATGGTGATTGGGCAGGCTGGCTGCTACTCCAAGCCTCTCCACCCTCCACCCCTGATGCCTGGAAGTCTGCTCCTCAGCTGACTCCCCCTCCCTGCCACATTTGGCCTTCCAGTGACACCACATTTTAGCCACCTGAACTCACCTGAACGCGATCCGGACTGACTGAACTGTTTGGTCATTTCGGCGTTCGGAATTGAGTTTGGTTCAGTCGATTCAGGTTCAGGTTCAGTCATCCGAACAGGCAGAGTTCGGGTCAAACTCCAATCCTCCGAACCACATTCACCCATCCCTAGCTGGCACCTGTGGTGGGCGCACCAGATGGACACAGCACTCCTGGCTAGCCACCCCCAGATGAGGGTGATCAGGTGGAGCAGGTCCATGGAGAGCGGCTGGAGGTTGGAGTGCTCCCAGTACCACTCCTCACATATCCCCAGGAGCATCCACCTTGCGTCCCTCTGGCCCGCGTCCAAGCCGTCCATAGTGGTTCATGCCCGTGGTGCGGTCAGGTGTGCAGCTCTCCTGCCTGTGTCCCGGGGCTGCTCCTGCTCCATGCCCTGCTCATGCACCTGTGGGGCAGGCCTCGGCGCATCTGTATTGGCCACCCTCGGCCACTCACCCCGCTGCCAGATGGCCGGGGGCCACTCACCTGTGCCGGTGGGGCCCTCACAGGCCTCCTTGTGCCTGTTGTGCTCACCTGCTGGCTGGTGTGTGGCTGCTGGGGCACCCCCCACCCCCCGGTGCACCTGTGCTCCCATCATGGGGGCTCATACCTTGGGTCCGCATGCGTGCACCAGTGCGGTCCGCAGCTGGTTGTCTCTTGTCATCACCTCCCTGCTATCAGTGCTTGCTGGACAGTCTCTACACTCTGTTCCTGCAGCTGTGCTAGATCCTCTTCCCACGCATCGTTCGCTAGCCATCCCATGTTGCGGCCTGTGGGCTTATCCCATGTCCTTGGAGCTCCCCTGCTTCTTTTCTCAGTCCAAATGGGAACGTGGGGCCCATTTTCCAATGCTGGTCCGACCCTTTGGCTGCTGGACCATAGCCGGCAGTGCTGCCTCAGGGTTCCTGCACCCTGGACCACCTGGCTCCCCTCATAGCTGGACCTACTGGAAGACCATGGCCCTAGCTGACCTGTGGCATTCTCCGGATGTGCAGCTGCTCCTTTGCTGCCTGAATACCCTCTCTGGTGCCTATGCGAGTCTGAACTCCAGCCTTCTCTACTTTGGCTATGAGGTTAGCGCTCATGAGTGCCGGCTCTGAGTGGAGACACTGGGCCTCCATCCCTTTCCTGATGGGTGCGTTCTGGTAATGAGGTGCTCACATGTGATGTGGTCCGTGACAGAGACTGTGTTGGCCCTCTTGGTGTGTAGCCTGGCCGGGTTCATGACCTGTCTGGAGAAGGGGGGCCCTGCCCTGTCTGATTCCTTCTTTGGCTACACCCATGGGCCCTGTGGCTACCAGCTGTCATGTGGGGTGGCGTATTACTGCCTGTTGAAGCTAGGGTACCTACCTTGACCCCCTGATGCTGACTACATGTTGTTGGAGCCCACTGGACCGGAGCTGATGTGCTGGCTGCTGTGTGGTCCCATGCTGATGTTCAGGTCGTGTTCACCAGCCCGGATCTGTTTTAGGCCTACTACCTCATTGCCCAGCACATGGCGGGGATGGGCTACCACCGGGGCATGCTTCAGTGGCCACACTACATGCATCTGGTGGACCAACCCATCCTGGGCCCCTTCGTGACCCCATGCAGCTGGCTGTGAGGCCCCCTGTGTCTTTGGTGCTATGACTGACAGCCCCACCGTGTGCTCCCTGCATCTCCCTGCCAACTCGGGGAACTGGCCACCCACTCCTTGCCATTCAGGTCTCGTTGCTGTTGTGGCTGTGTTGGTTGCCTCCATGTTGCTCACCTGTGTCACTGTGCCCCCTCGAAGGCCACCCCTGGCCTTCACTGCCTGTGGTGTTCCCCTCCATGCCTGCCCCCCCTTTGGCTGGTTCCTGCTGCCTGACACCACCACCAGCTCTCCCCGTTGTGTTGTCATCCCTTGGCCGGCCGCTCATTCACCTGTGTCCATGACCTGCCCCCCCACCTCCTGGGTGCCTCCGTGACTGTGCAGGTCTGGGGGCCCTGGACCGTGCCTCCCGGCTACCTTGGGGGGGGGAGGAGGCTTCATGTGCAGCACGCCGGTTCAAGCTCTCATCCATCCCTGGCTGTGACTTTGCATCAGCGCAGGGGATCCCTGATGCATGGACCTGCCTTGGACTGCTCTGGTGCCTTCCCTGGCTTGGTTGCCCTCCCACTGTGACCCTGCTCTGTCCCAGTGGGGACCTCTGTGACTTTGGCCACCTGTGATGCTGTTGGGTGTCCTGGGCTGCCTGTGCTGTCAGTGGAGTTCTGGGTGCCTTTCACCGTGTCCTGGCCTGTTTCTGGTCCGGTCCTCTCCGCTTCCATTGCCCAGGGCTCCCCCCCCATGTCCATGTTGCTGTGTGTGTTGGCCTTCCCAGGGGGCTGTCCCCCTTCCCCCCTCTCAGTGCTACTGATCCTGGCTATGCGCGGCACCCGGTGTGCATGTCCCTTCCTGGGAGTCTGTCCATTCCCTGTCTTGTTTTTTTGTTTCCCTGTGTACCCCGCCCGGTATGCTCCCTCCTTCCTTCCTTTCCCATTCGGGTGTGTTTGAGCCCGGGCATGTGTGTGTGTGGTTTGTGTTCTGCTGTGTCTGTGGCTTCCCTGTCATTGTTGTGTGTGCTGGCTCTGCAGCTCTTCTCCCTCCTCCCCCTCCCTTCCCATTTCCCTTGTGTGGACATTGCCTTTTGATGCTTTTGGCTTCGTTTGCCTTCGGTCGGCCATGTCTGCCACCCCGGTGCCTTCTGGGTGTTCTGACCACGGTTCAGAATCAGCATAACATCTGTTGCACTGGCCTGGGTTGTAGTCCAGCCAGCCATTTCCTTGCCCTGGTCCCGCTCCCGGTTCAGGGTTGTCCTGGACCACAGGAGGGGGTTAGCTGGCTCCCCATAGTTGGGAATCCACTGTGGTGACCTGTGAGCACATAGCGTCTGAAATAACCCATTAATTAGAATTCCTACATACGTCTCCAAACATACAGATTCAAAGGGATTAATATTTTATTTCTAATAACAAATGTCCAAAGGTTGCTCTGTTACAGTACTGAAGAGGGCAAGAGGTAGTTGTGTCTTAAAGATAAAACTAGTAGTACTGTGGGTAGGATTTTCAAAAGGAGATATTACATAATTTGTAATTCGAGATAGGCACATAATTCGTTTTCATTTTCAATTTTGTTTACAAAAAACCCTTCTGGAAAAGGGGGTAAACAACCCCAGTGGCCATTTTGCACATGCACAGTGATTTTAATTATTATTATTTTTAAAAAACAATATTTTAAATTAAATAAAACAGAAAAATAAAAATGAAAACAAAATCAAATGAATGTCATTTGCTTATTCATTCATTTTTGTTGCCTTAGTTGTGAAAACGAATGGGGCTCCATTCATTTTCATAACTAATTAAAACAATACGAATTGCACACCCCTGGTTATTACTGTCAAGACCTGGGGAAATGGAAGGGTGGTGTCCCGGGTGCGCTGGCATTTTTAGGGCTCCAGGCCCCGGCGGCGCCATGTACTGGCACGGCAAGCTGCTTCCCCGCCCTGGCCGTCAGCAGGAGAACACATGCGCAAGCGCGGCAATGCCACATCTCCAGGTAACCAGGCAACCCAGAACTCACTGTGCATTCGAGGCTCAGGCAAGGAAGTGGAGCCTTGCCGCTCCACACGCTTGCTTGCAAGGACACAGGGGAGGCCTATATAAACCCCGCAGAATCAATGTTCCCTTGCTGGTGATCGGACTTGTGCCATGAGACTGGCCCCCAAGCGTTGTTGTGAATGAGTGCAGTGGAGAGAGAGACATCAAGTGTTTGAATGGGTGTGAGCATGGCGAGCGGAAGGTGAGTGCATGGGCGGGTGTTATTCTTTAGTGAGCAACTGGTGTGAGTGCGTGAGTTTACCTAATCCCTTATCTCCTTGCCCCTCCTTGCTAGTGCAACTGCCCTGTCCCCCCTGTTAATCATGCCCCCTGGGTCCAAGGTTCCCTTCTCCTCCCTTGGAGCCACCGCTGAATCAGCACCCCCCCTCCCTTTTCCTGGCATACGTGAGTGAGTGGGAGAACTAGAGTGGGCACCGCTTTGTTCACTAGTCCCGGTGATGATCTTCGGCTAGGGGCTACTCTCGCAGCTCGTCCCCCTTGCCAATATAAGACCCTGAGGGACCTTCTTGAAAGAGCGTGCTGCCCTTGCGACTGGTATGAGAACGCAGCCCCTTCCTTCCCAACCCCTTGTCCACTTAACAATTACACTCAGAATCATTGAAAGCCAGTGGGACTTTGGCCCAATCCCTTTAGGCACATTGGGAAGTTGCCCTCATATAGTTTCAGATGCTCACTGAAATACCAGCTACTAGGAATGGGACTTCCAGTATTGCTGAGAACCAAAAGTACCCGATAATGGCTATATCAGATTAATCTGATATTTCGGTTCTTTCTGAGTATCAGCATTGTCGAATCTTTTGCATTGGTTTTTTAATTGGATTTTTAACATTGCAATTTTCTCCATTGAAGTCAATGGGGGAAACCGCAATGTTAAAAATCCAATACCGAGAGAACCAAGAACTGATAGGAGAATTGATAAACAGAGAACTAAAACTGAGAACCAAAATTTTGCCCAAGTCCACCCCTACTGGCTACCTTGAGATCAGTAGCCAAAGAACATTTGACTTGAATGGAGTGAGAGTTTTGTCCCAGTAGAATATGCAAGTACTTTTTGTCCTTATAAATTAAGGTGAAATAAAGACAATGCAGTGGGAAAAGAGGACTGGACCAGATTTGCATTATTACTAGAAACAAAAAAGGGATTAAGTTTAAGATTCCTTCCGTAAGCTCCAGTAGCAACATTACAATCAGTGGGAAACAAAGACTATCCGGAGCTCACAGGACTAGGCCCAGAGAGAAAATAAAGCAATCTTGCAGTGCTAAATAGATCAACCATTTGCATAACCCCGTTATGCTTTAAGATGTTCTGGTCCTGAACCCCCAGTTTCACATCTTCCTTTACTACTCCTCAGGCCATCACTTCATTATTAGTGTCAAGTTTCTTGGTTTGCATTGTGATGGGATTTGCACCTGGCTGTGTAGTTAAAATGAAACTATAAAGTTGACACATTGGTGCTTGCTCATTGAGTTCAGGAGCAGGCAAGGTGTCTGTGCTTTATCCTTTCCTTCCCTCTGACTGGTTTCAGTGAAGTGAGTGAGAGTTGCTAC
The DNA here is from genome assembly GCA_003113815.1 of Sphenodon punctatus. Classification (NCBI taxonomy): domain Eukaryota; kingdom Metazoa; phylum Chordata; class Lepidosauria; order Sphenodontia; family Sphenodontidae; genus Sphenodon; species Sphenodon punctatus. Next base: position 170,240 of record QEPC01005031.1, on the reverse strand, counting down.
AAGGAGCTTTAAGAAGACAAGGAAGAAGAACTTAGGGTTTCAACTGAGGTAGAAGCAACCAAATATTAGGGGTGGGGACACAAAACCACTAATATTTAATCCAGATTTCAGGCTTTTCATTCCAAACTGTTTCATGTTTTATTTTTTTGGTGTTACAAATGTATTGAGCTTCAGTAGAGCATTGTTCTCAAAGTGAAAATTGTCACTTTGAGAATAGGGCTGATGTATCAGAAGGAGACTTTTGTGTTAACTGCAGAATATCAGATGAGCTGAATTTTTTTCTTCTTAATGACTTAGAGATTATCATCAGAAGCCCATAGAATACTACAGAATCAAGGGCATTCCAGGAGAAAAGCAATCAGTTGGTAAGGAATAGATAATGTGTTTCCTTGAAAACTGGAGGAAAAAGCCTTACATGGTTGCTATTAAACTTTGACTTATTTTAACATTCTACCGTACTGTGTTTTAAACTATTTCAGAATAAAAATAATATCCCATAAATTTATGATCAAATTACAGTGAGCCAATCAAATGCGCTAAATGAACTTTTTCTCTAAATCAAGTTCAGAGTTTATATCATAAGAAACATGCAAATGCTAAAATTGTTCCTTTTAAAATTATTTCAGAAGTTAGCGAGGACATGAAAAATTAGCTGATGCTTATTTTTAGGCAAACAGAACCATCATCTGTAATAAATGTTTAGCACATTCTAATATCTTTAGTTACAGTTGTTATGCATAAAGGCACATTGCATGGCAAGGTTATTTTATTTTATAGTTGGTAATGTGTGGGACATAGCTGACTGTTAACTGATTTGGCTTTAAAGTGAAAGAGATTTTGAAAAAAAAAATTAAAGCATTTTCTACGTTGAAAAATATGATCTTTCATGTGACACTAAAATAGTTTTATTTTAATGCTCATAGCAATTACAGCATCTGCAAATATACCACTTACGTACTTAGCTGCAAATAATGTGTGTTGTTCACATTTTGCTATTTAAAATGGTAAGTGTGCTGGTGAAAGCAAATTAAAATAGGGCAATTTTTCATTGCCCCTTTGACATGATATAATTTTTGCATGGCGTAGCACTGATGCAACATAAATTTAGCGCTAACATAAAATAACGCTTGCCCCATTTTCTTTACTGTGAAATCACTATTAAGGCAGTGAATTAAAGCTGTTCCTGTTTATGGGCAGTGGAAAAATACTGGGTCTCTTGCAAACATCGCTAGACCATTCTGCCAAATGTGTTAGTGCAACTATTTGACTGTCAAACTACCTGATATGACAGCAATTTCTTTTTAATAAGAGAGGAATAGGTAACATTTTCCATTGTGATTTATACCTTCTTATGCGATCAGGCTCAGACTAAATTGTATCTCTACATAATGAGAGTCAGGAATCAGCAAGGGAAGAAATAGTGTCATGCCACAAACACAGAAATGCTCTCTTTATTTTAAGAACTACAGTGTGGGCTGGAAACCTGATTGCCAGCTTATACTCATGCAATGAGCACTCTTGAGATAAAACAGATCATTCCCATGAGTACTGTGATCAGAATTTGACAGTGTGTGAACCCCCAAATTTGTCAATATCTACAATAATGGGCAAATCCTACCTTAACCTCTATAGGCCTGATCTACACCCAGCTGAAGTTAGATTCCTACCAACAACTTCTATAAGCTTTAGATCAAGACAAATTAACTCAAGAAAATATCCTTGTCTTTCTGTATGCTTTCCTCCCTTATTTGTTCTAAGTTTGGGCAGGGACCTGCCTCTAATCATGGTTACTGAATCAATATACAGAATGGTAGGCACATTGCTGGTGGTACCTAAATATGATTACTATTATAAAACTGAGTTCTAAATTGTAGGAAAGAGATTTTGAATGAATTTTGATCATTCATTGGAAATGATGAACTCAATACACTGCAGAGGTAAAAAAGGCAAATAGAGTATTATGAATTAGTAGGAAACTGAACAGAAAATATCATAATGCATGCCACTGTAGAAATCCACGTTGCACTTATCCCTTTACTTCTGTGTACATTTCTGGTCACCCTGTCTCAAAAAGGATGAACATATATCAAAAATATATATTTGAACTGGAAAAGGTACCAAGAAGGCTAATAAAAAGATGACCAAAGATATGGAACAGCTTCTATATGGGGAGATGCTAACAAGATTAGGACTCTTCACTTTAGAAAAGAAATGACTGAAGAAGATATCAAGGTTTATAAAAGCATGAATGATATGGAAAAAATAATTAGGGAACTACTGTTTATTATTTTGCATAATACTAGAACTAGGGGTCACCTGATGAAATGAAAGGCAAGTACTTTTGCATGCATCATGCAGTTAATCTGTGAAACCCATTGACCGAATTATTGTGAAGGCCTTAGTGTAAATGGATTCAAAACAGTATTAGAGTTATTCATGGAGGCTAGAACTATCAATAGCCCTTAGCCAAGACAATCACTAATGGGAAATTGCTGGAAGTTTGGAGTGAACTATGGGGGATAGATCACTCCATGACCATATATGTCTGGTTTTGAACATTGAAGTTTCTGGTGCTGGCCACTTTCATGGGGTGTTTTTTAGGGATGGGCGAACGATCATGGTTCGGGTTTGGCCGTTCGGTTCGGTTCGGTTCGGCCGCGTTCGGTTTGTCCATTTGGTTTGGCAGTTCGGTTCGGCTGTGTTCGGTTTGTCCATTCGGTTAGGCAGTTCAGCTAGTTCGCCGAGTTCAGGTTCAGTTGTTCGGTTCGGTCATCCGAACAGGCTGTTCAGTTAGGCTGTTCGGCTGTTCAGTTCGGCCGTTCAGCGATTTGGGAAATGATGTTATGGGTGTTTTTTTGTTTTTTATATGGTTTTTTGGTTTTTTATTGGGTTTTATATGGTTTTCTTTTGTTTTTTATTGGGTTTTTTGGTTTTTATATGGGTTATTTTACTTTATTTTTTTATCTAATATTATATATATCTATCTACACTAAATCTAACTGCTATTAACTATTCTAAATGCTATGAACTAAATGGATTATCTAATAAGTACACAGACATACTCCTACAAACACTAAAACTAAATCACTAACGCTCTCTCTATCACTAAGCTAACTCCTACAACTCTCTACTATCTATCTATCTATCTATCCCATATCCATAGATATAGATATAGATATAGATATAGATATAGATATAGATACATCCCATATATATGGGATGGGAGGAATCACAAACAGAAGAGGAGTCTGTAGTGAAATACATACATAATGAGTCTGTACAGTGCATAACAAGGTTTCAGTTTATGGTTTAAGTTTCATTTCAGTACAAAACTGAAATGAAACTTAAAGCAATCTAAAAATCCTACTCAACGCCTGCTGTTCAGGAACAGTGACTAGCTCAGAAGGTGTTGGGAAAGGGGGAGGCAGATAATCAGTTTAGTTTCTTGCAAGCCTCTCCACCCCTGGTGCCTGGAAGTCTGCTCCTCAGTGACTGACACCTCCCTTCCCTATCACCTTACAGTGAAACCTTTTTTTGCCACCGAACTCACCCGAACTCGATCCAAACTGACTGAACTGTTCGGCCATTTCACCGTTCGGTGTTCGGTTTGTTCGGTATGTTCGCATTTGGGTTCGGGTTCGAGTTCGGTTGTCCGAACAGGCCGAGTTCGGGCCAAACTCCAAACTACCGAACCGCATTCGCCCATCCCTAGTGTTTTTAGACAAGTGACTCCCCACCCATCACCCACCCATCATGCTTATTGCATGGCCACATTGATACTCTATGCAGCCCTGCAACATGCATGATGGGTGGGTAATGGGTTGGGAGGTGCTTGCCTAAAAACACCCATAGTCAGGATACTTTGCTAAATAGATCATTGTTGATGCACCCCCAAAGAAGACGAGGACACCTTCATGGGTTTTAACGGCCGCACTCTTTATTAATTACTTCCAGAAAAGGGGGAAGGGGTACCCCTTCTGCTTCCCCCCTTTAAACCGGGGTCCAACCTAATAACTATCCCTAACTGTTTCCCAACCACAGGAGGTTCACACCACCCCCTACTGGGCGCCACCCTGTCCCTCCGGCACCCTTTTAACCCCCACGTTGTCAGGTTAAGCCTGAGGGGAATCCTCCTGTGCCCTACCGTGAAAACTTCTTTAACTTACACCCTGCCCTGATCACCAGGTTTCCCCGGACCAGAGCGGGTTGTTCATACCTACCCCCCGCCCTTGGGGGTGGTGGTGGTGGGTTAAACAACAAGGGTGAGAACACCGTAACCCTCTGTTTGGCACATGGTCTGCCCAGCAGGTTTGGTCATTCACCTCTCACCCTTGGGCTGACCATTCAGTGGGCTGCACTGTGCGACTATGCATGGCCTTGCCCATCTCTTAAGGAGATGTTCCTAATCATACTAGGCTATGTATTTAACTTCATTCAACAATTTCTTAAACAATTGGCCTTAACTCAGGCCACCGCCAAAGAGTGCAACAATTACTCCTACCACCGGCAAATTTTCACCCTCACCCCTTCGGTTGAATCAGCAATTCACTCCGGGAAAGGCAAAAAAAACCTTGCTGCTACTTAGCCAATTGGGCTCACGGAAAATTCCTTTCCAGTCCTAAACTGGCGACCAGTGTTACTTGGAGTGGTGCAATTATAAAGGGGTGGGTGGGTGGGTGTGCGTCCTTCCCTGCTCCGCGCCCAGTGACAAGTGAGACGCGTGAGCAGGGAAGCCTAAAATGGCCCCTGGGAGTTCCCCGCTCTCCCGAGAGTCCTAGGCACCCCTTCCTGGTTGCCAGGCAACCACGTCAATTCCCCACCTGCTTGGAGCCTGGTGGCCTCCCTGATTTATTCCTTGTCCTCTTCTCCCCCTGGAAGGGGGGAGGGCGCCGCCAAACCCTAAGCGCGGAGGGGACTTGCTCTGATTCAATGTCAGCTTCCAGCCCCAATTGTTTAGTTTTCCATCCTGATTTACCTATTGGTAATTGAAAAACAAGTACCAGAAATTATTGATTTTTTTGAGTATCCAGGTACCCAATCAGTAATCAAGGAGCCCATCAAGTACGTGATTGAAAATGCAGGTACTACCTTCAGGTAGCAAATGAGTTATCTGTTTCATCTCTAATCTCTACCACTGGAACTAAACATCTAGGCTCTGTAGCTTGGCCCTTATAGACTCCCAAAAGAAGGATGCATGATGCACACTGACTAGCAGGTTGCAACTGCTATCTCAAAAGCTGGGTTAGACTCAACTGAGACTGAGACAGGAAGAGCCAACTTACTGGATCTTTTCTATGGCTGAAATGAGATGCTGTTTTGATTCTTGTGAGAATTTCATGAGGCTCAAGAACCCTTAGTGAGACCTTGAGAAGATCTCGCTAACGGTGCAAGAATCTTGCAAGAATCATGTGCAAAATGACCATTGGGCCATTCTGCGCATGCACAGGCCTTTTCCAAAATGGCGGTGACACTGCTGGTGCCATTTTGGAAAAGGGCTGTGCATGAGAAGAATGGCCTAGTGGCCATTTGTGCATGCACAGTTTTTTTCTTGTTTTTCCCCCTAATGTGGAGTTGATAGCTGCAGAAAAGAAGAGAGGAGAGAGAGAGACACAGAAAGACAGAGAGATGACAAACAGTTGCGGGATGAGAGACTCAGTGTGGGAGGTAGCAAACATGTGGCTCTGGTAAGTAAACTCAGAAAAATATCTTGATTGAGAACTGGGGATTTTCTCAATTCTCGTGGGAATTGAGTTGAGAAGCTTGATACTTGATAAGAATTGAGAAAAAATTCTTCTCTTCACTACTTCCATGATTAGGGTGTCTAATTTTTTCATCATACAAATTGCTTATTTTACAGCATATCATAGTAAAAATAAATTCTGATTAAACATAACAGGTACTATAGCAAAAAAATAGGCTTTTGACATTCAAAATCTATATTTTTTCTTATTACACAGTAAGGGGACAGTCCAGTGGCCTGTTTATGCCAACCCCGACAAGTGGTGCTCAGCCAGAACATGCGCGCTCAGACACGCATGTGGTGCTGCGCGCGTAGCACAGCCGTGCAGGGCAAAAGTGCAACCCTGGCTTATGCGATCCTCCCTGCGCAGCTCTGCTGCACACAGGGCACTACGTGCATGTCTGAGTACATGCGTTCTGGCTGCGTGCCATGTGTCGGAGTCGGCATAAGTAAGCCACTGGATTATCCCCTAAGTGTTCACAAATCCTATACTTACTTGCATCCAACTCTGGCTTCCAGAATATATCCACCATTGAAAGAGTATATTCACCATTGGTAAATTTTCAAATAAAAAATAAATATTGTAAAGCTAGAAAAAAAATAAACAAATAGAAACATTTTTGGTCTCTAATGCAGCTGGTCTCTTTGGTCAAAAACAGTCTAAACACAAGCTCTGTGCAATGAGATCCACCATTTATGGGAAGCAAATGAAGCCAGTTGTCGTGACAGATAGCAAGATTTTGTTGTAAACGTTTAGATGCTAGAAATGTATATTATACCATTTTTTTAGAAACTGGTATTTTCTTCTAGTAACTAGTAGAAACTAATTATATTTCTTTTAGTAACTAGTGGAGCAACAAATTCATGGCATTGAATAGAAATTCAAAGGAAATCATTAAATCCATGATAACCATGAAAAAGATACAGCCTTCCTGGTGATACTGCCTACTAAGGGGAAAAGTCTGGCCTACCACGGATAGTTCCTACAACTGTTTTATTAGATACTTTCATTTTTCTGAAGAAAAAAAACAATGTTCCTTGAGGCTAACTATCACCCTTCACATGCAAATTTCAGGCACAGAGCCAGCTGTAATTTAGAGTTCTTTAATGAGATACTCAGCAGGATTTCAGAGCTCCACAGTCAGGGGCAGAACAAACTGTCATTTCAGGAGACATTTTGGATTTGTTTTTCACTCCTAGAGATCTGATATGATAGAGTTTGAAAACTGGACTATAGAATAAAAAACACATGAGGGTGATGTTTCAGGCTGGCATTGAGTGGATTGAATAAGACATTCATTTAATGCTTTTATAATAGAATTAGTCTCTGTTATATGCCCATGGAATGTCTCATTTATTTGGGTTCTTCCCTTTTCTCCACACTCCAGGGTCAATCATTAGGTAATACTGGAATAGCTTTAGCTTCCCTAAGGGTATCCCAGCATTAGTGGTTTGTGTAAATGAACCCTTACCGCTTCTCCTGTCTCCATGCTGTAGGGTGGGCTAGATATTTGCTACTGGACTGCAGTAAATCACTACATTTTCCACATTCGCTCATCTACTCTGGTCAGCATATAGCCCAGACCAGTGGTTTGGACCAATGGCCAGTACATGCATATTGCAATAATTTCTCAGGCATCTCCCACAAGAGATGGCTGCTGCACCAGTGAGGACCAAAGTCTAATTTGGTGTAGTCATGGCCAGTTCTTCAGGCCACTTATCATGGTCTCATGTCTCCTTTCTTGCCCAGTTCCTGCCCAGTGCCCTCCTCCAGTTTTAGAAGTCAGAAAAAGGGGGGAATGCTGTGCTTTCTCCTAAACCTCTGGGTTTGAGTTGAACAAATTCAAATAACCGTCACTCTTTGGTATCCAGCTGGATCCGTGGTATCCAATGCCATCTGGAAAGGTCCAGATACTGAGCAGTATCCATTTAGTGTTTGATGTATTAACCAGTTATCCGTTTTACCAATTTACTCTGTTATCACACAGTGCTGCTCTGCACCATTTATCATATCACCTTATTATTGTATTTCATTTGCCAATAACTCCTTTCCTGTTTACTCCCTCTCCTTTTCCAGAGAGCAGAAATGGTAACATTTGTTTACATGGTAATGGTAATATGGTAAATCAATACGCTAATTGTTGTGGTATTATCTGGTAATTCAGTTCTGTAGTTAGCCACTGTGGTAAACTGTTTGTGGATGATTAACCACCAAACTGTAATGGTGGATATTCACCATGATAATTATTTTGCTGCATGGTTCAGATCTAATCTGAATTTAAGGTCACCCAGTGAATCTAGGATTCAAACTGGATACTCAAGACTCATAGGGTGAAACAGAAGAGACGCTGGTCCGCTATGGCCCAGGACTCAGTGGTCAGAGCACATCTGCTTCCCTGCTGCCCTGCTACTGCCCTGGAGCAGGTAGACAGCTGGCATAGAATGAGTCCGTTGGATAATCCTGGATGACATCCTAGGCAAAAGCACATGTTGGCTCAATGCAGACCACAGTGGACCAACACATCTGTTCCGTCCCGCCATCCCCACCGTGGGGCAGGGCAGGGGTCACTATGGCCAGGCAGCTGTCTGAGAGGAGACAACATTACAGTTTTCCCGACTCAAAGCCATGTTGCCTGGATATAAAATTCTAGTTGTATCATTCTCAGGTCATTTCCATAATTGGCATGTGGAGGGTTTCTTTTAACTAAAAGAGTTACTCATGTAGAGCACTATCTATTATTTATGTAGTAGACAATCAGGTTTGGGCTCAAGTCTCCATTTTAGTACATTGGGTAATGCTGCAATGCACAGGATTTTAGAACATCTTTTCTCTATCTCTTGTTTCCTTCCCGCCCCTCTCTCATGAACACAGTTAGTCATAGAAAGAATACGTGGAGAATAACTTTCACTTTACTGAAGCTGCCCATGTCATTTGGTAGTGCCAATTCAACTGAATATGTTTCAGATCAACTCCACAAGGTATGTAAGTCCATATTTAATGACAGTGCACTGGATGCATTGATGAAGTGACTGTCCCTTGGCACTGATTGACAATGGCAGGCTGCAGAGTGCATGACAAATTGGTAAGCAACAGATCAATCTGTTTTACCCATTAGGTAATTAGGGGAGAAAGGGCACATGTATGAAAAAAAGAGAATGCTTTTGTGATTAACTCACAACTTGAAAGAGAGAGATAGGTAGACAGGTAGATGATAGGAGTGTTTTGTAGATATCTCCATCAAATAAAATGTGATTGAATTGAGAAGGAAAATCTTGAACAACTGTAAATGTAAAAAAAAAGGGGGGGGAGGGGGAACTACTATTACTTTGTAGCAAGAAATAAAGCACTATTCTGTATGCTAGAGTATTAGAACCATTAAATCCTTATTATTTGTTCATGGCAACTACCTGATTTATAAGAAAGACTGCTAAGCGATGCTGGAATTTGGGATGGGAATGAAAAAGGCTGATGAATTGTTTATTTAAGAGCATGTTCTAGAGAAAATCTTTTGTATGTAACCGCTAGGCATTACAATTAATTCAGGCAGACCCTAGGGCTGTGGGTGAAAACAGACATGAAGCTAACCACCCTTTAACCACCCTTGGTGGTTATTTATGCATGTTGCAGGGCTGTATTGGTGCCCTATGCAGCCCCGAAACATGCATAAATGACCACCAAGGGTGGTTAATGGGTGGTTAGCATCATGTCGGTTTTCACCCTAAATCATAGTGTGAAAAGGGAAAAGCACCTTAACTCCACGTTAACACCGCTTTAACATTTCTTATACATGTTGCAGGGCTGGATAGGGCACCAATGCAGCCCTGTAACATGCATAAGAAATGCTAAAATGATGCTGAAGTGGAGTTACGTGTATGTCTGCTTTCACCCATACTCGTCTACAGATAGCTATACACTCAGTGACGTTTGCATTATTTTTTTCATGCAGTTCTGAAATCCACTTTGTGGCAGAGTAGAGCCTAATGGAGCTCCTACTCCTTAAAGAGAGTGCCGGTGCCAGCCTGAATGTATGGGGAAGGCTGGATGCTGATGGAGTGGGATGTGGCAAAGCCAGCACAGTCAAAGACTAAAAACAACCAATAGCAGCATAATGAAGAGTGGGAGGCTTCTGGACCAGCCCTTTAAGCCTGAAGGAACCAGAAGGTTGGCCATGCCCACTCTAGATATATAAGAGGAAACCGGAAACCCAGAGAGTAGTCTACGTCAGGAAACCAAGGAGGAAGGAGCTTCAGCTTAAGGGTCTAATAGGCTGAACGCCCAGAGAGTGAAAGCTACTTGAGGGAATTGGACTAAGTATTCCGGAGGCTGCTTGCCTGGCTGGAAGGGACTTTGGACTATAAGCCAGTGGAGTAATACTAGACTAAAGAGCTGTATAATAAAGAGACTTAGCTCTTCTCTGAGTTAAGACTGAGATTTGGGCCCTAATCCTGACATCACTCATCCACCTAACACCATGCCCTGGTACACACTTATTTGGCAGTGTTATTGTTTAGAGCACCTGTACATCACCTGGTGCAGGCCAGAAAGCAGGAGGGGGCAAAGCCCCCTGCATTTGGGCACATTTTAAGTTGGTGCAGGAGGATGATCCCAGGGAGGTGACGTGCACCTTGTGCCAGAAGGTGGTGAAGCATGGGCAGGTGCTCACGAGCCTTGGCACAACTGCCATGGTGAGGCACCTTAGGGGATGTCACAGTGCTGTGCTGCTAAGCAGGCATGCAGGTGCAGTGGACGCCAGCTGGTTCCTGACTTCAGTAGCCAGTCTTCCACCCCCATTAGCAGGCAAGCATCCTGCTCAAACACTAACAGCTGCCTCTACCAGCAGGAGAGGTATTGCTGCTAGGGGGGAGCATCAGGCGCAGCAACAGCAGCAGCAGAAGCAGAGTAAGTCCACCATGGAGGAGTTGGGGTGGGGACAGCTGCCAAGCCCATTGGCAGCTGCAGGATCTAGAGGGCGGCGTGGCTTTCAAGTGAAAGCCACGCGCATGGTGGGGGAAATGATTGCCCTGGATGGTCATCCCTTCTCAGTGGTCGGGGACAAGGGGTTCAAGTGCCTGATTGGCTTCCTGGCCCCCCCAGTTTCAATTGCCGTCATGCACCACCTTGAGTCGGTAGGTGGTGCCGGCCTTGTACCAGACTTTAAAGAAGCGGGTGAGGAAGCAGCTGGCAGGGGCTGGGGATGTGGCCATCCACTTCACCACAGACCTGTGGTTGAGCAGGAATGCTCAGCACTGGTGGCAGGATCCGGAGGCAGCATTTGGCAGTGGCAGGAGGGGTCCCGAAGCAGGGCATAGGTGGGCTCTGCTTCAGTGGAAGTAATGGACAGCCCCCAAATGTCTCGGAACATTGAGGCACCCCTGATCGCCATGGTGATGGAGTAGGTCATGCCCAGTGCGCTCTTCACCAAGGGGTGCATGGTGACTGATAACGCGGCCAACATATTGAGGGAAGTCTGCAAGGGGGCTTCACCAGCATCCCTTGCGCGGCACACACTCTTCCCTGGTGGTCAGGGACGCTCTGGGCTTGAGGGAGAAGGGGATTGGGGCAGGCACCCTTTGCTCCCTGATGGAGAGGGGGAGGAAGCTCACCAGTTTCTTTAACCACAGCGTGAAGGGCAGCGCCCTCTTCTGGGCAAAGCAGGCCGAGCAAAACTCCCCAGTGCACCCACTGGTGAAGGATGTGTCCACATGGTGGAATTCCATGTTCCTGGTGCTCAAGCGGCTTCTTGTGCAGAAAGCCGCCTTGCATCAGGTTCAACTGGTGATGGACAGCGGGGCACCTCCAGGGTACAATGGGGTGGAATGGGAGATCCTGGGACACATGGTCTTTGTTTTGAGACTGTTCCTGGCCATGATGGAGACCATCAGCTCAACCAAGGCCACCATCAGCCAGGTGACGCCTCTGGTGCAAGGTCTTCTAGAGAGGCTGGAGGAAATTCTCCAGGGGCGGGATTGTGGCCCTCAGGGCAGGAAGCAGGCAGATGAGGCGGTTGATCTCGTGTGGCAGCTGAAAGCAGGGCTGAAGGCGCGGTTCAACAAGCTCCTGTGGCAGGCAGAATACGTCTTGGCAACCATGCTGGACCCCTGGGTCAAGGGCAGTGTGGAACGCCAAATAGCTCTTTATGGACACTGGAAGGGTGACCTGGTGGAGAGGGTCCAGCAGGTAGAGCGGGCTCTAGAGAGTGTGCGGCATCAGCAGCAGCAACAACAGGACGCCTCTGGGGATGGTGGGAGTGGGAGCAGCCACCCCTTTCAGTCGGCGGGGTCTATCCCTGCCCCCAGCCATAACGGTAGCAGTACCAGCAGCAGGCTGAGCATCAGTAGCACCCCTATTGCCATCAGCAGCAGCTCCTATGTGCAGACCAGTCTGGGGAGCATGGGCTCTTGCACAGCAGGGCAAGCAGAGTGGCTGAGGGCAGTGGTGGAGGTGGTGCCTAGGAAGAATGACCTGAGGGAGTACAACAGCGCCTCAGAAGCAATGGAGACCTACCTGGAAGAGGAGCCATGCATCGAACCCAGCAGAAATTCCTTGGCCTACTGTGCCGGCAAGACCAATGTGTGGCCAGCCCTGTTCAAAGTGGCCTAGGGTCTCATTTTCTGCCCACCAACTAGTGTCCTCAGCAAGGTGTTCTCCATGGTGGGGGACATTTGCTCGCCGCACTGCCTGGGACTGGGGGCCAAGTTGGTGGAGCAGTTGTTTTTTATAAAGGTCAACCTTCCACTGCTGGGATTCCCCGAGCTGCCCCTGGACATGGATTGATGGTACAGTGGCACACGCCATCCCATGGGCAGTCTTTGGATGGAGCGCCTCCTTAATCTGGGCTGCTGCTGCTGTGCTTAGGTGCTGTACCTCCCTCCCAATGGCCGTGGCCCACCCTGCCTCTCTCTCTCTCATACTAGACAGCCTCAGCTGGCCTATCTGATTGACCTCATGATCAGGGCCCCGATTCTTCCGCGGAATTTTTTTTTAAAATTCCGCGGGAGTCAGGGCCCAATTCTGCACCTCGGCGCGATTTACCATGCGGGGGGGGACCTTGGCTTGCCTCCTCCTCCCCCCGCACTGGTAAAATCCTCAGGGCTTCCCCTCCCCAGCTGCCGGGGCTTGCCCTCCCCAGCTGCTGGGGCTTGCTTGACTCTCCCCCCCCCGAAAAACAAAAGGAATTGTCTTACCAGAGACGGCAGCAGCAGCTGCTCCATCCAGCATGCTCGTACTTCCTGCTCGTACTTCCTGGCCCCTCCCGACGGGGCCTCTCGGGGCGATGCAGCCGGATGACGTCATCTGGCTGCGTCACCCTGAGAGGCCCCATCGGGAGGGGCCAGGAAGTACGAGCAGGAAGTACGAGCACGCTGGATGGAGCAGATGCTGCTGCAGCCATCACTGGTAAGTTAATTAATTATCTAAAGGGGGTGCCTCCCCCCCTGGCAACTGGGGAGGCTGGGGAGGGGAAGCCCCGAGGGTTTTTTCATTCCCCTCCCCTCATGGAATCTCCTGCCCCGCGTCCCCGCAGCGCAGGCTGGAAATTCTGCGCTGGGGTAAGCGGGGCAGGAGATTCCGCGGGGGGAGGGGAATTCCGCGGGAAATCTGCGAATCGCAGACCCGCGTTTCCCTCGGGGCCCTGCTCATGATGCAGGGTGGCATTGGGAAACTATAAGCCAGCCAGCCAGTCTCTGACTAGACAATCTAGGCCCTCCTATGTGACTCTCTCTCGCTCTCTCTCTCTCTCTCTCTCTCTCTCTCTGTGCACAGTCTTTCCCAGCCTATCTGAGTGCTCTGCAAAGTAGGTATCTGTGAATGTGGTTTAGAAGTTCGAAGTTCGGACAAAACTCAAATAATTCGGTTGACAGAATCTAACTTTCAAACCGAACTTGAATTCGACCGAACTGTTCGGTCGAATCTGAACCAGTTCGGAAGGCAAAAAACCCTGTTTTTGAATGTACGAACTCGGTTCGGAAGTTTAGAATTCGACCAAACTCAATTAGTTCGGTTGGCTGAACTGAACTTTTGAACCAAATTTGATTTTTGAACCGAACCGAATTTCCACACTTGGTTCTGTTAGCACATCCCTACTGCCAAGGTCCCAACCTGCCTTCTCTACTGCCTCTCATGCCACGCTGCCTGTCTGCCCGCCCTGGTTGCCAAGCTCAAAGGTTGCCTCACTCTGTCTGCCTTCTGCTCATGCCACGCTGCCTGTCTGCTGGTCCAGGTTGCCAAGCTCGAACCCTACCTCAGTCTGCTTGAATTCTGATGCTCATACCACGCTGCCTGTCTGCCCACCTGCCCACTGAGGTGGCCTAGATCAAAGCCTGCCTCAGTCTGCCTTCTGCTCATGCCATGTTGCCTGTCTGACCACCCGCCTGCCAAGGTGGCCTAGATCAAAGCCTGCCTCAGTCTGTCTTATGCTCATGCCACACTGCCTGTCTGCCCACCATGTGGGCAAAGCTGAAGCTCTGCCCCGGCCTGCCTGTCTCTCATGCCAAGGTGCCTGTCTGCCTGCCCTGGAAACACTGGGTGATGTGTAGGGATGGGCGAACAGGTTAATGTTTGGGTTCGGTCGTTCGGTTCTCTTCTGTTTGGTCAGCACGTTCGGTTCGCCTGTTCGGTTCGATCAGCGGGTTCGTGTTTGGTCGTGTTCGGTTCGGTCATGTTCGGTGAACTAACGTGAGAGCTTGATCACACAGGAAACGGTAAATTTGTGTGCGTGCGAACTGTGTGGCAAGTGGGTGTGTGTTTGGCTGGGTGTCTGTTTGGTTTGTGTGTTTGGGTGTGCTGTTGTTGTGGTTGGTGAGTGTTAGTGTGTGTGGTGTGCTGTTGAACTGTGTGCGTGTGTGATTTGTGTTTTAAAAAAATAAAAAATAAAGAAGGGGCAGTGATGCTTGCCCGGCTGGGGGCCAACTTGGTCATGGAGGAGGAGGAAGAGGTTGCTGCGGCTGGTGCCCCTACACCTCAGGAGGTGGTGTCCGGCTCCTCAGAGGAGGAGGAAGTGGTGGCCTCTGGAGGTGCTGGCAGGTTTGTAAAAAAAAAAAATTATTCCATAGGCATGGGGGGGTACTGTAGTGTGTGAGCGGAAGCAGCCAGAGCATCCCCACCCAAGCACATGCCAGGTCAGCAAGGGTCTCCACTCTCCACTTGCCATCCCCTTCCCTAGGCAACCCCAAAATCAGGGCGGTATTTGAACATGCCAGGAAGGGGCTTTCTAGCTGCAGTCTGTTGCATCCCCTGACCCCTTTGCAGTGCACCCCGGGGAGGGCTGGTGCATAGCATCCCCTAGCATCCCCTGTATGGTGCAGAGAGAGGGGGGGGGTACTGTACTTTGTAGGGGGTTTCAGACGTGAGCAGAACCCTCACCCACACACGTGTTGTTTATGTGTTTCTGTTTCAGAGAGGATTTCGATGCTGCGGGCCCTAGCAGCACTGATGTCGGACTGCGCAGGACCTGAAGCCATCGATATCGGAGCCAAAATCCAGACATTGGACAGACCAGGTCCAATGTCCGGAATTTTTTTGAGAAGGAGGACAGGTTTGCCGCATGCAACGTAAGGCATGGTGGCTTCAAGAGAGAGATTGGTTCCCACCCACTTGTGGAGACATAGTACAGGCAGGGCTTTACACAGACCATTGGTTTGACACAGTATGGCACTTCTTATATCCCTATATTTGTTTTTATGCTTTTTAGATCTGCAAGAAAAAATTAAGGTGCCAGAGGGAGGGCACCACATCTGGGCTCCATACCCATCTTGAGAAGGCCCACGGCCAGAAGGTGACTCGGGCCCAGGAGGTTGGTGGCAGCATGGCTGTGGAGCAGCGGAAGAGGGGGGAAAGGCAAAACAGAAGAAGAGGCACCATGTGCGAAGTCCTTCCCCCTCCTCCAGCTCAGATGTGGCGCTCACACCAAGATGATGGTGGAGTCTGCAGCAGCAAGGACCTTTAAAGGTGAGGTGCAGCGGACCAACCAGGTCTTTGTGTGCCACCTGAAACAAATGGAGGACCAACTGGTGGGACAGTTTCAGGTGCTAGAGGTCAGGGAGAAGAAGGTGGAGACATACTTGGAGTATGTCTTCAAGTATGTCTCCACCGAGAGGGCAGACCTGGAGCTATTCCGCTAGTCGGTCTGCAACTGGCAGGCAGCCATGGTAGGGGCTGTCCAATATGCCATAGAACACGACTATGAAATGCCAGCAGGTGCACCCGTGGCCCCTAGGTCCCCTGCACCACTGATGCCTTTCCCTGAAGTTCCGGGGGCGAGGCCCGAAGACTGAGTTGAAAGTTTAGTGGTTACATTTCCTTTCTATTTAAAAATGTTTGCTTTAGTGTTTATAATGTTGCTGTTCATGTTGTTGTTGTGTTGTTAATAAAAGTTATATTTGTTGTTATTGTTTCGAGCTTTGTTTGAACTTTCAAATATTTTATCCCCCTGTACAGAGGTTCAGGCTGGCAGGTGGCATATTCTCATACAGCTTGTTGATCCCTACCATCACACAGCACCTGCCACCCCATGTAGCATAGTTATTAACCCAAAGATGTGCCAGCCGCAGGCTCTCAACTTGCAGACGGCACCCTAGGAGGTGCAGGACTTGTGTTTGTGTGGGTGGGTGTGACAGAGACAAAGTGAAACTGGCTCCTTGGCAGTGGGGAGCAGGTGGTGGTAGCGGGTAGGAGGGTTTTTTTATATCATCCAGCAGCTTCAGTGGGCATTCACAGTTGGGTGTGGAGGAGTCGACTGTTGGTGGTGGGGCAGGCTGGCATGCAGGCAACAGGCTTCTGCCTTCTTGATGCAGTGGAATGGAATACAGGCCCCAGTGAC
>QEPC01005031.1:127162-148174 GCA_003113815.1 Sphenodon punctatus | reverse complement strand
GCAGCCTCGCCCTCTCATAACTCCCTTATCCATTATACAAACCAGTCCTCACACAACTTTATTAAATATTTTTAAAATGTTTTTGCTATTTAACTATCTAATAACTATTATAAAACCTATGGAACTAAATAATGGAATATAAAAAACACACTCTAAAACTAGATCACTCTCTCTCTATAGGGTCCTGGGGCCATCATTGCGCTCACAAAGGGCTGTCATTCCACCGCATCAAGTAACATCCACTCCAGCCCCAGGATCCACCATTAGAGTTCTGGGTCTACATTACAGGCAGGGAGGGTTGTCATACCACTGCATCCAGAAGCTGCCACTCTAGTCCTCAGGACCCACCATCAGGATTCTGGGGCCATCATTCCGCTCACAGAGAGCTGTCATTCCACCTCATCAAGAAACAGGCAGCCCCAATGTCAGGGTTCTGGGGCCTACGTTACAGGCATGGAGGGCTGTCCATCCACATCATCCAGAATTTGCCACTCTAGTCCCAGGTTAGGGTTCTGGGGCCGTCATTCCACTCACAGGGAGCTGTTATTCCACAGCATCAAGAAACAGCCAGTCACTCCAGCCCCAGGACCCACCATCAGGGTTCTGGGGTGTACGTTACAGGCAGGGAGGGCTGTCATTCCACTTCATCCAGAAGCTGCTACTCCATCCCTAGGACCCACCACCAGGGTTCTCGGACTTATACTCCAGGCAGGGAGGGCTGTCCATCTGCATCATCCAGAAGCAGTAGGGGTGCTCAGTCTGCTGCTGGTGCTGCTACTGCTAGGACTGGGTGTAGGGATAGACCCCGCCAGCTGAAAGGAGTGGCTGCTCCCACTCCCACCATCCCCAGGGGTGTCCTACTGCTGCTGCCGCGCACTCTCCAGAGCGATCTCTGCCTGCCCGACCCTCTCCACCAGCTCACCCTTCCAGTGCCTATCGAGCGGTGTCTGGCAGGTCACGCTGCCCTTGACCCTGGGGTCCAGCATGGTTGCCTGCCAACACATATTCCTCCTGCTGCAGGAGCACATCAAACCGTGCCTTCAGCCCTGCCTTCAGCTGCTGCACCAGGACAACCACCTCAGCCACCAGCTTCTTGCCCTGAGGGCCACAATCCCACCCCTGGAGAATCTCCTCCAGCCTCCTGAGGAGACTCTGAACCAGGGGGTCATCTGGTTGATGGTGGCATGGAGGAGCTGATGGTCTCTGTTAAGGCCAGGAATGGTCTGAGAATAAAGACAGTGTGAGCCAGGATCTCCCATTCCACCTTATAGTACCCTGGAGGTGCCCCGCTGTCCGTCACCAGTTGAACCTGATGCAATGCAGCTTTCTGCTCAAGAAGTGGCTTGAGCATCAGGAACGTGAGGGAATTCCACCGGGTGGACACATCCTGCACCAGCTGGTGCACTGGGGAGCCTTGCTTGGCCTGCTTTGCCCGGAGGATGTCGCTGCCCATCTGGGAGCTAAGGGTGCCTGCCCCAATCCGCTTCTCCCCCAAGCCCAGAGTGTCCCTGACTACTAGATGAAGGGATACTGGTGAAGCCCCTCTCACGGTCTGCCCTCAATATGTTAGCCGCGTTGTGCATCACCATGGACCCCTTGGTGAAGGGCATGCCTGGCGTGACCCACTCCCTCACCATGGTGGTCAGGGGTGCCTCAATGTTCTGAGATGTGTGGGGACTGGGGACCACGGTGTCCATGACTTCCGCCTGAAGCAGGGCCCACTTATACCCACTTCGGGACCCCTCCTGCCAAATGTTGCCTCTGGGTCCTGCCACCAGTGTGTTGTCACTGCCAGGTAGCCATGCTGCATGTTCCTACTCGACCACAGGTCAGTGGTGAAGTGGATGGTGGCACCCCCATCCCTTGCCAGCTGCTCCCTCACCCTCTCCTTTAAAGCCCTATACAGGGCTGGCACCACCTGCCAACTCAGGGTGGTGCTAGCAGGCCTACAGTTCTGCTTGCTCTAAGCTGGGTTCTCAGGTTCTAGTCACCATCACAGATGGGTGTTGCAGGCTGCCAGGAATCGATGGAGCAGCAGCAGAGGCCTGGCCAGGACTCAGCGGCTGCCACCGCTGCTTGGCTGGGCGTTGCAGGCTACCAGGCATCGGTGGCAGCCTGACTCAGGGTGGTGTGCAAGGACAGCTTAAACTGGGGGGCCAGGAAACCAATCAGGCACCTAAACTCCATGTCCCCGACCACCGAGAAGGGCTTCCCATTGAGCGCAATCATTTCCCCCAACATGCGCATGGCTTTCAGTTGAAAGCCATGCCGCCCTCCACGTCCTGCAGCTGTTGATGGACTTGGCAGCGACCCCCACCCCAGTTCCTCCATGGTGCACTGATGCTTCTGGGCCTCAACTGGCTGCGGCTGCTGCACCACTGACAGCGCTGATGGTAGTGTCAAAACATGGTGGTGACACAGCTCTCAGAGGGACGTGTGGCCACCCCTGTCCAAAGTGGCCAAGGGTCTGTTGTCCTGCCCACCAACGCATGTCCCCAGAGAGTGGGTGTTCTCTATGTTGGGGGACATTTGCTCGCTGCACCACCTGAGACTGGGGGTCAAGTTGGTGGAGCAGTTGCTTTTCATCAAGGTGTCTGTCTGCTGCTGCCGCTGCTGCCATGGGTTCTGCTACTGGGCAATCCAATGTCTGCTGCTGCTCCACCAATGCCTGGCACTCTACAATGCCCAGCCAAGTAGGGGTGCCAGGCCAGCCACCAAGCCCCAAGCCTTCCCGGCCTCTGCTGCTGCTGTCGCTGGGTCTCAGTCGACCAGCCATAGTGCCACGGGCACCCCCGAGGGCCAAACGCTGAGCCTGCCTACCCATGCAAGCCGGGGTGCCAAGCGCCAAGCCTTCTCAGTCTCTGCTGCTGCTGCTGCATCTCTAACGGCCTGCCATGCCCACACAGGCCCCCTTGGAGCACCCAAACCTCCGCCATGACTGAACTTTCCAAATGGTCGGTGGGACTGAACTCCGCCAGACCAAACCCATGAACCCAAACTTAGATTTTGGGGCAAACATCCGAACCCCATTCTGTTTGCACATCCCTAATTATTACTGTCATTGGGCATGTGTAAAGGCCCAGAACCTTAGTTGACTGAGGTTTCCCTATTGGTAGCAATGTGGGAAATGCAGTAAACATGGGTCCCTGGAATAGCCAAAATGAAATACTAAATCCAAATGCTTAAATAAATGAAGTAACCGAACCAGAACACTTGAATAAGCAGATATGCAAATTTCCATTTTGATTTGTCAATATTGTCCAGCTATTCAGAGGGCTATCGAACAATACAAATAATATTCACAATAAACCCCCTATTCATTTTCCCTCTAGTTGAGAGATGTTTGCTATGAATTGAATTCAAATAAAGAAAACAAAATCAGTGGATATTGAAAGAAAAACAAAGATGTTTGTTTTTTCTTTAAACAATTGTCTGGAAGATTTGAACCTGATGTTTCACCAGGATTCAAACTCACGTCACCCAAGCTGCAAGTCCAAGTTTTCATGTGTTCTTTACACCCTTAGCAAGAGAGTGGAGTGGTACATGTTCAGATTCCCAGAGCATGCTCCAGGGCATGTGGCAGTACGCACCACTCTAACTGCTGAAAACCAGGTTTTGTCTGAGTGAAGGGGACAAGGACAGAACCAGTCGGGGACACTCTTAGCTGTGACATTAGACATTTTGCCATCCTACATGGCAGGAGTGGGGAACCCCCAGCCACAGTGTGTGGTGGATGGGGTCAGATGACTACTGTTGGGAGTAGGGTGGCCATACCTTTCCTTTAAAAGAGGATTCTTATGAAAAATACATGGTCCAGCGTTGCACTGGAACCAATGCAGCCCTGCAACATGTATTTTTCATAAGCATCCTCTTTTAAAGGGGAGGTATGGCCACCCTNTGGTCCAGCGTTGCACTGGAACCAATGCAGCCCTGCAACATGTATTTTTCATAAGCATCCTCTTTTAAAGGGGAGGTATGGCCACCCTAGTTGGGGTAGGGAAAGAAGAAGAGTTTACCAGTAGGGCAGTGGTCAGTGGAGGGGGGAAGCAGAGGGGACAGTGGTCACTCCACTTCAGGGGTGTGGGGGGATCATTGTGGGGTGTGAGGGCACCACTGAAGGGCAGCCACCAGGGCTCATTGAGGGAGGGGCTGCCAGAGCTGGAGGAGCAGATGGGGGCAGAGTCAGAGTAGTTGCCTGAGTAGGACTGGACAGGAAAAAAATAACTTGGGGGTGGGTCCAAAAAAACCCATATGTCAGACATCGAAAACAACACTGTGGAAAAAATGGTGTGTCAGAACAAGAGACAATAGGTATAGCAAATGCAGATAGAGAAGTAAGCCGAAGCAAACATTAATGTTAAAGGCTTGGAAGAAACAGCTTTTCAAGCAAGGGAAATCGAATATCAAAGGAACTGAGTTCAAAGCAGTAGCAGAAAGGTTGAGTATACAGCTGATATCAGACTGTCAGTTACTTACAGATAATTATTATTGTGGCTTGAAAATCCTAAATCTAAGTTGAGTCCATTATTTTTAGTATCGGATAAAGTATTTTAGTTTTATAAATTTTAGTTCCCAGGCTTGTCTTTTAAAGCTGTTGTACGGGTTTCCTTTCAGGTTGCTTTCCAGAGCAACACTTTTATTTTTCTATTCAGAATTTTCTGCCTTTAAATTTTCTCTAGAAAATTTGCTGAAACTGGAGGCTTGCATCAATATTACTCCCAGAAATCTTCTTTGTTAGAATAGTCAGAAACAAAGGCCCAAACACCATCAAAACTTCATTGTTTAAAATTGTCCATGAAAGTACATGGACAATTTTCTATGGTACTTGTCCAGATCTACCCCAAATGAGCTGTTTTCTGCATCCAAGGATCTCTGTCTTGTTCGACTTGCATGGTTTGTTTCATGTATTTGGCAAAAGACTATATAAAAAAACCTACTACATTTCACTTCCCCAATGCTACAATTATATACATCCCCTTGGACCATCTGCACATTTGAATGGCATCAAAGCCACAAATCCCACTGATCCCATGTATACAATAAATATTCTTACAGGCTCAAAGCCTTGGTGTCTTGGCTTCAGTTCTGGGACCTACTGATTTTATTGGATTACTCCCACAGTATCATTATACTGGAGGCCTGTACATTAGAATGATGTATCAGAGCAATTCTAATGCAGTTACTGCAGTATGATTTAGATTGTAATCCAGAGGCATTATATAGATACAATGCTAGAGTAATCTCTGGGGCATTTTTAAAAAATATACTATAGACAAGAAACGTAAAGTCTTTTTTTGGTGTATGAATTATTTAATCTTGTCTTAAAGGAGCAGAATCTACCTGAATTTGGTAAATGCATTGGTTTTAGCTGAGAAAAAAAAATGTTCAAGTGAGTTTAAAGCTGGCCGTTGTGAAGACCAGGAATGAAATAAAATCATTGCACTGTAACAGATAGAAATGCTCTAGTGGTTATTTGTCAGTGCTGGCATTCAATGTCATATCAAGTAGATGGGACTATGCATTTAAGAACATACCCACTGTGCTCAAAGCATACTGCCACTAACGCTTCAGAATTTGCTGAGAAAATGGATTGAAGATTCTGCCTTTACTGGAAAGAAAGGAAAATGAGAAAATATTATTGTATTAATACCAGGGGTGTTTTTAAAGTAGATGCTACCATGTGTGGGCACCCAGGAGTCACTCATCCAACCGCCCATCAGAAGGTGGTGCAGGGGGATGTGCACTCCACACCCACTCATGACCACTCATGATGCACTGCCAAGAAATCCAGAGTACGTCATGTGGGACACGCCAAAAATGTGCGTGACAATGGGCACCCACTTTTCTCCTGTCCATATGACCTTGGGTGGTCACCCATGCCAGCAGACAAGTCCCCTTCGCATAGGCACTGTAGGCGGGGGACACGGCCTTTGCAACTCACAGGAACTGGCTGTGAGCACCAGGAGCCCGGTACCTCACGCCCGAGACACATATCAATTTCAAAGGCCAGCGCAGCGCACTTCCCCTTCCCCCATGCTCCATGACAGGGGGAGTGCGAGGAGGCTTCCGCAGAAGCCACACTGGGAGCTGCCCATTAGAATCCCTCCCCACTCACTCCACCTGAGTAGGTGCTCCACAGCTGTGTCACTTAGTGGCCACAGACACCGCCCCCTCAGACTTGCTCATTTAAAAACAACCCAACTTAAAGGAAAGGAAGTATGGTGTTCCCAGCTGCTTTCCACTCGGGGAAATTTTCCGGGGCACCAATGGCAGTAAACAACCAAACTGGAATTTAATAGAAATTCATGTATGTACAGGACTTACAGGACTTACATCCACCTAATTTTTATTCAAAGGAAAATAAGATGGCTAACTACCATAGATGCCTCCCCACCCTCATCTCAGCATGAAGTGTAAACATGCCTAGGGTAAGTTAGAGAGAAATCTGAATTGAATTAATATCCTTTGTCATGTACCATTAAAGCATTGTGTGTGTGTGGAGGGATAGGAGTGTTACAGGTACTGCAAATTCTTTGGGTATGACCCTGAATTTTTTGTAAATTGTCCCGCTGGAGTCAACCAGACTTGCCTTAAAAATGAGAACCATTAGAAGACTGCATTTTCAGAGGCCAACCAAAGGCTGGATAATGAGCTCCCAAAGGAACTAAGATGTTGACAACATTTACCACCTTTCATGGCAAATAAAAGATGCAGTTTTTTGACCTTGCTTTTGCTAATGCAAAATATAAGCAGAATGCACTAAAACCCACCAATAAACACACCTACCAAGCTACACATTAAATTGCCCACCAGAGGTGTAGCTAGGTGGAAATGGGCCCCCTGCTGGGGGAATCTATTCTAGTGTGCATATGTATTCTACATATGTATGGGCCCCAGGACAACTGCACCTGCTTCACCTATTATAGCTACACCCCTGCTGCCCACACAAACTTTCTGTAGAGAAAGAA
The DNA here is from genome assembly GCA_003113815.1 of Sphenodon punctatus. NCBI lineage: Eukaryota > Metazoa > Chordata > Lepidosauria > Sphenodontia > Sphenodontidae > Sphenodon > Sphenodon punctatus. The sequence continues at coordinate 141,206 of QEPC01005031.1, read as the reverse complement.
TGAAAAAGAGAGAATGGGTAACTAAAAACAGATGTGGTTGTGGTCTGCTTAGGCCTGTTGTGACCCGCAGGCCACCATCACATCCCAGCTGTTGGCCTGGGACTGCAAGCTGTTGGCCTGGGATTGCCCATGTCAGCAGCTAGCCCAGGCTCTCGTCCCTGAACTATGTCCAGGTCACAGCCCGGGCTAAGGTCTGCCTGATCAAGCCAAAGTGAGCCACAGTAGGCTATCACATCTATAGGCTCAGATCAGGTCCACCATGACCGGCCACCATGACCAGCCATCATTTGCCGTCATTGCTGCCCATCATGGTGGGGGGAAAGGTGCTGCTGGGCACAGCTCAGGGGTGGGGCTGATTGACCACACATTTGTGCATCTCCCCACCTTCCCTGGTGGCCCGGCTGTAGGCACATATGTTGTGCGACCTGACTCTGTCCAAACAGTGTCCACCATGGCTTCGTGACCCAACTCAGGTCGGGCTGCCACCAAGAAGCCTTCATGTCTGTTTCCACCCAATGTTTCACATAGCAGGTGTTAGTCACTTAATGCAGTGTTGGTAACCGTTCAGATGGTGCCATGGTCCATAGGAGAACCTACACAATATAGGATAGAATTTACATAAGTCTTGTACAACTGAGCCATGATAAACAAAGCACCAAAAGGGCTTCAATGAGGCTACTCAAGAGTAAATGGCTTGTGGATTGTGCCTTGGACTTTTGTTCAGACCTGGGTTGGATACACCAAATTTGTCAAATTTTATATTCACAGCAAATATTTGTTTCAGCCCTAGTTCTGGCAGACAAATGCATCACTACAACCAGTGAGAAGTAAGGACTTATAGGTAGTGTGTTTCCTTATCCTGTTGGTATATTTGTATTCCTGATATTCTTTCAAATGACCTTCAGCAAAAATTATTAGGGATGGGCGAATGCGGTTCGGAAGTTCGGAGTTCGGACTGAACTCAGTCTGTTCAGTTGACCGAACCGAACTTCCGAACCAAACTCGAATTTCAAACCGAACCAAGCCTAATTTCCAAACTCTGTTCTGTTTGCCCATCCCTAGTGGCAACACACACCAAAAAACCTGGTTTTGAATGGCCGAACTTGGTTCGGAAGTTCAGAATTCAACCGAACTCAGCCTGTTGGTTGACCGAACCGAACTTCCGAACCGAACTTCCGAACCGAACTCGAATTTCAAACCGAATCGAACTGAACCGAATTTCCGAACTCCATTCTGTTCGCCCATCCCTAAAAATTATGCCATTTGACAAAGATAGATAGATAGTTTATTGGCTCAACTGACTGGTTGTAGCAACATTTGACAAAGGAGTTCCACACCTTTCAAAACCAGTTTACTGTTTTCAGAAGTCAACATTGGTAATCTTAAAAGTGATCAGTAAAACAAAGAATAAAATCCTTTCATCTTTTCAGTACTAGCCCTTTGGCGCAACACAAGTCCCACTGAAGCAAATGGGTCTCATGCCACTTAGCACCAGTGCTAAGTGGCTTGGGAGTTCTGGTGCAAAACAGATTTTCTTGCTGATGGCAGTCACTGGTCACTAACACAAATGATGGTGGGTATTCAGCCACCAGATCTTTTTTAATGAAAAAAGTATGCATCGTTTTCATTATAAATCATGGGAGGGTTTTGAGCCAGAGATGGATGCCAGAAATAAATTAACTAATGACAACAAAGCACTGTTGGAAAAAATATGACAAGCAGCTGGTCATGGTGGGCTTGATCCCAAGCCCTGCGGATCCTGCACATAGTTGTGTGTGTGCTCAGCTGCACAGAACTGCACATGAACCATGCAGATCCTCATTGTGGGCACATTCTGCCCCATGGAAACCCATGCATGGGATCCACGGGGCATGGGATCGCGACCACTACCTTTTCAACGATTTGTTAAAGTTTTGAAAAAAAATCTCACTTCAACAAAGAACTTAACACATGATCTGAAGCCACTGAAGCTATTTGAACGTCTCTCTTTGGGTGCTTGTAGATAGACAGCAGCTCTAGTTCTACCTGAACCAACCCATTTCATCCCAGGGCTGGCCAGTCTGTTTAAAAGCACCCTATCAGATGTGCAAGTGGACTGGTCTGTGCCTGCTCTAGGTCAATCCCTACAGCAGCACTCTGGAACATCCAAGAATGCCGCCGGCAGAGCAGGCTGGGCAGAGTGGACTGGCCAAACCCAGGGGCTGGCCCAAAGTGGAGTTGCTGTATGTCAGATGGGCAGACTCACATTGCAGCTCCACTCCTGGGTGTTACCTTGGACAACACTATAGAGTTGCAGGTGTCAGCCTAGAGTACCAGGCAATTTCCCAGAACTCTATGGTGTGGGGGGCATGTTGGTTGACCATGGGCCAGTAAAGCTGAGCGACGCTGGGCTGGAAGTGAGCAGACACGGCAGTGCACCTCCAGAGTTGGTCTGCCTCCACATTCATCTAAAAGGACGCATTTATTTCCATAGGATTTAGTTCAGGTCATAAGGGAATAGAATTTAATGTGCTTGTGTGATAGAGAAAGATGTGGTGGTGGCCAAAGCAAGGGGAGCTCATCTGAAACATTAGTAGGCATGGGAATGTTACTGCTGATTTTTAGAGTACAGAATTTGAACAGCCACCATCTACCTTTTCTTCTGCCTCTGATGGAACCACACAGAGCATAAAGCAGAATTTGGCCCTATGGTTCTGAAGGTCTCCAAACTTCATACCTTGCAAATGTGTAGAAATGACCAAAATGTCCCATTTGAAGTGTGATAATTCATTTGTTTCTCTTAACATTTTCCTGTCTGCCCACTTCTAAGCATTATGCTATTTGGTTCCTGAGACACTACACATTCTTCAAAACCAATTCAGTTGTGACAAGAATTTGGCAGCAGGGTACAGAATAAAAGTAATGTCTTCTAGTCACATTCATTTTGGACTCAAGAACGAATACTTCATAAAAGAACTCGCCCCTTTTTTGTGCTTTCATTTAAGAAAGGGCCATGTTGGCTACCTTTTCTTTGTGGGTTTTTTGTCTGTCAGCTCATCTGTACTGTGAAATTTGCACAAATGGTGGTACCAAGCCCCAGCAAGCAATTTCTTTCAGCCAACAATGTAACTATGGACAACCTCTTATTGATAAGAAGTAAATTCAACTCCTTTGTTCTGCTGCAAGCAGTTTGGTATCCTGAACAGTGTGGGCTGGTCTGTGAATGGATGGAAAGACAGACAGCTTTACATGCAGATATGTCCAGCAAAGAAAAAGTAGTGAGTAGACACATGAATGGAGGAAAGATTGGACAGAGAAATACTTTATAGATACCTTCATAAAGTAAAATATAGATCAATTAGGTAGGAAATTATTAAAGCAATTGCAAATACATGGCACAACTACCTACATCTCAACATACTGTCACCAAAAGTCATTTCCTGGACATGGGGACTCAAGGCTTTGATCTTGGTCCATCCTTTGAGGGCACGAAAACAAGACAACTTCTTAAATAATGCAACTTGTGCAATCTCCCAGACAAATGGCAAATTAATCAGTCTCTGAATCCTTGTTTTTTGAAGACTTGTGCATTTTTAAAGAAGACGGAGTAATTGTTTAGTGACTTGGTGCCATTGATTTTCATTATGGATGGTGTTGGCTGGGTCTGTGTCAGGTCAGCGGGGAGAGATAGCCTTTGCATAGCTAAATAAAATGGGGAAAGAGACTTGTTCCATATTCACGAGGAAAAACTCCAGTCCTTGAAGAAAGTTTTTGTGTGACCTTCCCATTAAAGGAACTTCCCGCATTGAGTCAGTTGATTAAATATATACAAAAAATAAGGCATTGTTGAATATCAGTCAGAGGTATGATTTGCACAGGGAAAAACTGTCCCACCAAGAAACTAAAAAAATACTATAGATAGATAGATTAGGTTAGCGATATCCACATATTTGTTTTTCAAGCATTCTGTTTTAGTCTCTTCAATTTTTTGGTCATTTTGGTATTTTGGCTATGCCAAAAGCAATTGTGCAGGTGTAATAGTATTAATACTGCTGAAATGACGTAACTGAAAAACCACTGCATTGCAGTGGATTTCCTTGTAGAAGTAGACAGACTTGAAATGGAGCACTGAAATGAAACTAATTCTACATACTAGTGCTGAAACTCAGTATTCAAAATTACTCAGTTTACCAACTACCGAGTAACTGAGGAATTGGTCTATTACTCAGTACTTGCATAAATCCTCAGATGGTCAACATACAGGGCATTTCCTGCAACATACAGGGTGTTTCCTGGTCTTGTATAATGGGACTTGGTGCTTGGTACTCGGACAATACTCAGTACTCGGCTTTACTTTTACTGAGTATTTTACAGAGCACCCAAGTATCAAATATTCAACCAAGTTACCAAGGAACGGTCGAATACATGGAGTCAATCCTCAGAAACTCGGACATACTAGGGATTTTAAAAAAAAACTATTTGGTTCACCTTTACTATATACATAAGATCAGGAAGAATTTGGACGGTCTCATGAGTGTTCTGTATCTGTCTTAAGCAATAAATAAAATAACTATACTTATAATCACATCTGAAAAAATCAAACTATACATTTTTTAAAATGATACAATAAACTATTTCATTTGACAAAAAGATGGATTTTCAGGGCCGTCTTAAGCATTGTGGAGGCTGTGAGCACAGTGTTGATAGGACACCCTACCTTGGGAAAGGAATAGAATTCTTTTTATTCATTTTTAATAGTGCTGCAACTCAATCCTCATTTTTGTTTTGTCTTGTTTTATTGAAAATACCAAGGACCAATGCACTTAACTTGGGGGGGCGGGGACCTAGCAGGGGGGCAGACTAATTTCTTCTGGAGGAGTCCCATGCCGATGTGTGGTGTGCCTCTTTCTGGGTTAGGTTTGAGGGGTGGGGGACACAACTGAGCATGCTCAGAGGGATGGGGGACACAACTGAGCATGCTCAGAGGAATTTTAATGCACAGCTGTAGCAGTGCACTCCTCCTGCTACAGACCATGGGGGAGGGGGAAGCTTGCCAGGCTGGTCTTTGCAACTCACATCTTCCCAGCATGAACTCTGGGGAACCCAGGCTCCCCGATGCTCCCAGCCAGTTCTTGTGACTTACAAATGCCGTGTCCCCCACCCACAGCACCTATGAGTGGCAGACTGGTCTGTTGGCATGGCTGGCTGCCCAGTTCATATGGGAAGGGACTGAATGGCTGCCCGTTGCCATGGATTTTTTTGGCTTGCCCAACACGGAGTACTCTGGATTTCTCAACAGTGCCCTATGAGTGGGTGCTGCATGACTCATGGGAGTGGGCATCCCCACTCCAACTTCAGATGGACATTTGGATGAGTGGCTCTTGGGTGGCCATGTGGGGCAGAATTTCATTTAAAAACACCCTAAGATGGCATGGGGCACAGACCTCAAATTAGGGTAGAAGCAGATAGAGGGAATAGACTTAGGGTGAGGATTGGAACAGACAAGAGGCACAGAACTAGGGTTAGGGTTCAGGAGGGTAGTGGACGCAGAGCTAGGTTAGGGTTGGGGGCAGAGCTATGTTTAGGGTTGTGCTGGGGGCAGAGCAAGCTATAGAGCTGAAGTGGATAGAGGACATGGAGCTACGGTTGAGGTTGGAACAGGCGAGGAACTAGCGTTAGGGTTGGGGTGGGTAGAGGACATGGACCTCCAATTGGGGTGGATAGGAGTTGTGGATGTAAGGCTAGGGTTGGGGCAGGTAGAGGATACATATAGCCAGTGCTTGGATTGGGGCAGGTTGGTGGGGGTTGTGGTTTTTTTAGAATATTGCTACCACGCTCCTCCTGCCACAGGCAGCTCAGGGCGGCTTACAAATTGCAAAACATTTCAAAACATTAAAACAACAATTCAGAAACAACTAAAAGGAGGACAAAAAGCAAAATAACTCCTACCCAACAACCCACCCCTTCACCCATCTCCCCCACCAAATGCCTGGCAGAACAGCCAGGTCTTATGACTTCTCTGAAAAAAGAGGAGATATGGGGTCAACTGGGCCTCCACCTGAAGGGAGTTCCACAGCCATGGTGCAACCACCGAGAACACCCTCCCCTCTGTGGCCCCTCAGAAGTCTCAAGGGACCTTGAGCAGGGTGCCCCAAGATGACCGCAGGGGTCGGTCCATCACCCAGGGAGTGAGGCGGTCCCACAGATAGGTAGGGCCTATGCCATTTAGGGATTTATAGTCTAAAACCAGCACCTTGAATTGAGCCCAGAAAACCACTGGCAGCCAGCTCAGAGAGCAGATCACTGGTGTAATATGCTCCCAGCAGTTATTCCTACCAGAAGATGGGCCGCCACATTCTTCACCAGCTGAAGTTTCTGAGCCATCACCATGGGTAGCCCCAGATAGATTACATTACAATAGTCCAATCTGGAGGTGATGAAAGCATGGACGACTTTGGCCAGGTCAGAGCTTGAGACAAACGGCTGAAGCCGTCACACCAGATGTAATTGGTGAAAGGTACTCCTTGCCACAGCCTCCACCTGGGCATCCAGGCAGAGCTGCACGTCGAGGAGCACCCCCAGACTCAGTATCTGGGATACAATGGAGGGCAGACCCAGCCAATAATGGGGGCCACCATCTCCATCACCTTACCCACCAACATCACCTCTGTCTTGTCAGGATTCAGCTTCAGTTGGTTAGTCCTCATCCAGTCCCCCACAGCCGTAAAACACTGAGTAAGCACCAGACTGCAGGGCCTGGATCTGTTAAAAAAGAGAGATACAGCTGGGTGTCATCAGCATATTGATGACACCACACACCAATCACACTTAGTGGCTGCATGTATACATTGAACAGGAGAGGGGACAAAACTGAACCCTGCGGGACTCCACACGAGAGGTCTCAGTATGATGAAAAAGACTCCCCAAGAACCACTCGCTGCGTTCTAGTGGTCAGGAAAGAGCGGAACCATTCAAGAACAGTCCCTCCCACCCGTACGCAGTCCCGCAGTTGCGTCACCAACATCCCGTGATCAACTTTATCAAATGCAGCTGAAATATCTAATAGAACTAACAAGGTCAAACAACCCTGGTCCATTTCCCGACACAGATTATCCACCAAAGCCACAAGCACAGCCTTGGTGCCATACCCCAGATGAAATCCTGACTGAAAGGGGTCCAGATAACTGATGCGGTCAAGAAATCCCTGCAGCAGCTGAGTCACTACCCATTCAATAACCTTCCCTAAAAAGGGAAGGTTAGAGACAGATTGATAGCTGGCAAGGGAGTCAATGTCAAGCGATGGTTTCTTGAGCAGAAGCCAAACCACTGCCTCTTTGAGACAGTCCGGCACTCTGCCCTCCCAAAGGGGAGTGTTGATGACCCCAGCCAGCAATGGCCCCATTGTCTACTGGCAAGACTTAATCAGCCAGGACAGACAAGGATCTAATTCACAAAATGTGGCCCTAACAGCCCCAAGAACACCAACTGCATCGGCGGGTGTCACCGACTGAAATTGATCCCACAAAACCAGACAAGACGGTCCATAACCTCCAGTTCCCCATATGTCTTAATTGTGGCATCGAAGTTGTGGTGAATCCAAGTGATTTTATCCACAAAATAATCCACAAACATGTCATAGCGAGCAGTAGATGACTCCACTCCAAGGTGGAGGGAAGCTGGACTGACCATCCCCCGCATGACTCGGAAAAGCTCTGCTGGACAGGATTTAGCAGATGCTATGAGGGTTGCAAAAAACTCCTTTTTTGTTGCCCATATAGCTATGGCATAGACTCGTAAACTGGTTCTATGATGCAATCTGTCGGTTTCAGCACGCGAACGACGCCACCGTTGCTCCAACCACCGCCCTTCTCGCTTCAGCTCCCACAGTTCCTCAGAGAACCAAGGAATCCTGTGGAGCTGTCACCTGGGCAACAGATGCCTAGGATCTGTCCTATCAATGGCCTCCATCAGCAAGGTATTCCATAACAAGACAAGGTCATTGATGGAACAGTTGGCAAGGTCAGAGGGAAACTCACCCAGAAGGAACCTTCCAGAACCAATCTGGTTCCATCAGCCTCCGGGGGCAAACCATCCGAATCAGTTCTGCAATTTTCCGGGGGCAGCCATGTGCCAGGAGTGAGGCCTGCAGGAGATAATGGTCTGTCCATGACAAGGGTACAGCTGATAACTCCCCCACTAATGGCGCACCTGTCTCAAGACCAGTGCAAAATACAAGGTCTAAGGTATGTCCCTCCAGATGTGTCGGGCAGATAACTCTCTGCAACAGGTCCATGGTTGCCATGGTGGCCATTAACTCATGCTCCGCTCCCATAAAGCCAGCATCAGCGTGAATGTTGAAGTCCCCCAAGACTACTGACTTCGGGGACCGCAACACCACTCCCGACACCACCTCTGCCAAAGCATGTAGGGAGGCTGCTGCACAGGTAAGTACACGGTATACAAGCAGCACTTCCAAACTGTCACCTGCCAAATCAAACACAAGGTGAAGACCCTCAAAACCTGATATGGATTGCACCGGATACCTCCTCACAGTACAACCCTCCTTAAAAATCATGGCTACACCCCCACCCCCGGTCCCTCCATGCAGCTGATGCTGCACAGAATACCTGGTTGGAACAAGGTCAGCCAAAATGGACCCCGACTCATTGTCCATCCAGGTTTCCGTGATACATATGAGATTGACAGCATGGTCCAGGATTACCTCCCAGACATTTGTTGCCTTATTCGCCACCGATCTCACTTTTAACAGCAACAACACAGGACGGGGGGCCCCCTGACCGAGTACCACTTGCCCATCTGCCTGGGGGGGTAGTGAGCGGGACCTGTAATAAACACCTGTCCCATTTCACTGATCTCACCTCGTCCCAATTGGGACCATAAGCATTAGGGTTCAGGCAAGTAGAGGGTGCAAAGAGAGGTTTAGGGTTTGGCAGAAAGAAGACACAAAACTAGGCTTACGATTGGAGGAGGTAGAAGGATGGAGCAAAACTTAGGGTTGGGGCAAGTAGAAAAAAATGGTGTTCCGATTAGGGCTGGGCTGGGTTTAGGGTGCAGAGCTAGGATTAGGAAGATAGAAGGCAGAGGAAGGTTAAGGAAGATAGAAGGCAGAGAGGTAGGGTTTAGGTTGAGGAGGAGTAAGGGGCATGGATCTAAGGTTATGACTGGGGTGGGTAGAAAATGAGGAGCTAAGGTTAGGGTTGTAATGAGTAGATGATGGGTTAGGGTTGAGGTTGGCAGAAGGCGTGGAGATATGGCTAGGGTTGCAGTGGGAAAAGGTTGTAGATCTTGGGTTGAGATCTTGAAAGTTCAGGTGCATAGAGGATACAGAACTATAGCTTAGATTTGGCAGGCAGAGGGTGTGGAACTAAGGTTTGGTTGTGTATAAAGGAATGGAGTTAAGGTCGAGGTCATTAAAGAGCATAAAGGTAGGGTTTGGGCGAGGGCAATTAGAGGGTGCAGAATTAAGGTTAGGTAGGTACAGAACTGTGGTTAGGTGTGGTGTGGGTAAAGGATGTGTGGCTAAGATTAGGATTTAGAGGGTAGAATTTCCATAGTTAAAATTACATTTGTTGCAGGTAGAAGATGGCATGGAACCAGGGTTACGACTGGGTTCAGAGATAGGGGGTGTTAACAATGGTGGCCCACTTTGGCCTGCTGAGGCACGCTTTCACCCATGAGCCACTGGCACGTTTGTTGCTGCACCACCAGACGTTGGCCTGGGATTTCTCCCCAGAGTGTCAGTGGAGAGCCTGGGCTGTGATTCCAGAGACCTCCAGGATCACAGCATGGACTATGGTCTGCCTGACCAGGCAAGAGAGGGCTACACCGAGATATCACATCTGTTGTAACACTGAGGGCAGGGTGTTGGGCAGAACGCAAGGGCAGGGCTGGGAGGATGAACATTTGTGTGTCTCCCCGCCATCCCCAGTGACCCGGCAACTGGCAGATTTGTTGTGCCAACTGACCTGGTCCAGAATCTGTCGGCAGCAGTTTCCCAACTGCAATCAGGTCATGACAGCGGTCATCTACCTTCACGTTTGTTAACACCCATGTTCCATGTTTAGGACTGAGGTAGATAAGAGGCATGAAGTTAGGATTAGATTTGGGGTGGGTAGAAAGTGTTAGGCTAGGGTAAAAGCTATGGTGAGTAGAAGGCAGAGATTTGAACTACCAACTGACCACTGTTAGGATTAGCGCTGAAATTAACAGTACTTTTTAAATTTCCAGATTCAGTTCAGATATTCATGATCTACAGGGAATATCCAAATTTGAATTGACACCCCTTTAAAAAGCTTAATTAATTTGTTTATTTTTCAGCATTCATTCTGTTCATCTGTTTATTCATTTTTCATTTGTTTGTTCATTGTTCACTCTTTTGGGACTTGAACTGTTGCACTATCAGTGGCTTAAAAATTTCAAAACGAACCATGATGGAACAAGGAGTGAATAAACAGCAAAGAAATTAAAAATCAACAAATGAACAACAAACAACCAATGAATAAGCAATGAAGAAAAGAGCCTGCATTTACCAACTTCAAGAAATGAACTTTATGATTCTGGGATAAGTTCAATTCAATTTCAAGCACTTAGATATGATGAATTCAGTGAATTCAAAGATTGCCTAGCATATTTGCTTCAGCTCTTCTTAAGATATCACTTGTTACATTCAGAATAATGGAAAGTTTGGGGTTAAGGTTATACTATTTCAAGAGTGACACAAACATGTCTAAGACCTGACAAAAAGCATTACATCTTTACTGCTCAGATGTATTGGAATTAAATGTGTTACAATCACAATTTTGCTTTTAACTTAATCATTCTGCTGTTTTCTCCCGCTTCTAGGTTTCCCCCCTCTCTTTCTGATTCAATGAAGTCTTTGCCATCCAAACTTTCTCTAAATGAAATGTTTTCAGAGACCTCAGTCTTGTTGAAATGAAGTCTATAATTTTGGTGTTTTATAATAGCTGCTGGTTTTTAACAAGAAAACACACACTTGTCATTAGGGATGGGTGAACGCGATTCGGAAGTTCAGAGTTCGGACCGAACTCGACCAGTTCAGTCGACCAAACTGAACTTCCGAACTGAACTCGATTTTCGAACCGAACCGAATTTCTGAACTCAGCTCTGTTCGCCCATCCCTAAAAGATAATATTCCATTTAATTCAATGGGGTTTGAATTTCCGAACATTGTTCGGAAGTTCAGAGTTCAGACCGAACTCGAATAGTTCAGTCAACCGAACCGAACTTCCGAACCAAATTTCCAAACCGAACCGAATTTCTGAACTCAGTTCTGTTCGCCCATGCCTACTGGTCATATTGTGACGACTCATTGAATTTCTCCAGAGAAAAGCGTGACTTTAAAATGGTTGTTGGCTTGGAGTATATTTTAGATATCTGCCACAGCATATTTCCTCTCATAATGCTAACTAAATGATGTGAGTCAGTGAGCTGTTACACAGTTTAGGAGATAGATAGAAATGGGACTTTGCTGGAACGAGGCATTTTGGAGATTTGGCCATTTTAATCTATGTGATAATTTGCTTCTAAATATAGTTATCGGGAGTTGTTATTTACTCAATGTGCTTCAATAAATATGTCAATTAAAAGCTTATAAAAAGCATTCCCAGATAACAGCAAATGAACAGTTTGAGAGCTGTCGCAGCATTTTGCAACGCTTGGCAGGTAATTTGAGTCTACAATGCTTTTTGATTCACTGACCAAACATTCCTTGTATATAGGTTAATCAAGACCTGTTTAGAAGGCTATTACGCATCTTTCATACTTCCTGTGTTTTCTGCATTGTTCTAATAATAGCTTCAGGATGCATAATAACCACATTTCGTTCCTATGAGTTGGGTCAGATGAAGGAGGAGGAAGAGCAAGAAGCTAATGTGAGTGTGTGTATACTCTTTGAAATGTTTGTCTTAAAAGAAGAAGGTGGGGGGGAGGGACACATTGATACATTTGTCAGGAATGAATAAAAGGGATTTTTTATCCCATCCCTAACAGAAAATTTGACCAAGATTCTTTTTAATCCTTACCTATCAGGATGAGGCCACCTTTTATAGGAAGGGGGGCCAACTTTTGAGCTGGTGGGTGGGGTGGGGAGGGTGCAGGAGGCAGCTATGCTACCCTGACAGCTTCACACTGATACAGATCCACATTTCTTTCCCATAGATTAGAGCACAGGTGGGGAACCTCTGGCCCTTGGGGCAGTTCTGGCCCAATTCCCTTATTGCTGCTTTTGTTTTTCGATGCCCACAGCAGATAGGGGAATGCTCTGGGATTGGAGCCACAGTCTGGGAACCCTGATGGAGCTGGAGTTGCAGCAACAGGAGTCAGGTTCCTGGACCAAAAGTGACTAGAAAAAGAAGAAAAGCAGGGGTGGAATTATTTGCAAAATCTCAGTTCTTGGTTTTCTAGGTTCTCTGTCTATTGGTTTTATACCGGTTCTCGGTTCTCTTGGTATCAGATTTTTAACATTGCAGTTTCCCCCATTTACTTCAATGGAGAAAACTGCAATGTTAAAAATCCAATTAAAAAAACAATGTAAAAGATCTGATAGTGCTGAGAACTGAGAGAGAAACGAGATATCGGATTAATCCAGTATAGCCATTATCGAGTACTCTCGTTTCTTGACAATACCGAGAGTCCTGTCCCTAAGGAAAGGCACTGTATTTTCCATCTGTGGTCTAGACTACTGTCTCATGCCACTAACTCTACCAGTCCTTGGCGATGGATTGTGCAACAGTCACAAGTAAAGTCCATTGCAAACCCTGCAAGCTTAATATGGGGCTTGTCCAGTAGGGGGAGGGTCAGGGGGTGAAACAGGGTTTTTTTCTCCTTGTCTCCTCTTGTCTCCTCTCTCTGTCCTTCATCTTGTCCCATGCAGTCTGTACAGTATGGAAGCATGTCTTCTGAGTTGTTAGTAAAGTTCTGTTTTGAAGAACCTTCTGCTGTGTGTTATTCAACAGAAAGCTAACTCTACAATAGGTTATGGGCCCAGGACATCTTCAAGGCAATTTTGAAGACTAAAAGCAGCCCCAAAGGAGTGCCAACTGTGAAAGGAAACTCCCCGACAGAGAGGCCTACTGCCTGTGAGTAAGAAGGCCTAAATCCCAGAAGGGGAAAGGGAGGGAAGCAAGTATGGCAAGCAGCTCAGAGCTTAGACTTTCAACAGGAAAGCTGAACAATGTAAACTACCAATTGTGGAAGTTTAAAGTGGAAATTCTTCTGTCTAAAGATCATCTATGGGAGGTGATTACCACAAACAGTTTATTGGTAGAAGATGACCAGCTAATTGATATAAGAAGTGAGACCACAGCAAGAGGCATGTGGATTACATTGCAAAACCTGCATGAGAAAACTAGCCTGAATAGCAAACTGTTTCTACTGAGGAAACTATACAAAATGAGGCTTGGCAAAGAAAGTGAAATGCAGGAGCATATAAATACCATGTTGGTGTCAGGAGGCACCCGGTCCGCAGGGCTGATGAGAGCTCTGCGGGGCTTTCCCCGCAGCATGCAAGTGGTTGCAAGAGCAGACAATGGGATGACTGTGGCAACCAGGGGGCGGAGCTACGCTCAGTGCAGGGCTCAGGGAAAGAACACGCCCGAATGCAATCCCCATCAGATGAAACAGCTGTGAGCTCTGACCCCGCCCCTAACACAACAGTGTGGCCAGGGACTGAGGCCTATATAAGACACCAGCAGGGCCTGTAGACCCTGCCGGTAATCGTTGGTGAGAGGCTGGCCCCTGGTTGCTTGGAGTTTTCCTTGGATCATTGAACTTGAGTGAGAGAGAGAGTTCGTGTTGAGAGTGTCAGGATTCCTGTGTTTACCTTCCCTTCCCCTTGACTGAATCAGTGGTGAGTGTGTGTTAGTGAGTGTCTCCTAGTCTCTGTGTTTGTCTTGTCTTGTTGGAGTATAAGCGGTATCATCCCCGTGAAGTTCCCTGCCCCTATACCTGATCCCTTTCATTGGTCCCAGTGGTGAAATCCTTGCATATCTAGAGTGAGTGTCCTTTCCCTCCCCACTTGCACCCC
>QEPC01005031.1:91654-109437 GCA_003113815.1 Sphenodon punctatus | reverse complement strand
GGCACAAAACCCATGGCACAGATAGCAGAGGTGGCATTGGCAGCAGCAGAAGATATTGGATTGCTCGGGCACAGAACCCATGGCACAGACAGCAGAGGCGGCATTGGCAGTAGCAGCAGACATTGGATTGTCTGGGCACAGAACCCATGGAATAGGAGAGACAGCAGCAGCAGGATTTGCCTGTGTGCAGCTCCCATGGAGCCAGAAATGTAGGATTTGCAAGGGAAGAGCTCCCATACAGCAGCAGAATTGCGTGGGCACATTTGGATTTGCCAGGGCAGAGCACCCATGGACCAGCAGACAGCAGCAGCGGGATTACCAGGCCATTAGGGCACATCACCCAGGTTGCCAGGACAGGCAGACAGGCACCTTGGCATGAGAGGTAGGCAGGCTGGGGAAGGGCTTCAGCTTTGCCCATAGGGTGGGCAGACTGGCACTTTGGCATGAGCAGAAGGCAGACTGAGGCAGGGTTTGAGCTTGGCAACCTGGGTGGGCTGGCAGACAGGCAGATTGACATGAGCATCAGAAGGCTGGCTGAGGCAGGATTTCATCTTGCCCACCTGGGCAGGCAGGCAGGTGGGCGGGCGGGCAGGTAGACAGGAAAGGTGGTATAAGCAGAAGGCAGACTGAGGCAGGCTTTGAACTTGACCACCTGGGCAGGCAGGCGGATGGGTAGATAGGCTGTGTGGCATGAGCAGAAGGCAGACTGAGGCAGGCTTTGAGCTTGGCAACCTGGGCAGTCGGACGGGCAGACAGGCAGCGTGGCATGAGCAGAAGGCAGACTGAAGCAGGTCTTGATCTTCGCCACATAGGCGGGCGGGCAGGCAGACAGGCAGCGTGGCATGAGCAGAAGGCAGACTGTGGGACGTTTTGAGTTTGGCAACTGAGGCAGGCTTTGATCTTGGCCACCTGGGCGGCCGAGCAGACGGGCAGCATGTCATGAGCGGAAGGCAGACTGAGGCAGGGTTCGATCTTGGAAAACTGGACAGGTGGGAAGATAGGCAGTGTGGCATGAGAGGTAGTAGGGAAGACAGTCTGGGACCTTGTCAGGGAACTCAAATAAGTTGGCAAAGATTGTACAGCGTGTGAGAGAGAGCCAGTCAGACAGGTGGGCTGAGGTTGTCTAGCCAGTGGATGGCTGGCAGGCTTAGAGTTTTCCAATGCCACCCGGGGTTATGAGGTTAGTCAGATAGGGCAGCCTAGGCCACTTAGTGAGAGAGAGAGGCAGGGCGGGCACTGGGCATTGTGGGGGAGGTACAGCACCTCAGCAGAAGCAGCCCAGATTGAGGAGGAGCACCATCCCAAGACTTCCCCTGACATGGAATGGCTTGTGCCACTGCACCATCAATCCATGTACAGGGGCAGCTCGGGGAATCCCAGAAGAAGTTTGACCTTTTAAAAAAATCAACTGCTCCACCAACTTGGCCCCCAGTCTCAGGTGGTGCGGTGAGCAAATGTTCCCTGCCATGGAGAACACCTGTTCGCTGGGGACACTTGTTGATGGGCAGGACAACAGACCCTTAGTCACAATCGACAGGACTCACCAAAGGTTGGTCTTGCCAGCCCAGTAGGTCAAGGAATTGCTGCTGGGTTCGATGCATGGCTCCATCTCCAGGTAGCTCTCCACTGCTGCTGAGGCACTGTTGTACTGCCTCACGTAACTGTCCTTTGACACCACCTCCACCGCTGCTCTCAGCCATGCTGCCTGCCCTGCTGTGCATGAGTCCATACTCACCAGAGTTCCCTGCACATACTAGCTGCTGCTGCTGGCAATAGGGGTGCTGCTGCTGCTCAGCCTTCTACTGGTGCTACTACTGCTAGGGCTGGGGGCAGGGATAGACCCCGCTGGCTGAAAGAGGTGGCTGCTCTCATCATCCCCAGGGGTGTCCTGCTACTGCTGCCAGACACTCTCCAGAGCCCTCTCTGCCTGCCAGACCCTCTCCCTTCCAGTGCCCATAGAGCTCTGTCTGGCGTGCCACACTGCCCTTGACCTCGGAGTCCAGCATGGTTGCCAAAACATATTCTGCCCACTTCAGGAGCTCATTGAACCACGCCTTCAACCCTGCCTTCAGCTGCCGCACCATATCAACTGCCTCATCTGCCAGCTTCCTGCCCTGTGGGCCACAATCCTGCCCCTGGAGAATCTCTTCCAGCCTTTTGAGGAGACTCTGGACAAGAGGGGTCACCTGGCTGATGGTGGTCATGGAGGAGCTGATGGTCTCCATCATGGCCAGGAACAGTCCCACCATGAAGACTGTGTGAGCCAGGATCTCCCATTCCTCCCCATTGTACCCTGGAGGTGCCCCACTGTCCATCACCAGTTGAACCTGATGCAAGGTGGCTTTCTGCTCAAGAAGCCGCTCGAGCATCAGTAACATACAATTCCACTGTGTGGACTCATCCTGCATGAGCTGGTGCACTGGGGAGCCTTGCTCTGCCTGCTTCGCCTGGAGGAGGTTGCTGCCTTTCACGCTCCGGTTAAAGAAATTGACCATCTTCCTCCCCCGCTCGATCAGGGAGCTAAGGGTGCCTGCCCCAATCCCTTTCTCCCCCAAGCCCAGAGCGTCCCTGACCACCAGGTGAAGGGTGTGTGCCGTTGAAGGGATGCTGATAAAGCCCCCCTCGCAGACTGCCCTCAGTATATTGGCTGCTTTGTCCATCACCACACACCCCTTGGTGAAGAGTGCTCCTGGCGTGACCCACTCCCTCACCATAGCAGTCAGGGCTGACTTGATATTCCAAGTGGTGTGGGGGCCATCCATTACTTCTGCTTGAAGCAGGGCCCACCTTTCAGGACCCCTCCTGCCACTGCCTCTGTGTCCTGCCACCAGTGTGCCATCACTGCCAGATAGGCATGCTGCATGTTCCTACTCGACCACAGGTCTGTGGTGAAGTGGACAGTGGCACCCCTAGTCTTTGCCAGCAGCTCCCTCACCTGCTCCTTTAAAGCCTGGTACAGGGCTGGCACCACCTGCCAACTCAGGGTGGTGCGTGAGGTCAGCTTAAACTGGGGGGCCAGGAAGTCAATCAGGCACTTGAACCCCATGTCCCCAACCACCGAGAAGGGCTGCCCATCCAGCCCTATCATTTCCCCCAATAAGTGCGTGGTTTTCAATTGAAAGCCACGCCGCCCTCCACGTCCTGCAGCTGCTGATTGACTTGACAGCTGTCCCCACCCCAGCTCCTCCATGGTGCACTGACACTGCTGCTGCTGCTGCTTCTCCCCCCTAGCAGTGATACCACTCCTGCTGCTAGAGGAAGCTGTTCAAGCAGGATGCTTGCCCGCTGATGGAAGCGGACAACTGGCCGCTGCAGTCAGGAACCCGCGGGTGTCCACTTCCCCTGCCTACCCACTTAGCAGCACAGTGCTGTTGTATCCCTTCAAGTGCCTCGCCATGTCAGTTGTGCCAAGTTTGGTGAGCACCTGCCCACACTTCACCACCTTCTGGCACAAAGTTCACTGCACCTCCCTGGGATCATCCGCCCACACCAACTTAAAATGTGCCCCGATGGAGGATATTTTGCCCCCTCCTGCCTTCTGGCCCGCATCAGGTGACACACCGCTGACAGCACTCTGTCACCAGACATCCCCTCCACAGGACTAGTGTGTGCCTCGCTGTCCCCAATCAGAGTGATGTCCCCTCGTGAAGGGGAGTACTGGGGCACTGAGACTGATGAACTGCCCACCATGCTGCTGCCACTCTTTCTGTACCCCCTATAGCTTATGCTGCTTCTGATACTGCATCTCCTCTCCCTGCTGCCATTGCCCGGGGATCAGGCCCTGCCTCCAGCAGCCGGGGTGGGATCCACCAGCCCTGGACTGCTGGGGATCACTTAAGGGGCGGCTGGTGGGTTTTGAGGCTGGAGAGGCAGTAAGGCTGGCTTGGCCAGCCAGGCCACTGGCAACAAAGCTGCTGGTGGGCTGGCAAGCCTAGGGGCGGAGCCAGGGCAACATTAGGAGGAGCCAGGGCAATGATAGGTGGAGCCAGGGCAACGGTAGGCCAATGGCATGGCACAACCCAGCAGTAAGGAGTTCCCAGGGTTAACACTGGATGGACATTACGTTACTTAATGATGGGAACGCTGCTGTGTGAAGCACTGCCACCAGGGGATAGAGAACCCTCTAATTGGCAGAGCATTTAGCAGGTGAGGATAGAGGTCGGGTGGGTTTTTGGGGTGTGGGTAGGGGTTTTTAGGGGTTTTTATTGTATTATTTTGTATTTTTACTATTTTTCTCTTTGTGCTTTTGTTTCTGTAAACTGCCCTGAGCCTTTGGGGAAGGGCAGGGTGTAAATTCAGATAAATATAAGAGATTATGGTTTTGTGCAAGTGTGTAGAAAGGGGATTAATAGGAATTAAATTCACCCTCTTAGTCAGGGACCCATGTTCACTGTGGTTTCCCCATTGCTGCTAATGAAGAAAATACAGTGAACCCTGCCCTTAGCCAATTCAAGTTCATTTCCCCACATAGACAGAAATTTAGTGAATTGCATATTTCTCAGCAAAACAATGCTCTGTCTGATTCAAACCTTGGAGCCTCACCACAGACTAACCACTAGTATCTCTCTTCTTTCCAGACCTGTTTATTAACAAAGAATCATTACAAACTTGTTCTCACACCTGTGAACAACGTGTAGCGTTTCCAGCAATTTAATTTAGGCAGGCTATTCAACTCCTGGTTTAAAAGCAGACAGACAAGTCACAACCTTAAACCTCACTTACAATCAGCTTTAGCAAAGATCCACAGAACAGACAAAGCTTTCCCCCAAAACCACATGTAAACCAGAAACCAAGATACAATGAGGCACCTTAATTTAGGCAGGTTATATTCACAAGTTAAAATGTGTCCCCACTTGTCACACCTGTGAACATTGTGTGCAGAGTCCTGAGACCCAGTAATGGGAGAGAGAGAGAGATAGAAGGAGGAAGCCTGAGATGTGGGGATCACAGAGTTGCCAGCTCATATGATTTGATTCCAAGTCCCATGATTTAAAGAGTTTCTTCAAGCCTAAAATTGCGAGACCTGAGATAAAATCATGAGAATCTCAGCTCTTATTGTTACAAGGCAAGTTGCTTGTCCCTAGGTTGCAGAGAAGAGCTTGCAAAGGTGACTAAATGCTCAGGCCAGAAGGCAAATAAAAAGAACTCCAGATTGGTTATTTAAAACAAAACAAAAAAACCCCTCTTGATTTCTAAGTCAGACTCACAATTTGGGGCATTTGGGTCTAACAACCCTGGGATCAGTAGGGAGAGACTTGAGGGTAGAGTCTAGTGGTTCTAAGCACAGGTAGGGTTTGAGACTGGAACCGGGTGGGGAGGGACTGGAGTCCAAGACAGGGAGTGGCTGAGGGTTGGGAGGATGAATTCTGGAGGTAGAGCAAGGTGGGCATTGGAGACAGGTAGGGGAAGTGCTGGGGATTGAAAGGGGGAGAGTTGGAATGGAGTCTGGGAAGATGGGGGCAAGGGCTGATATTGCAGTGTTTAGGGACTGACTTATAAAGTCAAGGGCCTGGGTGCTGAGGGAATGGCCTGGTGAGTGACTCTCCCTGTGCAGATAGGTACACAGGGGGTTATTGCTATCCCTCCTATGTTTCCAGCGTGTGAGCTCCCCAGCCTCTTGGCTTGCAGTGCCAGAGTTCTGCTGCCACAAGACAGCAAAAAGGCCAACACTGCCCCACAGGAGCCCAGACATATTATCACATGATGCACAGACCCCCCCTGCAATCCATCACCCCAACACTGACCCCAGTAACAGCCACACAGACCCCCCTGCAATCCATCACCCCAACACTGACCCCAGTAACAGCCACACAGACCCCCCTGCAATCCATCACCCCAACACTGACCCCAGTAACAGCCACACAGACCCCCTGCGATCCATCACCCCAACACTGACCCCAGTAACAGCCACACAGACCCCCTGCGATCCATCACCCCAACACTGACCCCAGTAACAGCCACACAGACCCCCTGCGATCCATCACCCCAACACTGACCCCAGTAACAGCCACACAGACCCCCTGCGATCCATCACCCCAACACTGACCCCAGTAACAGCCACACAGACCCCCTGCGATCCATCACCCCAACACTGACCCCAGTAACAGCCACACAGACCCCCTGCGATCCATCACCCCAACACTGACCCCAGTAACAGCCACACAGACCCCCTGCGATCCATCACCCCAACACTGACCCCAGTAACAGCCACACAGACCCCCTGCGATCCATCACCCCAACACTGACCCCAGTAACAGCCACACAGACCCCCTGCGATCCATCACCCCAACACTGACCCCAGTAACAGCCACACAGACCCCCTGCGATCCATCACCCCAACACTGACCCCAGTAACAGCCACACAGACCCCCTGCGATCCATCACCCCAACACTGACCCCAGTAACAGCCACACAGACCCCCTGCGATCCATCACCCCAACACTGACCCCAGTAACAGCCACACAGACCCCCTGCGATCCATCACCCCAACACTGACCCCAGTAACAGCCACACAGACCCCCTGCGATCCATCACCCCAACACTGACCCCAGTAACAGCCACACAGACCCCCTGCGATCCATCACCCCAACACTGACCCCAGTAACAGCCACACAGACCCCCTGCGATCCATCACCCCAACACTGACCCCAGTAACAGCCACACAGACCCCCTGCGATCCATCACCCCAACACTGACCCCAGTAACAGCCACACAGACCCCCTGCGATCCATCACCCCAACACTGACCCCAGTAACAGCCACACAGACCCCCTGCGATCCATCACCCCAACACTGACCCCAGTAACAGCCACACAGACCCCCTGCGATCCAT
Source organism: Sphenodon punctatus (assembly GCA_003113815.1). Classification (NCBI taxonomy): domain Eukaryota; kingdom Metazoa; phylum Chordata; class Lepidosauria; order Sphenodontia; family Sphenodontidae; genus Sphenodon; species Sphenodon punctatus. Next base: position 102,606 of record QEPC01005031.1, on the reverse strand, counting down.
CACCCCAACACTGACCCCAGTAACAGCCACACAGACCCCCTGCGATCCATCACCCCAACACTGACCCCAGTAACAGCCACACAGACCCCCTGCGATCCATCACCCCAACACTGACCCCAGTAACAGTCACACAGACCCCCTGCGATCCATCACCCCAACACTGACCCCAGTAACAGCCACTCAGACCCCCCTGCGATCCATCACCCCAACACTGACCCCAGTAACAGCCACACAGACCCCCCTGTGATCCATCACCCCAACACTGACCCCAGTAACAACCACTCAGACCCCCTGCAATCCATCACCCCAACACTGACCCCAGTAACAGTCACACAGATCCCCTGCGATCCATCACCCCAACACTGACCCCAGTAACAGCCACTCAGACCCCCCTGCGATCCATCACCCCAACACTGACCCCAGTAACAGTCACACAGATCCCCTGCGATCCATCACCCCCCCCCCAAAAAAATTCAAGCAGAGAAACCATCTATTCACATACAAGTCCCCCCAGGGTGGGGAGGAATTGAAGAGGACAAAAGAATAAAATCACAAGAAAGCAAACAAACAATGCATAGACCAGGGCAGGGAATTTGCTTTTTCCAAACCTACCAGGTTTCTGAAAGGATGAGACCTCCTGATCACTCGGTAGTCTGACTCTGATCTCCCCTCCCCCCCCCCAGTGAACCTTGAGGGAGGAGCAGGGAAGAGTCAGCTCTTTCCCTCTCTCCTCCCACTCTGGTAGAGGAGGGGCCAGGGAAGGAAAAAGCAGCTATGAGGTGGCCAGAACATTTTGAAAAGGCACTGGGACACGACCCCTAAGCCTTGTTGATTGGTTCACTTTCACCATAGGAACCCAGTCAAGGAGCACATGACACCTCCCCCACTCCCTCTCCAATCCCCCAGAAAGCAGTGCGTTTCTGGGTCCATGCCCAGCACATGCTTTCTGAGGACTTGGGAGACATTCTCTTAAGTCCCCGCCTCCCTTTAGCTCTCTGGCCAGTGAGTGGAAAGCTAGAGGGAGGGGGGGAGCAGCCCAGCACGAGGAGGATGATTGACTCCCCTCCCTCTCCTCCCCTTGCAGAGTTCTCTCTGCAGGGTTTGTTTACATATGATTCATCCTGCTGTGTAGCTGGAGAGTTACAATGTAATCAAAGCCTGGAACAAGCGGGGAAATTGACTGTGCTGTGCTGGATCATCTGAGGAGCAGCTTCTGGCTTGCTGGGCACTCCCCAGCAAGTATGGGGGGACCCCGAGGAACTTGGGGGGTTGGAGGGAGGGCCTTCTCCAATGCCCTGGGGGAGGGGCCACCCCTGGATCACTTCAATAATGGGGGATTGGTTGCCCTTGAGGAACATCCGGCCCTGAAGTAACTGTACCTGCTCCTGCAGCTACAGCAGAGACAGCAGCAGTCTCTTGGACTGCAGGCCTTCCAGTGCCCTGCGTGGCAGTGGAGGACACTGGCAGGAGGCGCCGCCGAACCAAACCCCGACTAGTGCCACTGCTCGGAGCAGCTGAAGCCTGAGTGTCAAAATCAGGCCTGTGCAGTTTGGGGCATGGTGATGGACTCGGGCTGCTGATGGTGCCTGCCGCTTCGCTGGCACATCCCCTGCCACCTCTGCCATGTGCCCCATTGCCTGCCTTACGGGCAGCAGACCGGCCTCTCCTTCCCTTCTCCATTTTTCCTTTCTAAATTATGTGGAGGGAGATTTTATATATATTTTTTAATGTATTCAGAATTTGAATATTATATATATCTACTACACTAACTCTAACTGCTATTAACTATTCTAAAACCTATGGAATTAAATGAAATATTATCTAATATCTACAAAGGACTAGTCCTACAAACACACTATAAAATATTAAAACTAAACCACTACACACTATCACTATCTGTCTCTATCACTAAGCTAACTCCTACAACTCTCTCTCTCTCTCTCTCTCTCTCTCTCCACAGGGACCGACAGCTCACAACAAATGACACAGGGAGGGGTACAAAACTGAAATGAAAGCTAAATCAATCTAATGTTACGCTAAATAAATCCAAAAACAGAGGAAGGGAATTAGGGATGGAATATATACAGGGAGGAGGGAAGAATTCAATGGAAGGTAGGGAAAAAGAACACAAGGAGGGGTAAAAAATAAAAATAACACCTAAATCTATCTAATCAAATCTAAATTAATGAAACTAGGGAGGTAAATTTGTGGGAATGGGTGAAATAGGAGGAGGATGGCAATGGATTAGGAATAGGAAGGAACACAAACTGCTGGGAGAGGGAGATTTCTGAAAACAACTGCTGACAGGAACAGTGGTAGCTCAGAAGGTGTTAGAAGGGGGGAGAACAATGACTTTTGTTACTTGATGCACCCGCCTTACCACAAGCCCCATTGGCTCCATGCAGCCTAGCCCATGGCCAATAGCAGACTGCGAAGCCAGTGGTCTGAGGAAAAGAGGGATGGTGATTGGGCAAGCTGGCTGCTAGTCCAAGCCTCTCTACCCCTGGCACCAGGAAGTCTGCTCCTCAGCTCCCCCCCCCCCCCCCCGGGCCTTTCAGCCCTGTTTTTCCTGTCCGAATGCGCCCGAACTCATCCGATCGGGGCCGAACTGTTCAGGGCTTCGGGCGTTCGGTTCGGCCGTCTGAATGAGCCGAGTTTGGGCCGAACACCGAATGGCCGAACCGCGTTCGAACATCCCTAGTGATTTCCACCATGATTTCTACTGTTTTGTTGTTATTGTTGTGAGACAAAACATTCCATTTGGTTGCTGTTGCAAAATGCTTAGCAGACAAATGGCATAGAGAAGGATTTTTTTTTTTTTTGCTTGATTAAGGAGGAAGGCTGCATTCTGAATGAGAAAACTAATATGTCAGATGACATTAAAGATAAGGAAAAGTAGAATGAAAATATGGGGGTGTGCACACAAATGTTAAATATTCACATCTCTTTTCTCAGGAGGATTGTTAAATCCCCAAGACTTGGAAATTTTAATGCAAGGCCTGTGCAATAATATGTTCTGCCCACCTAAATCAAAGAGTCAGACTGCATTCATCCCCTCTCTGAAGTCAATGGCAAAAACTCACATTGACTTTAATGGTGGAGAGTTGCCCCATCCACTTGGTTACGGCATACTGTGTGGTTTGTGTCCTGAGCGGTTCTATGCTTTCAAATGACTGCTGCCTCTTGGACCTTGTAGAGGATGATTTTAGTGATGGGTAAAGTGACCTGTACAAACAGAGAATTCAAAGAGATGTTAGAGACCAAGAACTAGTCTGTGATGTCGGAGAAGAACAGTCTCACCACACAGCAGCAAAAATGGTTGGACGAATGGGATTCTGCCATAGGAGAAGGCACCATGCTCCATCATTTGAAAATGTAACCTGCAAGTCTCTTAGTTCAGTCTTCAAGCTCTTGTACAGGGTGTGGTAGTTGTGAGACCATTACACCATCCATTCAACCATCCCATCCGGACATGCCCATTCCGCCATCTGCACCAAAAGTATCTGTAACTGCTTAAGATGAGAGAACACAGCTCACATTGCTACTGCTTCCAGCTGCAGAGGAGTGGTAAAAGGATAAAGGAGCTGCCTGGGACTTCTCACAAGTGTACCCAGCAGGTAGCACCCCACAATGTGGCTCATAGATGGCAATTTAAGTTGAGCAATTGTACTTATCATACTGTTATTGATGCCGTTGCTCAATGTTTGTTGTTATTGAGAGGTCTATATGTAGGGCTGATCTTTTTCTATTGGCCTACTTGACAGGCCCTACAGAAAGTAGGGGTAAAACCCCGAGTGCTCTACAAATTTTCTTCACTAGAAACAATTTAGCTTTGCTGCATTAAATAGTGAAGATCAGCTTTCCCGAATGTTTTGAAATGTCTTACAGCGCCCAAAGGAAGGGGCATAGAGCACAAGGTTTTTTCTATAGGCTGAAGGAAGGGATAGTCAACATGGAAAGGGAGCTGAAATCTGTGGTGGCAAGAGAGCATCAAAGGAAAATGATGACTACAAGAGAAAATGTTTTGGACTATATGAAACAAACAAAAAACTCCATGCAAGTCGAATCATCCATTATTCAGTGTGTACCCAAGCTACCTGAATGTACATATAAAGATTTCCTTACAGATTAGAGTAATTCACAATGAGAGATTGTGACTCGTCCAAGGCCACCCAGCAACTTAATGGCTAGGATGGGATTTGAATCCTGATCTCCAGGTCCAAGTCCAAGTATGTCACCCACAGAGCTTCACAGAGTAGATTTGGTTTCAGTATAAAAGATAACAGATATACAGTATAATTCCCATTACTACATTTCACTTTACTGAAAATCCTGACTATCTGAAAAAGTCTCACCCATAAAGGGGGTCCAAGATGATTGGAAGGCACTTCCATAGAGACAGAGCTCCCTTCTCTGTGCTGGGCCTCATCAGCAGCACTGACTGGCTAGGCCCACTCCCATCCCAGCAGCAGAGATGGGTAGTCATAGAGAGGGGGAATCTTCAAGATGGATTTTAAGATAGGTCTGTGTAGCAACAGAGGGCTGCTTCCCGCATCGTGGCACAGTTGGTTGCTTTGTTGTCTTGTTGCTCTGTAGCTCTTGACCCCTTTCTTGAGATTTTCCTGCTGGGCCTGGCAGCATAAAACTGGACCTAGCTTCTCCTTCTGTTACAGATTCAAGCTCCCTGCTCCCTTCTTTTTAACTACAAGCCAACTTTTCTGACAGGATTTGTTGTCCTGAGCCTGACAGCTATCCAGAATGGCTCAGGAATTCACTTTAAGAGAAGATGCACACTGCTGTTCCCAGGACCATGGCTCAGGTCTTTTCCCACAAACACAGTGAATAAAGTCATGCTGATCTCCCCAGTTGGCATGTGTGAATGCTGCTTCCAAATTATTCCCATTTTACAGTTTTGATTCCAAAACTGAAGCAAAACCCTGCAGTATCAAAACGGTTAGCAAGACATTGCTTATAAATACACCCAAAGCACTACTGTAATTTGGGACATGCAGTATTGTCCCTTGCCAATCAGCACAGAAGCAGACCATTAGCACCCCTGCCAAAATGATTCCGTTTCCCGGCATAACTTGCATCATTAACATCTAAGAATAGAAATGTTTCCCCCTAAACACAACTGACATAGTAGAATAAATAATGAACAAAGACACATAAGACCAGAGATATCAGATGTCCCATATTTAAGGGGAAATCTGACCATCCTGGTTAGTGGCGTGTGCAATTTTGTATCGTTTAATTAATTACAAAATGAATGGAGCCCCATTCATTTTTGTAACTAAGGTAATAAAAAAGAATAAATAAGTAAACAGCATTCATTAGATTTCATTTGTTTTCATTTTTATTTTTTTGTTTTACTTTATTAAAAATATTTTTAATGATGCCAGTGCCATTTTTGGAAAAGGGACATGGAGGCACAGAGCGCTCCTGGTGGCCGTTTTGCACATGTGCTGTGATTTTTAAATTATTATTTTTAATAAAATGAAATGAAAAAAATAAATGAAAATAATAGAGCCCTTTAGGACCCCTCCCCGAAAGCAAACAGGGTTTTGGAAACAAAAACAAATAATTCCATTCCATTCCATATATATTTGATACCCTGCACTCTCTCCCATAGGACTCGAGGAGGCTTACAACAATATAACAATAATTCTGGAAATTTCCACACAAGGAGCCCAGAACAACATTTCAACAGCAAACTAACATAATATACAATTTACCATAATATGTAATTTCAATATACGTAATAATACAGCACATTTCCCAACCTTCAGCTGACGTCCCACTCAAAAACCTCCCCAATACAAATGGGGTAGGTCCCAACCACCACCAACTCCTCCCCTGATGCCACCAGGAAAAGCCTAGCCACCTCCACCCCTCTCTCACCGGCGGGAGGTGGCCCCACCAAACCAACATCAGCAATTATATTTAACTCATCAAATTCCTCCCACTCTCCCCTCTTCTTTACTAGCCCCACCCAAGACACTCCATCTACACATAATTCCCCCTTCTTGCCCATCTCAGAATCCCCTTCCCTCACCCTCTGTTCCTTTTTATCCCTCATTCCCCGTTTCTCCTCCTCCCCTCCTTCTTGTTTTAACTTTCTACCCTGACATAGCTTCCCCCCTCTACCCCCTCTGGGCCCCAAAGGACTGCACCCTTTGGCTGCGGCCCTTCGGCTCGCGGATGCCAGTTTGCGGCCTGTGACACAAACACTGGCCCTTCACTTAAGTGCCCCTTGGCACTTCCGGGTTTTAGTCCAAGGGAGGGGAGGTGGGGGGGGGCTCCAAAGATGTCCCGGTCTCCCCTACTCACTCCCCTGCTCTCCATCATGGCCAAGTGGGTCCCCCTTGCCTCGGGCACAGCAGCGGGAACAGGAGCAGCGGGGATGCAAGCCCCAGCAGTGGGAGCGAGAGCAGTGGGGAAGCAAACCCCAAGTGATATCTGTGCTCTGTTTAACACAGTCGCCGGCCCTTCACTTAAGTGGCCCTCGGCACTTCTGGGTTTTAGTCCAAGGGGGGAGCAGGGGGGGCTCCAAAGATGTCCTGGTCTTCCCTACTCATGCCTCTCCTCTCCATCACAGCCAAGTGGGTCCCCCTTGCCTCAGGCACAGCAGCGGGAACAGGAGCAGTGGGGATACAAGCCCCAGCAGCGGGAGCAAGAGCAGCAGGGAACCAACCCCGAGATGATATCTGTGCTCTCTGTACACCCCTAGGATTGATCTCTCAGGCTGTTTTCATGCAGAGGCCCCCCCCTTGCACATGCATGCAGAGGTGTGTGTCTTGTGAGCACCACAGCAGTTGCGGGAGGGAATGGTGGGCACCCGTGGGAATGCCACGGGCAGTGCATGGAGCAGTGGGTGCCAAATGCCTGATGCTCCATGCATGGAGCTGGGAACACACACCCCATGCATCGCCCACCCACTGCACCACCCACTCATCCTCCCATGCACCCGTGCCTGTTAGAAAAGGGCCTCAGAGACAGATATATCCCCTCTAACAAGTGCCCTCTTAACTTTTCAATGCTTTAGGATGGTGGGGGTGGGAAAAGGGCACAAAAGGCCTGGACCCTGCTTATCTGCGGGACCGCCTCACTCCCCATGTGCCTATGTGACCCCTGAGATCGTCCGTGGGAATCTTTTTGGAGGTTCCCCAGGTGAGATGGGTTGCCACCGATGTTAGATCTTTTTCAGTGGCTGCCCCTGTGCTGTGGAATTTGCTCCCAGAGGAGGCTCGCTTGGCCCCCACTCTCCTGTCATTTTGATGTTTATGTAAGACCTGGCTGTTCCGATAGGCTTTTGGTGAGGGGGGGCGGGCAGAGGGGTTGGGGGTTGTTTTCTCCATTCATATGGGATTTTTTAACTTTTAAAATTGTTTTTATTGTATTATTGTTTTTTATCTTGTTGTTCACCACCACTAGCTGCCCTGTGGGCAGGAGGGATGGGATAGAAATCTTATATAAATAAATAAATAAATAAATAAATAAAATTCTTCTAGTAAATTGGGGAAGCCAAGCCCACTGGTCTAGAGCCCTGTGTTCAGTCAGGTCAGAAATGTAGGCCCAAGCCCAATTGCACTGGACCCAACTGGAACCCAGGCCTGATGTGGCAGGGCTCTTAGGATCCTAGGCCCAATGTGTCTAGGGAGTCCTGTTCCCCAAGGAGCACTAGAACATCATGGTGATTTGTAAGGGGTGGAGATGTGTTAGAAAAGGAGATGGGCTAAGATATTCCTCCACCCTTTTCTAACATGGCCCTGACTTCATAGAGCACCATGACATCACGGCACTTCATGGGGATGGGTGCTCCAACAGCTGGGGGCATCCGACGTGGCCTGAGCCCACACAAAGGCTGTTTTTACACGGACACCACCCACCCACCTCCACCCACCGGGCCTGTGGCGATGTCCATGTAAAAGGGGCCAAAATATTGAAACGCACCCAAATCCAGTGGGACCACTAGGTCAATCTCCTCCTTTCTGCAGTGCATTTGGGGGCTTCATCTCCTGGTTTCCAAACTTGACCATATTTTGAGATGTAAATATAATTCTACAACTCCCAGAAAGCAATAAGAGATTCAAAGAATATGAAATTTAATCAAGATTGTGACTCCATCTAACTTGGGATCTTGATTTGTAGTTTATGAGCCCCTTATCTAAATCAAGTGTCTACCATATAATTTGGGGCTGCAGGAATGTCATGTAATGGAGCTGAGGGTGATTTGCACAAAATGTGTGCATATTTGGGCCAATCTAATAAATATTTGCTTATACTTTATGCAAATTAATACTGTCCCCTTTTCTTGAAATATGGATTTGGCAGCCCTATTCTAAATATCCCAAATTCATACTGACAATAACCAAGCCTTTATTATTGAGTCATTCGCAGAGATCAGTAGCCTACAAAAGTGCAGAATGTGCAGAGATGGAGAGGAATTCTTTCTCTGATGGGCTCAGAGATGGTAGACAAATTACAGCCTTCCCTCTGAGAAAATGAAATATTTAATATTTCCTAACTACAGGCAGTATGCTTTACTATTCAGAAGACCGAAAAAGCCACCCACCTATATATGAGATGACAGTCCAAACAAATCAATATATTCCACAACACCCCCCCCCCAATCTTCTACATACAAATCCACTTTCTCCTCTTGTAACAAATCTTAGCACATGCACTTCCATGAAGTTGAGAAGCTTCATGTAAGTATCCATGCCACTCTACCTTGTCTATCCTAGATTGTAGACCCTTGGGGTAGGGACCTGGCTCTAATCATGATTTTCACCAGGCACATTACTGACACTGTATAAATAATTAATAATAAATAATCAGTGACCCTTGTTTACTGTGTTTTTGTAAATCCTGTGTACATGGGTCCCTGTAAATAATAATAAACAGTGAAAGGTATGTCAGAAATGTCACATGCATCCCGATATTGCCCAAAAGAATATTGTAATCAATTTGGTGAAAACACATAGATATAAATAAATCTCTAATATACTAATTGTTCAAAAAAGCAAATCCATTACAGAAAAAAGAGGTTGATTTTCAGTGTTTTTTTACTTTGAGGACAATATATTTCATACATCCCTAGTCACTGAATAAAATGTCCACTTGCACGAATCTGAAAATCAGAAAACCAACAATTAGCCTGCCATGCAATATCTCACAGAAAGGGTAAGGGGTTAGAAATGAGTGGATGCTTGTATCCATGCGTGTGGGGGGGGGGGGGGGAGGAAGGGAAGGAGAGAGAGAGCGCTCACCGTAACTGGCTCCCTTTTGAACAAAATAGATTTTTCTAAATAAGTTCAAGTTATGTGAATTAATAAAGAGGAATCAGACTTCAATCCTTTATGCAAGCCAAATTCCCAATGCCCCTAAGAAGGGGTTCAAGTTTGAGTTATATATCCAGAAAATTAAGGAATCTTAAATCTTTTTTTTAATGACAGCTTTCTGTAGAGCTCTGACATTTGACCACCTGCTGACACAGGGTTGAATGGGGTGAATCTGAGGGTCACTGAACACTGAAATGTCCCAATGCATCACACTTACAGAACCACCTGTACGCTCACTAGCTTGCTGTTGATGTGCAGTGAAGATTTACTGTTTGCTCTTCGTCAACACATCACCTAAGTCACAAGCTCAACTGGGCATCAAATGAGGATTTAGTATGCAGTTGAAAAGACGGTTATGTTATTTACTACAGTTTCATGCTGATGAGGAAAAAATAGTTCATGGGGCCATCAGTAGCACCTATGTAGCTGGACTTCACTATTAAACTAAACTTTTATTGATGCCCTTGGTAAGTGAATGCCAAGGGTGAGGTAGTCTAGTACTTGTAAGCTGAGTTTTGAGGTCTTTGGTAAAAAGACAAAATTCAACTAAAACTAATATGAGCTGCATATTGGTATTCTGTATTACAGATAATACAGAATGAATCTCAAAAGGGTAAGACCATCAGCTAAATTTTTTGCTGCCATGAGTCTCTCCTTTCTTTTGACCTCCGATAAGAAGCAATTCATTCGTTGTCTAAAACACAAGGACTGGATAAAGATCTGCCCCAATGGAACAGGTACAGTCAAAACCACTGCTCTTGCTTCGTCTTGACTGTCTTTTTTGGATTGGCCAGACAGGGGTCATATCTGATTGGCCAGAGCCCCTATTTAACTTCCCAGGTCAGGCCAAGCAGGTTGCTTTAGCAACGAGAAAATTTGCTGCCTGTTGCTGTTTAGGGCTGGCCTATTCCATGTGAATTCCAGCTCTTCCTGCCTGGTCCCTCCTCATTGGTGGGGAGATGGGTTTGTGCCCCAGCCCAGAAGCTTGCTGACAGCTGGACTTGACACCTAAATCCTGCACTCTTGTTATTTTACTCTGATATATATTCACCTACTTCAATAGAAAGAGAATGAAACCAAAGCCTAAGTGACATCTTTAATGTCCAATTCAACTCCTCTTGAAACCAGTGGGTGTCAACATGGATTCAGTGGGAGCTGGCTTGAGGTGATAGTGTTTACCAAAGGGGTGAAATAGTCTCCACTCTGCACCTTTCATGTGAAGGGAATACAAAGAAAGACAATTCTCTCTTGACTGGAAGGAGAGCATTCTATCATTGTACTCCACATGCATTGCATGTGTATGTGCCATCTATCAGTTTTATCAGAGTACTGTGCATTCCTTTGTTTCTGACCTTAGCTTTATCACACTTAAAAGACTGGACTAAACTACAACATAAAATTATAAAGGAACAGAGAAACCATCTACAAATTGGCAGAAAGTCACACAATCAAAATGTTATTATTATTATTATTATTATTATTATTATTATTATTATTATTATTATTATTATTAACAAACATTTATATAGCGCCAGCAGTGTACCTGGCACTTTACAAAGTAATAAAATAGACACGGTCCCTGCCCCTAGGGCTTACAATCTGAGAGAC
>QEPC01005031.1:52405-90036 GCA_003113815.1 Sphenodon punctatus | reverse complement strand
GGGACAGTAGACAGTTGTAGGAGTTAGCTTAGTGATAGAGATAGTGTTAGTGATTTAGTTTTAGTGTTTGTAGGAGTAGGCCTGTATACTTATTAGATAATCCATTTAGTTCATAGCAGTTAGATTTAGTGTAGATAGATAGATATAATATTAGATTAAAAAATTAAATTAAAAAACCCCATATAAAAACAAAAAAACAAATAAAAAACAAAAAAACCCATATAAAACCAAATAAAAAACCAAAAATCCATATAAAAAACAACAAAAACACTCATAACAATACATTTCCCGAACAGCCGAACCCGAACTGAACGGCTGAACTGAACGGCCAAACCCGAACCCGGCGAACTAACCGAACGGACGAACCGAACGCAGCCAAACTGAACAGCCGAACCCGAACCGTGATCTGTTCGCCCATCCCTAGTATACACTTACATACAAACAACAGCTCCGCAGTTAATTTAGACTCCTGGGATAATGAGGTGTTAAAGTCATGGTAACTTGAAAACTGCTGTGCAGGAGAGCACTTCCAAAAAAAGAAAAGAAAAATAATCCTTTACTGAGGAGTTAATCCCATTAACTCTGCAGTTAAGTGAATTTAAGTGTTCATATATAAAAGACCTAACCTTTATTATTTGTTACTTGATATTTGGTCTCTAATTGGTCAAATATTTCTCTTTTAGTCAGGAGGTGGGCTCAAAGAAGCCAAAAGGCTCTAAGTCTCTCTAGGAAACTTAGCACTAAAAAAAAAAAATAGCATATAACCGAATTAGGGAATTATGGGAAAAGGTAAGCTTCTAGGGTGAAAAATAACTCTACTTCAGTGAAGTCTGGATTTCACTATTAATTATTAATATTATTATTATTATTATTATTTAGCTTTTATATAGCACCAGCGATGTACCTGGTGCTTTACAGAGAATAAGATAGACATGGTCCCTGCCCAAGAGCTTACAATCTAAAGACAAGGAGAGGGGAGACAGGGAAGGGGGAACAGAGGGAGAGAGAAGGGATGCAACATTCATGATGGTGCGAGAACTCAGGTACATGTTCTTGGCTTGGTTACAGTACATTGGGAGTTTGCAGATAACAGGTGGGAGATAATCCTGGGTGGGGATGATTAGCAGGAGTTAGGAAGGGCGGAGCGGAAGAGGTGTGTTTTGAGGAGGGACTTGAAGATACGAAGGGAGGGTGTTCCAGGCATGTGAGGCAGCAAGGGAGAAGGGTCGAAGGTGGTTGGGGGAGCAGGGGAGGCGTGGGAGGGTGAGGGAGGGGATGGAAGAGGAGAATAGTGTTTGAACAGGGGTTCAGAGGGAGATCAGGGCAGAGAGGTAGGGGAGGAGCGAGGTTGTGAAGGGCTTTGTAAGTGAAGACGAGGAACTTGTGCAGAATACGCTCAGGATGGGGGAGCCAGTGGAGAGAGGAGAGGCTGTACATGGTCAAAATGACGGGCTAGGTGGATGATACTGGCAGCAGGATTTTGAACAGAGATGAGGAAAGAAAGGTGAGAGTGGGGAAGACCAGCGAGGAGGTTACAATAGTTGAGGCATGAGATGACTAGGGCATAGATGAGAGTTTTGGCAGAGGAGACAGACAGAAAAGGGCAGATCTTAGCAGTGTTGTGGAGGGAGAAGCAGCAGGATTTGGCCACTGAGTCAATGTAGGGTTTGAAGGTAAGGTGCGAGTTAAAGATGAAGCCCAAGCTACGGGCTTGGGGGACAGGGAGGATGGAGACCCCATCAATGGCAATTGACAGGGAAGAGGGAAAGGAAGGATTGGGAGGGAAGATAAGGAGTTCAGTTTTCGCCATGTTCAGTTTGAGTTGGCGTTGAGACATCCAGGTGGAGATATCAGAGAGACAGTTGGTGAGACGAGCTTGAACAGAGGGGGAGAGGGAAGCAGTGGAGAGATAGAGTTGACTGTCATCAGCGTATAGGTGGTATTGGAAACCGTGGGAGGCAATGAGTTTGCCTAGGGATTGGGTGTAGATAGAGAAGACGAGAGGGCCAAGGACAGAGCCTTGGGGAACCCCGACCAAGAGGGGTAGGGAGGAGGAGGGGGAGGAGTTAGGAAGAGATACATTGAAGGAGCTGTCAGAAAGGTAAGAGGAGAACCAGTCGAGGACAGAGTCCTGGAATCCCAGGGAGTGAAGTGATTCAAGCAGGAGCGAGTGGTCAACATTGTCAAAGGCAGCAAAGAGATCAAGGAGCACAAGACTAGAATAAAGGTGGTTGGATTTAGCCACAAGAAGATACTTGGTGATCTTAGCAAGAGCGGTTTCAGTGGAGTGAAGGGGGCAGAAGCCAGATTGGAGGGGGTCAAGGGAGGAGTTGGTGGAGAGGAGATTGAGGCAACAGGAGTAGACAACCGGTTCAAGGAGTTTGGAAGCAAAAGGGAGGAGCAAAACAGGACAGTAAATAGAGGGCTCAGAGGGATCCAGAGTGGACTTTTTGAGGATGGGGGAGACAGTGGCTCGATTAAAGGCAGAGGGGAAGAAGCCGGTAGAGAGGGAGAGGTTGATGATGTGCAGGAGGGGAGGGGTGACTGTGGAAGCAATGGAGGTCAGGAGACGTGAAGGAATGGGGTCCAGGGGGCAAGTGGAGGGGTTGTAGGATGAGAGCAGGGAGGAGATTTCCTCAAGGGAGGCAGGAGGGAAGGAGGACAGGAGAGAGGTGGGGGGAGGAAGGAGAGTGGGGGGAGTGGTAGGGGGAGAGGACTTGGAAGTGATTTCCAGGAGGATCTTGTCAAGAGAGGTGAAAAAGAGAGCAAGATCCTGACTGGAGAGAGAAGAGGGAGGAGGAGGACAGGGGGGTTGAGAAGGGAGTCAAAGGTGGAAAAGAGGTGGTGAGGGTCCCGGGAGCAGGACTCAATGTGGGAGGCATAGTACTGCTGTTTAGCAAGGGAGATAGCAGAGTTGAGTGATCAGAGGCAGAATTTGAAGTGGAGGAAGTCAGCACGGTAGTTGCACCAGCGCAGCAGGATTTGCACCAGAGACGTTCAGTAGCCCGGGTGCTGGAGCAGAGATGGCAAATGGTGGGGTGAGCCAAGGGCGAGGGTTACAGGAGCTAGCTGGGTGGGAGGAAAGGGGGGCAAGGGAGTCGAGGGTGGATGTGAGAGAGGAGTTGAAGGTGGAGATGGCAGAATCGGGGGAGGAGGAGAAGACTGAGGGGAGAAGAGGGGAGACGGAGGAGGCAAAGTCCTGGGGTGCAATGGCCTGCAGATCGCGGAAGGGATGGGGAGATGGGGAAGAGGAGAGGGAGCAGTGGGAGAGGTTGAAGGAGGCAAGGAAATGGTCAGATATGGGATGGGGCTCGAAGGAGAGATCGTAGACAGAGCAGTTCCTAGAGAACACAAGATCAAGAGAGTGACCATCAGTGTGGGTGAGGGAGCTAGTCCAGATCTGGAGATTAAAGGAAGAGGCTAAGGACAGGAAGCGGGCGATGCAAGGCTGAGAGGGTGCATCAACATGAATATTGAAGTCACCAAGAATGAGTGTCAGGATGTCATCAGAGAGGAATAGGGTGAGCCAGGACTCAAATTCAGAGAGAAAGGAGGAGAGGGAGCTGGGAGGGCGGTAGATAACTGCAACACGGAGGTGGAGAAGGCAGTAGAGGCGTATGGAGTGAGCCTCAAAGGAGGGGAAGGAGAGAGAGGGGGGAGAAGGGAGGGGTTGAAACTGGCAGGAAGAGGCAAGGAGGAGGCCTACGCCACCACCCCGGCCTTCAGCCCAGGACTGGTGGCAGAAGGAGAGACCATCGTAGGAGAGGGTGGCAGCAGTGACAGAGTCAGTGGGGGAGATCCAGGTTTCAGTAAGGGCGAGAAGGTGAAGGGAGCAAGAGAAGAAAAGATCATGAATATAGGGAGCTTTATTAGCGGAGGAGCGACAGTTCCAGAGGGAACAGGAGAATAGGAGTTGATCAGGGGGGAGACAGGGAATTGGGATAAGATATGGGGAAGGGGGGTGATGGGATCGGTGAGACATGAGCCCTGGGGCAGAGGTGCTTGGGGGCAAGACGTGGTGGTGGGGGAGGAGGAGACGTGGGGATGGTGGAGAGAGATGACAGCCTTAGTGGGAGGCAGGAGGAGAGGGGAAAGAAGTAGAGTGAGAAGCAGGTGAGAGGGAAGGGGGAAAGGGGAGGAGAGGGGAGATAGGAGGTGGGAGATAAGGACCGGCATCTTGGTGGGTCGGTTACAGAGGGGGGGGAGCTGGGTTGGATCTTGTAGTTGTGCCCTTAGGATGCAGTTCTCCAGCAACTGGAGCCATTGGCAAAACTTCCATTGATTTTAATATTGAGATTATGTACTTTGTTTTCTTGGTGGCATGAACCTTGCTCAAGTAATTAAACCTGTAAGTATTAGACTATTATAAGTTTAGGATATTGTATTTAATTGTTAAATTTCTCTTGTATTCATGCAAAGTAATTCTGCACAAATGTCTAGTCCTATCTAGCAAGACTGTGATCCTGCACCACTGAAATGTATGAGTGCTTTGGATGTTGTCACACTGTAGTCAGATTTGAGACTGATGCATTAAATTTCTTCTGTGCCAGGGCTCAGGACAGTGGTTTGGGAAACCATAGCTCCTTGTTGTATCAGTGTCTCTTACCATGTAAAATGCATCCAGATCACAGTATTTACTGCCTTCAAGTTGACAAAGTCAATCATGCAAGCTTTAAATTCAGTTCTTGAGTGCTCTGGAGTTGGTGAGTCTTGAGCTTTCAAATTCTTGTAAATAGTAAGTGAACAGAGAGAGCGAGAGTGCAAGCATTTCTGACGTGAATCTCTTCATATACGTGTGAGTAAAAAAATTCAGAATTCTTTTCCCTAATAAGTATTTACCTGCTCTAATGTGTATCTCTCCCTATCTCAGACTTTAATATTAGATTATAGAGCCGCAGGAGTGGCTCTATATATAAGGCAGCTGCATCACTGAGGCCAACCCCAAGACCTGTGGAGCCACAGGCACGTGTGATCCAACCAGATAGTCAATGCTGGCGCAATGAGCCCCACGGATCCCACGCGCAGCCATGTGTGTGCATTCATGGGATCCATGGGACTTGAGATTGAGCCCACTGTGTTAAAATCACAAACATTCTATTCATTATAAAATTGGGATGATTTCTCCTATCACTGTGAAATTTGATAGGGAGAAGAGCTGAAATGTACTAAATTCAGTACCCATGGGAGGTGATCCTGGTCTATGCCACCGATCTCGCGTGTATCACAGAAACCTGACTGAACAATGAACCGGGGTCTATTCTGGCTGATTTGTTCTGGCCGGGTATTCCGTGCAGCACCAGCCGAGTTTGGCGGGATGGAGGGGCGGGGGGGTGTAGCTATGATTTTTAAAGAGGGGTGGTCTGTGAAGAGGTATCCAGTGCGGACCATAGCAGGCACTTAAGGTCTCCATCTTGTGTTTGATTTGGCAGGGGACAGTTGGGGAGTGCTGCTGGAATACCGTGCACTAAATGTTATGGGACTTTTATTTTTCTACTTTCCGTGACACCATTTATCAAGTGTCTAGGCATTACAACCCCAATGGAAGTACACTATCAACCTAGTCCCAGGCTTAACTGAAAAGCCTCTCTGACAGTAGACCAGGATTTAATCAACAAAATCGGTCTTTTGTGGACTGTTACCACCATCTTTCTACTTTAATTACCTTTTGACTGTCTCTGGCATGAGATCAGTCTCCTATGTAGTAATACCACCTTTTCTTATAATATAACTGTGGACTTTTACCACATTCAATATAATATAAGTGTGGGCTTTCACTACTTATGGAATATAGTAGTGACCTTCTTGTTACCCAGATGTCCCGTAATATCTCAGGAGTGATCAGTCCCTGGGATCTTAGAAAAAGGGATTCTGTTTTACCATTAACGTATAATAATGAGGACACAAACTGACCAACAAAGATAGATTTTATTTTTCATACATTCTTCAAGTCTCGTATATATATATGTATATATTGTTTCTAATCTTATCACTCTAAAATTTATCTATCCCATTCATACTTACTCAGGCATACATTTGGACTGGCTAGGTCCAAAGTAACCTTATTGAAAGAGGCTCGGAGAGGTGGCTGCCGTGGAGCTGCCTCTACGTGTTGGGTCAGTTGGTTTCTTTGTCCCTTTCTGAAGTCAGGGGGTTTGTGTCTTCTTCTTATACACCACTCCGCTGGTTATTTCACCTGTTTGGCGGTGGTCCAGGGGCTTTTTGCAAGTTGATGCTCTGTCATCTGGAGCTTTTTGTAAGTTGATGTTCTGTCATAGATGTGGTCTGCGGATCTCCAAAAACAACTTGATTTACCAGATGTTTTGGAGAGCTACAGTCCACACCCAAGAACTTCAAAACCACTTTTCTTTGGCTGACCTGTCAGGGTTTTTCTGGCCATCTGCTCGAGGTTGCCGCTGGTAGGTGTGGTGTCTTCTGTTGGCTCTCCAAAATATATGTTTTTCTGCTGTTGTTCTGGTGTGTTTAGATGTTTGTGCTGGTGCTTTCCAGCTCCGTTCCTTTTTTTGGAGGGCTGTTACTTTTAAAATAGCTGTTCCAGATACGCTTCATCGCTTCAGCAAAATCCCCTGTTACTTACTAGAGGCAGGTTGTCTTTCTTTCTCTTTGGCCACTTGTCCAGGAGCCTCGCATCAGCCTGGTCAACCTAAAACCATGCATTCAAAACTCAGGCACACTTATTCTTATCTAACACTACCAGTACAGAAGCCTCCGAGCATGCTCTGGCAGAGGCTGTGTCGGAGGTAGTGTTGCAGTCCTCCAGGACGATAGCCCTGGGGGACCACAATATTCATGCCGACACAGTGCTTGGGGGAGCCGAGCAGGAGTTTATGGCCAACATGGCAACCATGGGCCTGTCCCAGACGGTCAATGGCCCGACACATCTTGGAGGGCATACCTTGGACCTCATGTTCTGCACTGGCCTTGAGGTGAGTGCTCCATTAATGGGGGAGATATCAACTGTGTCCTTGTCATGGATGGATCATTGCCTCCTGCAGACATCCCTTCTAGCTCATGTCTGCCCCCAGAAGGGTGCAGGACCTATTAGGATGGTCTGCCCCCAGAGGCTGATGGACCCGGTGCAGTTTCTAGGCACTCTGGGGGAGTAACCCGCTGACCTTGATGACCGTCTCATCGATGACCTTGTCAAGCTTTGGAATATATTGCTGACGGACATAGGTCATCAATCAAACGGCTCCCAGGAGTCCGTTGCCCAGGCAGCGACTCGCAGACCTCCTTGGTTCTCTGAGGAACTGTGGGTCCTGAAGCAAGAGGGATGATGGTTGGAGCGATGGTGGCATCGATTTCACACTGAAGCCGATAGATTGCAACATAGAGTGAGTTTACGACCCTATGCCATGGCTATGCGGGTAGCAAAGAGGGAGTTCTTTGCTGGCCTTATAGCAGCTGCAAAATCCCATCCAGCTGAGCTGTTCTGAGTGGTGCAGGGTCTGGTCAGTCCAGCCTCCCTCAACCCGGGGGTTGAGTAATCTTCCGCCCACTGTGACCTTTTGCAGATTATTTTGCGGATAAAATCGCTCATATTCACCAAGACCTCAATACTGCACTTAATGCAGTGGAGGAGGGAGAGAAGCCCTGTCTTATCCGATTTTATGGGATCACTTTCAGTTGGTGAAGCCTGCTGATATGGTGGGGGTGCTTGGGGCTGTTCGAGTCACTTCTTGTAAATTAGATTCATGCCCGTCCTGGCTGTTAAGAGCTGCCAGGAGACATTGGGGCCGGTGCTGGCTGGAGAGGTCAATGCCTCCCTGTGGGAGGGCAGAGTGCTGAGCTGCCTCAAGGAGGTGGTGGTGTGGCCTCTTCTCAAGAAACCATTGCTTGATGCTGACTCCCATGCCAGCTATCGGCCTGTCTCTAACCTTCCCTTTTTAGGGAAGGTTATTGAACCTGTAGTGGTTCAGCAGCTCCAGGGGCATCTTGACTGTGTCAGTTATCTTGATCCTTCGCAGTCTGGCTTCCATCCGGGATATGGCACTGAGACAGCACTTGTGGCCTTGGTGGATGACCTTTGCCGAGAAAAGGACTGGGGCCAATCGACCTTATTGGTCCTTTTAGATCTGTCAGCTGCATTTGATACCATTGACCACAAGATGTTGGTGATGCACCAGTGGAACTGTGCAGGGGTAGGTGGGACCGTTCTTGAATGGTTCCGCTCATTCCTGACCGGAAGAACTCTGCAGGTGGTGCTTGGTGATTGTTTTTCATCTTACTGAGACCTCCGTGTGGGGTCCCACAGGGTTCTGTTTTGTCCCCCCTCCTGTTCAGTGTGTATATGCAGCCGCTCGGTGAGGTGATCAGAGAGTTTGGGGTGAGGTGTCATCAGTATGCGAATGACACCCAACTGTATCTCTCATTTTCGACCGACCCAGGCCCAGCTGTCTCGGTGTTTACCTGGTATTTGGCAGCTGTGAGGGACTGGATGAGGGCTAACTGACTGCGATTGAATCCTGATAAGACAGAGGTGATGCTAGTGGGTAGGTTGGCAGAGTTGACAGCTCCATCGATTGATGGAGTTTGCCCTCCGCTGACATCCCAGATGTCCTGGGGGTGCTCCTCGATGCACAGCTCTGCCTGGATCTCCAGGTGGAGGCTGTTGCGAGGAGTGCCTTCCGCCAGTTACATCTGGTATGGCGGCTTCGTCCACTGGTTTCGGTTCCAGACTTGGCCACAATCATCCATGCTTTTATTAACTCTCGGTTAGACTACTGCAATGCGCTCCATGTGGGGCTACCTATGGTGATGGCTCGGGAGCTGCAGCTGGTGCAGAATGCATCGGCCCAGCTCCAGGTGGGATTGGGCTTCCGGGAGCACATTACACCAGTGCTCTGATCTCTGCACTGACTGCCAATAGTCTTCCGGGCCTGATTCAAAGTGTTGGTTTTAATTTATAAAGCTTTACACGGCCTGGGTCCTGCCTATTTGCGAGACCACCTCACTACCCAGGTTCTAGATTGACCCCTGCAGTCAGTCAGGGGCACCCTGTTGGAGGTGCCCCAGGTTTCCTGGGGGACTACACAGAAGAGGGCGTTCTCGGTGGCCGCACTGCACCTTTGGAATTCCCTCCCGGTGGGGGCACGTCTGGCCCCGGACCTTCTGGCCTTCCATAGGAATTGCAAAACCTGGCTGTTTCATCAGGCATTTGGTGAGGAGAGGGGTAGGGCTGGGTGGGGCTGGGGAGAGGGGTTGTTTTATTTTATGATTGACTGCGTTTTATACTGTTTAAAAGTGTTTTTACTATACTTATTTTAGTAAAAAGTGTTTTTACTATATTTACAGCTACTTTTCTCCATTTCTTTTCTACTGTATTTCCCCCTCCTATCTTACTCACTAACATGTCTGCCCTATTTTCTCGCCTTTTCTTTCCCTCCTCCCCTTCTCCTCTTCCTGTCCATCTTTTTCTCCCTCTACTTTTCTCCTCCCAGCTTCTTCCTCCCCCCAACCGATCACCACTCTCTAACCTCCCCCATACATCCTTTGCTCCCTTGGCTACTTTCTCTCATTGCTCCCCTTCCACTCCTGTCTCTAGCCTTCCTCGATGCTCCCCTTCTCCCAATCTTATCCCTATTCCTCCTGTCTCTAGCCTACCACGACGCTCCCCTTCTCCCAATCTTATCCCTATTCCTTGCCTCCCCCCTCATCAACTACCATTTTTCTGCTCCCTCTGGAACTGTCGCTCATCTATCAGTAAAGCTCCCTATATCCATGATCTTTTCCTCTCTCGCTCCCTCCAGCTCCTTGCCCTTACTGAAACTTGGATCACTCCCTCGGACTCTGTCACGCCTGCTACCCTCTCCTGTGGGGGTCTCTCCTTCTCTCACCAACCCCGCCCTGAAGGACGGGGTGGTGGGGTGGGCCTCCTTCTTGCTAAATCCTGTCAGTTCCAACCAATTTCTCCTCCCCCCTCTCTCTCCTTCCATACCTTTGAGGCTCACTCCGTGCGCCTCTACTCCCCCCTCCATCTACGTGTTGCTGTCATCTACCGTCCCCCTGGTCCTCTCTCTTCCTTTCTTTCTGACTTTGAGTCCTGGCTCACTTTCTTCCTCTCTGTTGATATCCCCACTCTCATCCTTGGTGACTTCAACATTCATGTTGATGACCCATCTCAGCCCTCAGTCTCTCGCTTCCTCTCCCTAGCCTCCTCCTTCAACCTCCACCTTTGGACCAACTCCCCCACCCATACTAATGGCCATTCTCTTGATCTTGTCCTCTCTAGAAACTGCTCTGTCGCTGATCTCTCCTTCGATCCTCATCCTATATCAGACCACTTCCTTGCCTCTTTCAACATTTCCCACTGTCCCCCCTCCTCTTCCCCTTCTCTACGCCCCTTCCGTGACCTTCAAGCTATTGATCCCCTGGACTTTGCCTCCTCTCTCTCTCCCCTTCTTCCTACAGTCTTCTCTTCCTCCTCCCCTGACTCCGCTGTCTCTGCTCTCAACGCCTCTCTCTCCTCCACACTTGACTCCCATGCCCCTCTCTCTTCCCGCCCTGCCTTCTCCCACAACCCCCGTCCTTGGCTCACCCCTAGTATCCGCCACCTCCGTTCTTGCACTCGTGCTGCTGAACGACTCTGGCGCAAATCCCATTCTCACGCTGACTTCCTTCACTTCAAATTCTGTCTCTCCACCCTTACTTCTGCTATCTCCCTTGCTAGACAACACTACTATGCCTCCCGCATTGAGTCCTGTTCTCGGGACCCTCGCCGCCTGTTCTCTACCTTTGACTCCCTCCTCAAGCCTCCCTGTCCTCCCCCTCCTTCTTCCCTTTCTGCTCAGGATCTTGCCTCCTTCTTCACCTCCAAGATAGACAAGATCCGCCTCGACATCGCTTCCCACTCCTCTCTTCCCACTCCCACCCCTCTCCCTCCTCCCCCTCCTTCTCTCATGTCCTCCTTCTCCCCTGCCTCCCTTAAGGAAATCTCCTCTCTGCTCTCCTCCTCCAACCCTTCCACTTGCCCCCTTGATCCCATTCCTTCCCGCCTCCTCACCTCCATTACTCCCACTGTCGCCCCTTCCTTCCTGCACATCATCAACCTCTCCCTCTCTACTGGCTCTTTCCCTTCTGCCTTCAAACATGCCACAGTCTCTCCTATTCTCAAAAAGTCCACTCTTGACCCCTCTGACCCTTCTAGCTATCGTCCTGTCTCACTCCTTCCTTTTGCTTCCAAGCTGCTTGAACGTGTTGTCTACTCCCGCTGCCTTGACTTCCTATCCTCCAACTCCTCCCTTGACCCCCTCCAATCTGGCTTCCGCCCCCTTCATTCTACTGAAACTGCTCTCGCTAAGATCACCAACGATCTTCTGGTGGCTAAATCTAAACGTCTCTATTCCATTCTTGTCCTCCTTGATCTCTCTGCTGCCTTCGATACTGTTGACCACTCACTCTTGCTGGATTCCCTTCACTCCCTTGGCTTTTGTGGCTCTGTCCATAACTGGTTCTCCTCCTACCTCTCTGACCGCTCCTTTAATGTGTCTCTCTCCAACTCCACCTCCTCCTCCTTCCCCCTCTCAGTTGGTGTTCCTCAAGGCTCTGTTCTTGGCCCTCTCCTCTTCTCGATCTATACCTCATCCTTAGGCAAACTCATTGCCTCCCATGGCTTCCAATACCACCTCTATGCTGATGACACTCAACTCTATCTCTCTACTCCCTCTCTCTCTCCCTCTGTTCAAGCTCGTCTCATCAACTGTCTCTCTGACATCTCTACCTGGATGTCTCAACGTCAACTCAAACTCAACATGGCTAAAACTGAACTCCTTATCTTCCCCCCTCATCCTTCCTCTCCTTCCTCACTGTCAATAACTATTGATGGAGTCACCATCCTGCCTGTCCCCCAAGCCCGTAGCCTAGGCTTCATCTTTGACTCAGCCCTTTCTTTTAAACCCTACATTGACTCTGTTGCTAAATCCTGTCGCTTCTCCCTCCATAACATTGCTAAGATTCGCCCTTTTCTCTCTGTCTCGTCTGCCAAAACTCTTGTTCATGCTCTGGTCATCTCTCGCCTCGATTACTGTAACCTCCTTCTCACTGGCCTTCCCCGGTCTCACCTTTCTCCCCTCATCTCTGTCCAAAACTCTGCTGCCAGGGTCATCTACCTCGCCAGTCGCTTCGACCATGTGCAGCCCCTCCTCTCTTCGCTTCACTGGCTTCCCCTTCCTGAACGAATCCTGCACAAGCTCCTAGTCTTCACCTATAAAGCTCTTCACAACCTTGCTCCCCCCTACCTCTCTGCACTTATCGCCCTCCATACTCCAGCCCGTGCACTTCGCTCCTCCTCTGTCCCTTCTCTCACCCTTCCACGCCTTCCCTGCTCCCCTAAGCGCCTTCGTCCCTTCTCACTTGCTGCCCCCCATGCCTGGAACTCCCTCCCTGTCCACATCCGCCTTGCCCCCTCCCTTCATACCTTCAAATCTCTCCTTAAAACTCACCTCTTTCGCTCTGCTCTGTCTGACTCTTTATCCTGCTGAGCCACTATTCCTATACCTACGATCGGTTTACCCTTATCCTTGCAACATGGACCTGCCTGCTGTCATTCTCATCGTAACCAAGCCAAGTACGTGCACTTGAGACCTCGCATCTTCATGAATGTTAGACCCCTTGTCTCTCCCTCTGTTCCCCTTCCTAAGTCTCTCCCCCAGCTCCTGTCTCTCAGATTGTAAGCCCTAGGGGCAGGGACTGTGTCTATTTTATTACTTTGTAAAGTGCCACTTACACTGCTTATGCTATATAAATGTTTGTTAATAATAATAATAATAATAATAATAATAATAATAATTTTATGATGAGTGTTAGCTGCCGCCTGTGGTGGGAGGAGCAGGATACAAATTCCATTAAATAAATAAATAAATAAATATTACCCACTTTTTCAGCTACTGGTGTTACCAATCATGTACCTGAAACCCCCCAAAATTGGGTACTTCCAGTACCGATTTTTTTGCTTTACCAATTCCCAATTGTATATTGGTGTAACAATTGATATATTGAGTTGGAAAATCTTAAAATTGGCACAAAAATAATAAAATATAACTTACTTTAAGTAGTTTCCGAAGACCAGAAGTTGATTTTGTGGGATTGGAAAGTTTATTTTCTGGGATGGAAAATCCATAAATAAGTGCTTTCAGAAGAAAGGTTTTTTTAAAAGTTTAAAAATTGGAACTGGAAATAGTTTTCTGGGACCAGAAGTTGCCAAAAATTGTCAGAACTTGACGGAGACCCAATAAATCAATGTTGGAAGTAGGTATACCAACAGAAATGTTTACTAGGGATGGGCGAACAGAACGCGGTTCGGATGTTCGGATGTTCAGTTGTTCGGTTCGAAACCTGAGTTCGGGTTCGATGGTTCGGTTCAGCCGAGTTCAGTTTGGCCGAACTTGGCCGAACTTGGCCGAACAGGCAAAAATAGTGAAACCGAAACTAAAACGAATCCAAATCCGAAACCAAAACGAAAGCGAAACCTAATTTTCGACCCTGGAAAGACGCTTTTCCTGCCTCCTAACTCATCCGAACTCGTCCAAACATGACCGAACTGTTCGGTCGTTTGAGAGTTCGGTTCGGACGTTTGGTTCGGACGTCTGAACAGACCGAGTTCGGTCCGAACTTCGAACATCTGAACTGCGTTCGCCCATCCCTAATGTTTACAAAATTGGTACCAGAAGTCAACATTCCTTAACTATAAGTCAACATTATAGAACATCTGGTACCCAATCATGTTGTACCCAATTGTTGTAAGCCACCCCGGGCTGCATGGCAGGAGGGGCGGGATATAAATTTATTAAATAAATAAATAAATAAATGTTGTACTGCATGGTATCTGTTCATTACCAGGTTGAGTTGGGTACTGGAAATTTGATGGGTTACCCATTTGTGCAGGTACCCTCTTTCAACTCTAGCAGATTGCTTTGGTGAGGGGTAGAATCTGACTAAATGTCAGGCAAATTGGACAAAAAACGAATGTCACAGGTGCTTGAATTTTGGAGTCAGCATGACATTTTTGTCACCTATGCAACTTTTTTTTGCTGATGGAGACTTAGGGTGCAGCCATGCTGCAAAGAGCTTGATCCCTATGCAGCCCCATTGCGGCAAATGCACCTGACACTCTCCGGGGCCAGCATGGGGTTCTGGGCAGATGGTCAGCCCTCCCATGAGGAAGACAGGTGGGTGGGTCACGGATGAAGCTGTGATGTTCCAGCATGCAGCAAGGCACAAGGGGCACCAGAACATGGGCTTCCATGCCTTGTGAAGCCTTACCCCATTTGGGATAAGGCTGTTAGGTGACACATCCTCGGCCTCTCTCTGAGAATGCATCATGTCGGCATGCTGCAGGCGCCATCTTGGAAAGGTTTGAGCATGCTCAGAAGGGACCATTTGGTCCTTTTGAGAATGGCCAGCTTTTTTGTGTGCTTTTTAAAAAACTTACCCAGCCCGAAGGAAGCCGTGCATTGGCGGAGCCCCTCCAGAGGGTAAGTACCCCTCAGCCACCACTAGTCCCCTCCCCCTCTTCCTGGCTCATTCCCTTCTCCCCCCCACCCCCAGCTGTCTCTGGCCCCCTCCTCGGCCCCTGTCCTCGGAATTCCCAAGTAGTCTCCAAGTGTCTTCGGCCCAGCCCTAGCACTTGGGACCAGTCCTCAGAAACTCAGGGAATACTTGCAAATATTTTTTTGTTTAAGATTCAGTGTAGCCCTAGTATAGAATGAAGCAGAGTTACAGTGAAGAAGTAGAGGAATCTGACTGTAAGCAGCAGTATTGCCATCAGTTCTCCAATACCCACAATACAGTATAGGTCTTCATTGCATGACATGAGAGGGCAAATATTCCCCTGCCCTTAATCTGTGCAGGTGCACTTGAACTGCTGCCTGAGAAAGGAGCTATAAATGAAGGTGAAATTGTGGCCACAGTGGAGACAGAGATCAAGCTCATAATATTGGGGCAGGGAGTAGTTTGCTTTCCCCAATTTCAGTTTTGCCCCTAACATGCAGGGGAAGAGTACTGGGGTCGAAAGACCAAGACAAAGTGTCAGGGCATGGAACCTAAGTTGTAAGTGAGCACAATATGCGACATTATGCAACATCTTTACTGCTTACACGATGCACAGGTTAAGTCAGAAATCTTAACTTACCTTTTATATGCTTTTTGGAGAATGGCTGTATTTGTAAGAGCCTTAGCTCCTCTCTTAAACGGAAGTTGTTGTTGTTTTTATCTAAAAATATATCTGCAGCAGAACAGAGGCTCAATTGCCTACTGGCCCCTTTAAGAGGCCAACTCTGACCCACAGAGGCACACCTGGGCAGGACGTGGCCAAGGCATCCCAGAAGCCCAAGGCCCCTGGCTAAGCTCACTTTGAGAGGAACTGCTCGGGAGAAGGCTAACAGAGCTGGATGGGCTAGGGCTCAACTGGGATACTTGCTCTCTCAAGAAAGATATTTGTGTGAGAGAGCCAGGAGCCCGAGTGGGCTGAAATGGGGACTTGAGCCAGGGGAGCTCTGCCCTCAGAATCTCATGAAGAACTGTAAAGTTTGTATATATGGTGGAAGTGCATACTTGTGGTGAATAAATCAATATTTGAGCTAATTCCCAATGTAGACCTGGTTACTTAGGGGTTCTAATCCTGAGGGGAACCACCCAGGCCAGGGTCCACTAGGGTGGTTAGATATGCAATTCTTTACAGGACACTTATGAAAAATACAGGTTGCAGGGCTGTATTGGATTCTGAGGGCAGAGCTCCCTGCAACCTGTATTTTTCATAAGTGTCCTGCGACAATTTGCATCTCTAACCACCCTAGGGCCCACGCTACTACAATATCCATCATTCCTATTATAATAATGGCTGAATTGTTCCTGACCTGGATAATAATCACTACCCTACCATCATGTTTTACTTTTCTATTGTTATATTTTTCTTTATTCTAACGTTGTTGTTGTTGTTACATTAACCTAGATTTGTCTGCCAGTCAAATATGTCAAATGTTGAAAAGCATTTTTCTCATTTTAAGCTAGCATACTATATATTTTAGGATACTTTTCCTTCTAACTCACTCTAAACTCACTCATGTTCCCAAGAGCACCATGGGAGGGGGAAATAGAGTGACTGGTTAAAGGGCAGAGGGTATTTATCTTTGCTAATAAGTGGGGTTAGATTGAGAAGGGAAGACCCTATTCTAGGCTTCATTGTTTGTACTGTAGGGATATATTAATTAACTCAATTTCCACATTCCAGAAACCTCACAGGTGTGAGTCTCATTGAAGTGAATTCGCCCCCATGCTAACTGCATTGCTAATGCATACACTCCCCACTGAAGCATCATGCTGCCCATGTTTATGAATGAACTCTAATGCTCTTCTTCCATATGTGATACCTTGTTGTGACTTTTTAGTTTGTATTATATGACATAGAAGTCATCAAAGTCATCAAATCATCGAAGTCAGTGAATAAATAAATGATTTTATTTACGGCCGAGGCCAAAATACATGTTCACAGCCTTCATATACCCTTGACCGTGGTATATGGTGCAGATAAAATATAAATTAAAATATATATACAAAAAGAAAAGAGAAAAAGAGGAACAATCTCCTTACATACATTACAACATATCAGTCAGTTGTTCTCTCTTACAGTTCACTATACTTCCTAAATGTCAACATTTGGTCGAACTAGACCCTTACCACTTCATATGAGTTCCTCGACACAGACTTTTCCTTACTGAGGATCCACTTGACCCCTTACAGTTATATTATCAAAGTCAAGCTACTCATTTGTTTAGCATTAGGCATGTGTTTAAGTGCTCGGAACAGAAGGTTCAGAATTTTGCAGGATCAAACTTTAAATGAAAGAATTTCAGACTATCGGTTTCTTGAGGACAGTGTTCATTTTGTAGTTCATCATTGTAAACTTTGACCATATCACTTAACTTTTCTGTATACTTTTTTTTCCATAGCGATTTTAGTTTGCAGTCTTCTGTAGGATCTGAGGCAACACTAGGACCAGTCATAAGGTCCATGATACGTATGTGAATCTGCCAGAAAGATTTTCCTTGAAAGCTATGAAAAACCTGAACCGACTTCCCCCACTCCCTGCCTCCAGCTTCCTGGTCTTATTACCAGACCTAAATGAACATACTATATCAGGATCTACAACAAGGAGGTATGCATTCTAGAGTTGAAACAAGTACCTGAAAAAACCAGGTATATCTGTTGAATTTCCAGTACCAAAATCAAACCAAATATTTCAATTAGTTTTTGGTACCCAAACCAGGTTTTCATCAGGTACCAGAATTATTGACAAGACAACCAATTACCCGAAATATGGACATACCAAAAACCAGTATACCGAACCCCCCCGAAAAAAATCCCCCAAAAATATGGAACAATTTTTTTATGTGCATGGGAAACTGGGGGTAATATTAGACTGATTCCGGAGGGGGATCAGGGAGGGGTGGGGCTGTGCGGGGAGGGGGAGAGGCTGTATGGCACGACGTGCGGCTGCTCAGCCCTGCACCCCTGTTCTCCCTCGGCTGTCCGCCCATGGGGCGACGGGCGGGCGCAGTGGCCAATGAGGCCGCTGCGCCCTACCCTGTCCTGTGGTCAGGGCCTGATTCCAGGATGGAACTGGCGAGCAGACGAACAGCACCGCCATCACCGTCCCCATCCCGGATTGTGGCCACTCTAACCATGGTTCTCAACCTCCGGTCGGCCGGAGGTCAAGAACCATGGTCAAACTTGATCCCGGCCGGGACCAAACAGACGTTCCCAGAAACATCACCACAGGGAATGCACTGGAGTTCACTGCGGTGAAAAGCGTTTTCGTAACGTCTGAAATTACTCTGGGAGCATAAACCTCACTACCTTTGTCACTCCTCTTCCTTCTAATTTTAACACTGTGCTTTTATCTAACAGTAGCCTCAAGAGCATCTGTTCCTCTAGTTGTTCAGTCTAGTCTCTGTGTAAGGTAAAGCCAGGATACCAAATGACAAGAGTAAATTTTCTTTTGCTGTCATAGCTACTTGGGGGATGTTATGTCACTGAAACACTAGGAAGGCAGCGTTATGATGGGTGACTGAATCTAATGTTACTTTTTTTGTAAATAATTCATTTGGCACCACACTGTCACGCAAGCTACCCAAGAACCTCAGCCCTTTATTCCCAAGGGTGTCGTTTATTACAAGAACCTCTGATTTTGGCCTCTGGGTGGCTTTCCACTGATTAAAACTCTTCCTCTTTGGAAAGGAATATCATTTCTCTTTCAGGATTATGCTGCACAATACAATAACTTGTGCAGTTTTTTTGTTAGGTGAAGGCGCTTATTTGAAGTCTGCTTCCATGTGTATATTTGCATAGTAATGTACAATGAATGGTAATGAGCATTTATCAGATAAATGCTCCATGCACTTCTTTTTTACCTCATAAGATATTTGGGAGGACGTAACAAGGAGGGCTAGTAAGCAGATATGTAGCTTATCTTCAGTTACAGGTTTGGATAACCATGGTCCTACTCTATGAAATGATTATCTCTGTACATTTTAGAGACTCACAAATTGGTTTCTAAAGTTAAAGAACCAATGTCAACCTCAGACTTACATCTGAAGAAAGAAGGAGCCATTTAAGCAGCTCAGAATTTCTGGGTATTCATTACCCATAGCTATCCTTATTTTCCTTATTATCTTAACTCTCCAGCCCAGCCTTGGTGGCTTCTGTCAGTCTGTGTGCTTAGCAACATGCTGCATTTTTCTCTCATGATAACCTCCCATTTTTCCTTGGCCTCAAACGGTTTCAATATTGTTATAAATATCCCCATTGCAAAGTGTCTGGCTCCCAGCAGTTTTGGCAATCTCTTCTGGGTCCAGGCCAGATGCTATATTCAAAATTCATATGCTAAAGTGCACTCTGAGGTTTGGAAGCATGCAATGAATTCTGGTTGCCTTTGGCCTAGAAAAGCCCGGAGGACTCATTCAGAGTTTGGCATCAGCATTTAGTTTATTTGGTTTTGGTGACTGTGGAATTCTACATACCTCCAAACAGCCCCCCCTTGTGAGGGACTATCCTGATTTTACAGGGAAATCTGACTGTGTGTGTATGCATGTGCGCATGTGTAAGTACATGTGTGTGAAGGGGAGGGGCTTATTGGACGAGGAGACATGGCTTATGTCTCTCCTTGGCTATTTGAAATGTTGGGAGGTATGTCAAATATGGCTGCTCAGCATGGTGACCTGCTAGATTTTGCTGGTGGATTCACCTTGTGATGCAGCCACATGATGCACTCTTACCGTACCTTGGGCAGGCTTACCACACACCAGGTGACCTAACCACATGATGCAATGCGTTGTATGCCTGGTGGCTCCCAATATACTAAAACTCCCAATGTGCACTAGCATGCTGCTGCTCTTGTGACCAGTCCCTGTCTGTGTCGCCATGCGGCAAAGTCCACTACGGGACTTTGAGTGGTGGAAGTGAGCTCCAGTCCCACATGGCCACATCATGGCCAAGGGCGGGATAATGGAGAAGGGTCTGGGACATGGCCAGCTGGGTGCCTGCTTGTGTAGCCAGAGCTTTGACCTGCCATGTGCCGTGGCAGGACGGCTAACAATGGCCTGTACGGCTGGGGGGGTGGGGGAGGCAAGCATCTATCCTGCTCCCCACACTGGTCCTGAAGTGTGGCCTCAGCAACTGGCCACCATGGGGAGCACAGGGACTAAGCCCACCACAGCTCATCTGGAGGCACGCTCTGAAGAAGATGTCTGGAAAGCATCAAATTGCTGATTGAACTGTACATGCACATTCCTCCACAAGTGTCAGTCAGTGAATTAAGTGTCATTAGAGGCTTCATCCTCTAAGCCAACATTTCTCAAAGGCAGCCTCCAGCCTGATTTTGTACAGCCAAACTAACCTCATCCCGAGGCTAGTCCATACAAATGTTTTATTCAATTTTATTAAATTTAGGTCAGATTTGTGCAACAAAAAAACTGATTTGTAAGTAGGACTGTTAGGGGTTTTTTTTTGGGGGGGGGGTGGATTGACTATTTTGTCCACAGACAGATACATACAAGCAAGTTCAATATCTTGCCAGAGCAATTAAAAAAATATTTGTTAAGTCTGGTCTCCAATTTATGTTTCCACCTTATTGTTAGAATAAACAGTGCAGCAAGCACTGACAATTAATGGACTGGTGACAAGTTCTCTTGGACTGCTGCTTTTTTGTACAGCCCCCTATAATGTCATCTAGAGGTGTGCACCAGGGATCCATGTCATTTTTTATTTTAATTTTTTAAAATTTAAATCTTTCATTTTTGCTTTAATAAATATCAAAATTTTGTTTTTGTTTTTGCTTTTGTTTTTGATTTTCATTACTTTCAATTGAAAACACATTGTTGGCTGTAACGGTTTTGTTTTTCATTATATTTGAATGATATTTGGCACGTTTGTACCTCCAGTGAAAGGCATTAAGTGTAACACATTTCGGAAAGATTGGATAAAGGAATTTTATTTTATAAGCACTTGAATTGTGTTATTTTGCTAAAATCTGCATATACCTTCGTGTCTGTAACTTCTTTGTTTCCTATCTTGGCAGGATTCTACCACTCCATGTGCTTACTATCTATGCCAACTTTTGGAAGGATTGGATAAAGGGTCCCAGTTATATAAGCCTGCACAGCATATGCAGAGAATGAGTCTATGCCAGGGATTCTCTTACATGTCACTGTGATATAAGATCGGTTTGTGATGCCAATTGGCCACCAGAAATGTCAACCAAATATCCTCATTCTGTGTTGTGACCATTCCAACATCTCTCCCCCACTTGTTACTGGGAAGTCAGAAGCATCTGTTTAGGAAAGAGCCAATAGAGATTATCTTATGTCCTCCATCACAGTGCTGCAGGATGTGATTGTGATGATAAGTGGCCAGCTTGGATGTGTAAGCTATGTCTCCTTATTGCTGGGATGCTATCCCCAAAGTCCCAGTTATGTCAATTCTATGTCCACCTCAGGGCCGCCCTCTATGCCCGCCTCGAAGCCACCACCAATTGGTCCTGTAAAGCTGGAAGCATGCAGTAATTGGCCAGTTAATGTGTCTGAAAGTCTGTTGGGTTGCTCCACATTCTCCCTCCTATGGCCTCCCTTCCCCTGCCATGCCAGGTGCCTGCCTCTGGCACTGCATGTGCTGCTATTTATGTGAATAATGGTCTTCAATGGGACCACTTCAATTGCTTATAAAATTGGGGCCTTTTCTAAAATTGTCCTGTATTTTGTCAGAGATGACAGGGAAGATAAGGGATACATTTCTGCCAAACGTCTTGTAAACAGGATGGAATATAAAAATGTTAAAGCTGGAAATACATTTTCAAGTTAATGGCTTATAACATCAGGACACTTTATCCAATATTTCTGAAATTTGGCAAGATTGGTCATCATGGGGTGAAAACAGACATGACACTAACCACCCTTTAACCACCCTTGGTGGTCATTTATGCATGTTTCAGGGCTTCATAGGGCACCAATACAGCCCTGCAACATGCATACATAAACACCAAGGGTGGCTAAAGGGTAGTTAGTGTCATGTCTGTTTTCATCCAAGGTGAGGGACATAATTCTTCCAGATTTCATGTAAATTGGATCGAATATAAAGACGTTGTAGCCAGGAATGCATATGGAGCTTTTCTTAAAATCACAACATTCAATTGTTTCTGAAATTGGTTCCCTATATCCAATCATTTCACAATTTGGTACACATAGTTCCCTCTGTTCGGGTATAATTTCCCCAAGTTTCATCAGAATTGAATAAGAAACAAAAAAACCTATAGCCAGAAATATTTTTTTCAGTTTTTCCCATTATTTCAAAAACAGAATTTATGCTGTTGTGTTTTTTTTTCATTATTATTATTGGTCATTTTCGTTTTTACAATAACAAAAAAGAAAATTAAAAATTTCATTTTTGTTATAACGAAAACTAATTGCACACCTCTAACCTTCAAGGTATGGATTTGTCTCTATTATGATGGTACACATTCAAGCACATTGTTGGCACAATAATTAAGAATTAATATCCTGCCACTGGACCAGCAGCAACAGCATGAGGAGCAGCATTGAGTACACCTGAGTGGCAGCTCCCTTCCTGGAAAAAAAATCCCTTGCCTCATGATGGGGAGATATCCCATATAACCACTTTGGGGCTCGGCCACTGTCTCCTGTGAGTTTTCACCTTTCATACATTAGAGGCAGGGCTTCTGGGAGTCAAGGGTGGGGCTTCAGTGCTCCCCCACTTTAGATGCTCATGCATCACCCCTGGCAGTAAGTATTGGTGTCTGCACATTGATACCACCCAAAAAATATTGGTTTGAGAACCTCCTTTCAAAGCAGTGAATTCAATGGCAAAACTTCCCTTAATTTCTGAGAAACTGGAGCAGCAGGCGCCAGAAGAACAAGCAAGTTTACTGGTGTACACAGAGAGCCTGATCCAAAGTTGGAAAGAATTCCATTGGTTTCAGTGTATCTTGGATTATGATTCAGTACTTTTTCAATATGATATTCTTTTCTATAAGCAGAATTTCAGTATTTGCAGGTATTACTCTGTGTATGTGTATTACACTTGTGTATATGGACCCAGGCCTGGGATAATATCCGTATGCTTCGCGGACGTAATCCTGCATGTTGTATGAGCCAGTGCTGAGGGTAACCATCTTCTCTCTTTTAAAAAAATATATTTTAAAATAATAATGAATAAACCCTTCTCAATGAGAATAGTTTGCAGATTGGGCTTGTGGCACTGAAAGTCTAAGAACATGACAACAAATTGATGGGCATTCAAATTGCTAATTTGCAGGAAAAATAGTATATTGCTAACAATCAAGATGGCACTGGCATCAGTGGCTGCTTAAATGTAAATTGTATGCTGCAGTACGCTGATAAGTGGAAACACTTAGTTTGGGGCTGCTTTATTTTTTAAAAAAATCACAATTACTATGCTAATTGTATAAATTAAAAGATTATATTGACAAATATATTTGTGTTGCATTCGTTTATTTATAAAGAAAAGAAGTGGATGAAGCTAAATTACGTGCATTCCCTCTGATAATTGTTTTCTTCTGCACTACCAAGTTGTCAGAGTCTCGGGAGTTTTACGGCTCTTCCTGGACACAGTTGTTTTTGTTACTGAGTTGACTACAAGTAGCACATTATTATGTTCCTGAGACTTCAAATGGCAGAAGTGAGGTCAATGACGGGATGGGAATGGGCATCAGAAAAGGAATTGGAAGGAACAGTTTCCAAACACTGCAGCTTGGTTGTGAAAACAGGTGTTCATGATGCTTAATTTGTGTTTGGTGACTGTTTTGTTTTTTATAAGGAGCCAGGGCTCAAACCTGTCCCAGAAGTCCTGTTCGTAGATGCCAGATGCATGATGGGAGCTGTCAAAGGAACCAGTGGAATGCGCTGCCAGACCCCAGCACTCTGCTATCTAAAACACTCACTGCCAGACAGCTGATGGGTGGCAATAACAACATCGGCCATTTTTACATGGGCTGCACCCACGCTAGAACACCTTAGGTGTTCTAGCGTGGGTGCCACTCATGTAAATCCCATGGGGGTGCATGGTCCCATGCACACACATCCCCCATGCATGGAGGCACTGGAAAAAATGGAGGTGCCTCTGTGTGTGGGAATGGGTGTGCACCCTGTCTGAACCCTCCCCCCACCCACCACCCACGGACCATGGTGCACCCCCACACAGCCATGGCCCATGTAAAAAGGGCCATTGTTCTTCCTGAATGACAGTAGCTCCAGCCTGTCACATGAGCGGCAGAGGCTGGAGCTTCTGATAATCGGTGTGTGGCTGCTGTTGCCATGTGCCACCCACCAGTGGCATAGCTAGGATTAACAGAGCCTTGAGACAAGTCAAATTATGTATGTATTTTTTTTTTATGCTGCCCCCCCTTGCTTATGCACCTCAAGGCTATTAATTATTTAGCCCTATACCAGGATGGGGATGGTAAGCAGGAGAAGGGTAGGTTAGTGCATGTACAATGGGAGATCAGGGCATGAGGGGCCAGTGTCATGGGAGTAGGGGGAAAGCAACATTTGATGGAGAGAAATAAGCACATGTCATGCCACACCCAGTTTGCATGCATTATTATTATTATTATTATTATTATTATTATTATTATTATTATTATTATTATTATTATTATTATTATTATTATAACACCAGTGAATTACCTGGCACTGAATAGTCAGTAGTTACAGACAGGTCCCTTCCTTCCCCAAAGGTCTTACAATCTAAGAGACAAGGGGAGACGAGAGAGAGGTGAACGTCAGGAGAGACAAGGATACATTCCTGAATGTGAGAAGAGGCAGATGCACGTGCTTAACTGAGTTACAGGGAAGACATTCTGGGTGAGGGAGGAGGATGCAGTTTCACTCATGAGGAGCCAGGGAAAGGCTGACGGAAGAGGTCGGTTTTCAGGAGGGATTTGAAAGTTGGGATGGAGGGAGAAGAACAAATGTTTCCAGGGAGGGAGTTCCAGGCCTGGGAGGCAACAAGAGAGAAGGGGTGAAGATGTTTAGAGGAGCATATGAACATTTTTAATTACCCACCGACTACTCTTGGAGCTGAACAGGAAAAACAGGGTGGCCCTTTTTAAATGAGATGTTACTCTGCATGGACACCCATCGTCCATGTGGGGAGCATCCCGTATAAATGTGAGGGTGCAGAGGGGGGCACTCCCACAACCCACTCATCCCCACACACCCCCACACATGGAACAACCAGCAACAATGCAGGTTGCTTCATGTGTAGGGATGGGGGGGGGGATGGGTGTGCACTCGTGTACACCTGACCCCCACCATCCCGCCTCTGCAGCAGCGTTTCCACGAACTGTCCCCTCAGCCTCAGCTGTTTAAAAAGGGCCGATGTCTGTCTGAGAGGCTTGGTGTACACATAGGTTTGGATGTGCAAGACTGATGGTTCAAGTTAAAACTTAGCCTATAAAAAGTCAAAATTCTCAAGTGAGTGCCTGGATGTTGGGTCTAAAGTTTTATTTTTAAGGACACTTGGAGGATCCCAGGTAGAAGCAGTCACATTCTCTTTCAACAGCTAAAGAACATCTCTCATAAACATGCCTACACCCTTTCTAACTCTAGTTTTCAGCTCCCTCCTGCTTGTATGTTATCTTTCTTTGTTCTTTGATAGCCCTGCTTATCCAAAGGTTGTTAAAGTGAGAAAAGGTGCTCCACTCCTCCCGACTCCCGACTCCCCCCGCAATGGATGAGTCAGAGCCTCCAATCTCAATGTAAGTTTCCTTTCCTTTTTCCAGCTAACTCTTTCAGAGCTCTTTCTCCAGCTGGATTAATGAGGTATTAACGACCCCATTGCCTGGTGAAACCAGTACAAACCAAGCAATGCTGGGATCCAGGTACAAGATAAGAAAAAATGATAATGTACCAGGCAGATGGGTACTATTGGAGAGTATGGAGCAGAGCTTGGGTGGTGTTGAGGTTGGGGAGGCAACGCGGGGAGATGCCGGAGTGAGGAGGTAAGATGCTGGGAGTGGTGTGGCAGCCGCTGACAGCTTCTGGCTCACTGGGGAGGTCACAGGCAAGCTGCAGTAGAGATAAAGCAGACCATTTTGATGTCTCAATGGGAGTGGTCCTACTGGGCTCTCTGAAATTACCATACCTCCTCTTTAATACCATACCTCTCAGGATTACCATACCTCCTCTTTAAAAGAGGACACATGACAAAATGCATGTTGCAAGGCTACACTGGAACCAATGCAACCCTGCACCATGTATTTTTCATAAGCGTTCTCTTTGAAAGGGGAGGTGTGGTAAATCTACCTGAAAGTCTGGGCCCTGGGGTAGTGGTTCCATTTGCCATACCTCTGGCCACACCCCTGCCACCCATGAGCTGTTTGGCAGTGGGAGTGTTTTGCCACCAAACAGCTGATGGGTGGCATGCAGCGGCAGGATCAGGCCCCAGTCTCGGCCCCCATCAAACTGTATCTAGCCACAAATGGAGGCTTGCCAAGGGTGTAGTTCTAATAGGGACAGGCAATGAATAAGTTTGATGGGCCCATGCTGCTGGAAGGGTGGGTGGTGGAACCCCATTCCAACCTTGCTGCGCCCCTCAGTCTAGCAGAGTGGTGGCAGTGATAGGATTTGGACAGAGGTGCCAGGGCAGGAAGAGAGTGACAGTGCTGACCCCTGGCAAGCACCAGCTCTAATTAAGACACAGATATTCATAGGGCTGGATTCTTTAAAGTGCTAAGACAGAGGTTCCCTAATTATGGGCCCTGGCCCCAAGTGGGTTCACACTAGGGCTGTTGCAGCAGCAGCTGTTACCGCAACGCAATTCCATTCCTCAACCTCGGCATCCCATGTTGCGCGCCGCGTAATTCCGCGTGGTACCCCGCGAGTCTGCTATCGTCCCGCCACAAGAAACCGCATCTGCGCTATGTATATGTTTTACCGATTTGCTGATTGTTAATCAGCGGCCTTTTACATTGTTCCGCAAATTTCATATATATGAGAGACAACAGGTCATGATGAGCGTCTTTCGTGGTTCCGTGAAGGGAGTGGAGTTGCCGCTATAGCTAGCTAATAATATGACTAGGCTGCTGCGCCCCTGTGCTGTGCTGGTGTGTGTGTCTGTGTGACTGTGAACGGTCACGCTGACACTGACTGCTGGTGCTGTGTGAGTGTGTGTGTGTGTGTGTACTGCTCTGTTTTACAGCAGTAACTGCTCCTGCTTTGAGTTTAAAAAACTCCTGGTTTGATTTTAAAATGACCTGTGTATTGGCAGGCTGACCGAGTCATTTTGAATTTGAATTAATGAAGTGTGCTCCTCTCACTGCTCATGTGCTGTGTGTCCATTCTTAAAATCGCAGAAGCCTTTGCCAGTTGTTGGTAAATGTGAGGTTGCTAAAAGTGTTACAAACACTTTTAAAACACTTTACCAACAAAGTGTTTTACCAACACACTTTGTTGGTAAAAGTGTGTGGCATAACGGGGGTCCGTCCGTGACGTGTCGAATGGAGCCAGGCGGGAGTGATATAAGGGGAGATATGCAAGAACATGGAGGAGTCAGCTGCGGGCTCAGTCAGCACGCAGTGCACACAGTCAGCACTGACACAGCACCACTGTCTGTCATCCTTGTACACACACCCCCATGCAAGGGGGCGCACAATCACCTCTCCAGTCTCCCACCCCTCTGTGTTGGCTGCCACTGGTGTTTCGGGTCATGTAGTACAGTACACAGTAGGTACACACACAACAGCACTCCCTCCCTCGCCTCGTGTGTAGCGTCCCACTCCCAGTCCCTCCCTGCTCTGTGTGTTGATGCCTTCCGCCGGTGTAAAAAGCCTCAGTCATTACTGCTGGGGGCTGGGAGGGGTCAGTCAGTAATGGGGGATGTGGGCGGAGGAGGTCGGTTAGAGTAGTAGTGGTAGCCCAAGCCATCTGCATTGACTGTTATCGTAATGACAGACACATCTTAGGCTTTGAGAGAGAGAGCATAGCCGGCTAGTTTAACACTCATACCTAGTTTATTAGCTGCCCTATAATCTAAAGACAAGTCCTCTCTCAGCCCCCCAAAGAACTATTAACTGGACTCATTTAAGCCGCTTGGGTCTTGTTGAAAGCGGTCAGGCAAGAAAGGGGACAACAATTCCCCCCACACTCCACCCCTACCAGGCATGTTTTACAATTTTCAAAACCAGACCCCTGCTGCTTGTAGACAACGACTGGGTTGGTTGAGTCAAAAACAAAAAGTAGCTGAGATTATCTACTGTCCTTATCTACTGGCTTATCCCGTTCTTCTCCCATCCCAGTTAACTGCTGGAGTGGTGGACCCACAGTCCCACATGGCTGAGCCACCCCCCATTGGGGTGCATGGCCCGTGGGGCGAGCACTGCCTCCCCCCTGCATGAATGGAAGGAGTTTAAGCAGTCACATTAATCCCAGTAGTGCTGTGACTGAAGTTGTGACTGCTTTTTAAAATTTGTAATACATTCAATAAATCATAATTTGTTTATATTACATTCATTCTGTTTTCATATTCCTTTTTTTTTCATCTTGTTTTGGGTTTTTTTGCCCCACCATGTCAAGTGAACCCATTGACACAGAAACTCTGTCTGGTCATCTTCATACTTAGACACATTACAGCAGGGCCCAGGGCACATGTACACATGAATGATCCCTCTGCAACCATGGCCCACACCATCATCCGTCTGCAAGCGCCAGACCACCAGAGTATCCAGTGCCAATAAAAAAAAAATGTTCAATACAATATTTGCTTGCAAAATTTTTTTTGGGGAACCTAATTTTTCTTGCCCTGAGGTGCAGGTGGTTGTTTTGCACAAACATCAACCTGCATCGCCTGCATCCACCTTTCCCTCTTATAATATGCATATGCACCCCTCCATCACCTGGATCCACCTTTCCCCCTTGGCAGCTGCAATCCAGCTGCAATCAATGCAGTAATAAGGAATGAATTATTATTAATTTTTATTTATTTTTATATAAAATTTAAAAACCATTAACAAAACATTATAACAAAAATACTGTACAAATATTAACTTTTTCTTTATAATAATTAAATTAACATAAGTTTTGGGCAGGGGATCAATCTGGGATAAGAATAACAAACGGTTCTTGAACTTCAGCGTGCTCTTCCAAACCCATTCCATTGCCAATTCCCAATCCTTTCTGGCTCCAGTCTTTGAATAATCTGATGATGTTCTCTTTAATTAAAATTTTATTTTTTTATGTTTATATTCTTACATTACTGTTACCGTTTTTTGAAAATATAATAAGTTCTGTGTTGTGTTGCTTGCTTTGTGATTACATTACTATACATATGATTTCTTATTACATTAACCTATAGCAAATCCGTTGAGTTTCTTCACATATCCTGGGGGAAAGTTTAAGCACGCACGCTGCGTCGCTGGCTCCTAGGACACTGAGCAACAACGCAAGCCTAGGAGGGACCTTTAAACCGGGTGGGACTGTCACTGGACACATTACGGCACCTCGACGTGTCGTGATGGAGCCAGGCGGGAGGGATAGTAATCGGAGGCAACCAAGAGAGGAATGGAGGAGGAGAATGAGTAGGAGGAGGCGGGCTCCCCACTGACAGCACCACTGGAGTGGCAGCCTTGTACCCCCGCCTAAGCATGGCGGCGCAGATCACCTCTCCAATGCCCACCCCTCTGTGTTGGCTGCCAGTTCTGTTCTAATGTAATGAGTCCCTCGCCTCCCGTGTCCCGTATATGTGTTGAGTTGAATGAATGCCCTCCTCTTTTTGTTCTTCTATTTTCAGCCAGGCTAGCACCTGCGCTTTCCGCATCCCCCTCCTCGAATCGCTTCAGCTCAATTCATTGCAACAATGTTTCGGCCGGCGCCCGTTGTGCTGTGCTTATCTGTCCTTGGAGCTCCACCATCACCTCCCGTCCCTTCCCTCTATGGATTTGATCCACCCATTCATTGCATTACTTAGTTACAGCTGCGTTCTTCTGCTGGAGACAATGGCTGGATGCTGCTCTTCCCCAGGGCTCGCGGTCATAGCAACCCATTGCTGGAGCTTCCGTGAGACAATGACACTGTGTGATCTTTGGAATTCCCCGGGTGTGCAATTGCTTGCCAACTGCCCGGACAGCTGCACAGGTCCCTATGCGAGTCTAAGTTCAGGGCTATGCTACTTTGGTTCTGAGTTGAGCGCACTCGACTGACAGCTGCATATGGAGACACTGGGGCTCTGTCCCTTTCCCGATGGTCGCATCCTGGGGATGATGTGCTCACATGTGGTTTGGTCCGCGCCAGAGACCGTTTCCGCTCTGTTTGTGTGCGGCATGTCCTCCTTCACAGCCTGTCTTGCTGAGGGGGGCCCTTCCCTGGCCGTCTCCTTCTTTTGCTCTGTACACGGGGCCCGTGGTTACCGGCGTTCACGTTGTGCTGCCTATCACCACCTGTTGGAGCTGGGTCACCTTCCGTGGCCCCAGCTAATGACTACGTCTTGCCGGAGCCCACCGTGGTGGAGCTGACGGCGCTGGCTGGTGTGTGCTCTCGACCCGATGTGCACCTTGGCCTTGCTATGGCCGATCAATTCAAGGCTTACTACCTGGTCTCACACTACATGTCTGAACTGGGATACCCTCGGGGCATGCTGCAGTGGCCTCACTACGTTCACCTGGCTGGCCACCCGGCCCCTGGGCCCTTCTTGACCCCCTGCAGCTGGCTGTGTCTCTCAGTTTGATGATGCCCCCTTGTTGTTTCCTCGTTCACCCCGCAGGCTGCCTCCGCCCTGTCACTGCCGTGGGTCACTCACACACACACACCCGTGTCCCATGATGTCCATGTGTGCACTCTCAGACCACCGCACTCCCATAAGCTTCCTCCACAGCTTCCCTATCCCTATCACAGCGCGTTCCTGCTGTGCCCCTTGTGACTTGTGATAGTTGTGCTGGGTGGCCCAACACCACCCACCCGTGGGTGACTCTGTGACCGTGTGGGTTCTGTTCCTTGATTTTGTTACAAAGTGGGTTAGATTTATACCTTTATTTAAAATCTTTGATGCATGGAATTTCCTTTTTTCCATTCAATAAATAATTATTGTTTTTCATTAGTTCCACTCTGGTTTTTTCAAACTGTCGAAACAACCCCTCCCACAAGACAGAGTGTTGTACAAACAAATTGTAATCCAAGGGCAGTTGAATGAATCCGCGGAGTCACTGAAGTATTCCCATCCCCCTACCCCGTTACCCTCTATCTCAAACAGCCCCACCAACAGCAGCATTTTATGTTTTCTCTCACTTCAGACTGATTGCATAGACGGCTGGCTACTTTAGCCCCTTTTTACAACTTTTAAATCCCTCCTCCATTCAAGTCTTCAGTGTGTGTTGAGGTGCCTCTGCAACCAGGAGTAGCAATACACCTCTGCCTGCACATCCCGCTGCACTTTCTGGGAGGCGGGGACTGGGGAGTCGAAATATCTATGGCTACAGTGACTCAGTGGGACTGGGTGGGCTGGCAAGGCTACCTACCTGGCTGACCTGACTGTTACGTGTGAATAGGTAGGTAGTCAAGGGTGTTTGAGTCAGGACTCGGAGTGCAGTGTAGGGGCGGGGGAGAACTCAAGTACAATGCCGGGGCAATAATCTCAATGAACCCCAATGAGCCACTCCCAGGCTGCATTGTTTGTTATCTGTCTGAGACTGCAGCCGCATAGGTCGGCTAACAGGTTTTCCTAGTTGATAAGCCATCCTGCCCATTATCCGACTTTTTCATTTTTAAGTTCAACTATGCTGGCCACAGTGATTTTCAACTATGCTGGCCACAGTGGCTAGCTATACCTAGCTAACGACAGTGGGGGCAGGGCAATCGGAGACTGTTTGGAGTCACAGCACAGCAAATTCTTCTGAGAATCTAAAAAAGCACCTAAGAAACGAAAATTAAAAAAAAAGAAAAACCATCCCTCCAGAGTCTGAGTCAAAAGTGAAATGCTTATTTCCCTCCTGAGTGCTGAGTCCGACCCGAGTCCCAAATAGCTTTGAAAACCATCACAAGATCAACGCTTTTAATGACATATTTTGGAAGAGCAATATCAGCTGTCAATCCTTCATAGTTACTCCCTTTGGGGGCTTAAAAGAGAGGACTAGTGGTTGGATTCCAGAGCCAGCCTAAACAATTTGGGTATTGTTAGGCTAACATTACAACTGCATCCTCCCTGGGCTACTCCCTCCCTGCCTGGGCCAGAATTTTTAGGCTGAGTGCCTGAAATGGAGGTGGGGGAGGGGACCTTTACTCGGAGATAGGCGGCAGCTAGCTAGCTGTGCGTCATTTATTCAACCAAACATTTTCCTTCTTCCTACCTTTGCGGGTGGGGTAGGGCTAAGCAAGCACTGCTGGTGTCCTCCTCAAGTCTTTTAAGTAATCCTTGCTGCAAGTTTTCGAGATGGGTGTGTGCTGGCTCGGTACTACAGCAGTGCATGCATCAACTCGCCTCCCCCACCTACAAACTCCCTTGACCTGGCGATTGAGAAGTGCTACTGGTCTTCAAAGATGACTTATATGTCCAACAAAGATGTTGTATGTTCACTTTTATTGGGCAGCCTAATTTCTGAAACTTTGGCTGCCCAACAAAAGCTATGCCTCTGTAAGCTCGGTCATACAGGCAGATGGGTTAACATTTAGGGTTTTTAAAAAAAAAAAATAATCAAAGTGCTCTCGATCCAATGTGCAGCTTGGCCTTGTTATGCTAGGCCAACTCCCAGTCCAAGTGCAAGTGTCAGTTCTCTACGGGTCATTCCGTTTAGTACATGTACGCACAGCTTGGCCCATCACCTGTCCCTCCGTCACCAAGTTGGCACTGAGGTGCTTAATTGCACAAAGGTGTTTCATTGCTCAACATAGTCCCCCAGGCAGAGAGTCATCATACTCAGGGAGAGCAGGTTGTGAAATGAACTGTACCATGATGACCCTCACTCCACCCACCCGTTATTTTGCGAGCCCAGGGGACTGTGGTGGGACTGGGGGAGTAGCCACCTACCCCATCTGCATTCTATTTTTGTGTAACAACACATCTCTGGCTCTGAGAGAGCATAGCTTGGCCGGATAATGAGCTCACACCATTCACTCGCTTTTGGTTTTTGACAGACCTTCTGGAGCATAACGGTTACGTGCCCCGCTGCAATCCAGATTTTTTAGTTATGGCTGTTCGAATCTGCAGTGGCCCAAATTACTTTTATAAGAAGAAAGTTTTAAAAAGTACGGATAAAATTATGTTACACTGCGTCAGATCCTAGTTGTATGTATATTTA
Organism: Sphenodon punctatus; assembly: GCA_003113815.1. Classification (NCBI taxonomy): domain Eukaryota; kingdom Metazoa; phylum Chordata; class Lepidosauria; order Sphenodontia; family Sphenodontidae; genus Sphenodon; species Sphenodon punctatus. Next base: position 57,212 of record QEPC01005031.1, on the reverse strand, counting down.
ACTTTATCAGACCTCTTTGAAGGAGCAAACTCTCTGATTGCCTAGGTGCGGGGCCCGGACTCTGTTAGATTGGTGGTAGCGGCAAAGCCACTCGTGGTGGCTGGCAGAAGGCAACCGCCAACATACAGGAGAGGGAGAGGGGTGGGTGGGGTGTGACTGTGCCCCCCCCCTCCATGGCTTTCAGTTGTTAGGTTTGCAACTTATTCAGCGTTTCAACTTATAAAGCTTTGCAACTTAATCAGCACATGATTTTAAAAAGTACTATCATATATTTAAGCATGTTGTAAAATTTCCTCCCCTATCAGATGTGTTCCACAATCTCTTCCAAAATGCAATGAGTTCACAAAGAGTTCCCATCCCAAATGCACTTAATTTTAAAAGAGTTGCTCTTTGCCATTGCCCTTTCCCCAACACTAGTACCCCGGCTGCCCGGCACCTCCCCTTGCTGCTCACTGAAGTAGCTAGCTACTAGGCTAACAGGTTTTTCTATTTCAGAAGCCCGGCTTCTTATGGTGATTCCATAAAGTGGGGGAGTGGGTGTTTGCCTAATGCCTAGGCTAGCAGGAGATAGGCGGCAGTGGGTGGGTAGCTAGCTATAGCTGCCTGCCTTGGTCTAGTACTGATTTATTCAACCAAACCGTTTCCTTGCTCCAAGTTTTGGGGATGGGTGACTGCATGGTAGTACAGCACAGCAGTGCACTCAACATCACCTCCCTCCTAAAAAGTGCTTTGCGATGGCGATTGAGAAGTGGTACTGTGCTCTTCTAAGATGACTTATATGTGCAACCAATAAGTTTGATGATGTTGGACAGCCTAACTTCTGAAACTTAGTTGCTCCGTTGCTCCAACCTGGCTACCTAACCACTGTAGCATAGCGGTTTAGGTTCTCCACTATAATCCTTACTTTTTCAGTCTGCCGGCGGTTCGAATCTGCAGACGGCACTGATCCGTTTTTTTTTTTAAACAAATTATTTTGTGTATAATTTAAAAGCAGCGTACATCCACAAGATGTGTTTTGTGTGTGCCCCGAGAGCGAGCGTGATCCAGCTCACTAATACTATATTGATTTTTGACTCTATGTCTCTCGTCTCTACCATGAGGGACGGACACACCCCACCTAGGCTGCATGGGATGGCGTCGGGACATTTACTTAGCAACTGAGGCCAACCAATAAGAACTGTCCTTCCCTTTGACTGACAGCAGACGGCTACAGGCATTTAACACAGGGAGGCGGGCTTTTTTTGACGTAGGCCATGTGGGGCTGTTTACATGTCAAATCATCTCAATTCAATTCTAACTTTGCAATAATGGCTTTTGTTGGATTCCAAGGCCTGATGGATGGGCTGATAAACATTGGTAAGTTAAACAACTAATTTTATTATGGCATCTCACACATTAATGCATGCTTTACATTAGTAGGGCTTTTGTATTTAATAGTGCATTTATATTCTGTTTTTTTAAATGCCATTTCAGCTGCAATTGTTGTAGATGTGGCCAGGGCAATTTGGGTCCTGGCCTGGAACACTGCAGATGTGGTGGCTGACCTGGTGACACGCCAGGAGAAGATTGGTAAGTTTTTCTCATAAAGCCATTGCACATTACTTACTATTACCCTTGCAGTACATCACATTTAATAACTTCCATTGCTGCTGTTTATGCATACAGTAACTGAAATCCATTTTTACAGAAGAACAGCTGGGTGTCTTGCGGGAGGAGACCCAAGAAATGAAAACTATGATGGCCGAGATGCTGCAGGAGGTGCGGTGCCAGCATTGCCATCCATCCTCCCGCATGGACGTGTAAAGTAAACACCATGTTCTATTGTCAATGTATATAGTTTAAAATAATTTTGTAAATAGTTAATCGTTGTTTTTTAACTGTATTTTAAGTTATATTTTCTAAATTGTTAAAAAAAATGATATTTTGATATTAAAAATTATTTCTTACATTTTTTCATTTTCCTTCATTAATTTTGCGCCTATCCTGTTTCTGCACCTACAACTGCACAACATCCCTGTGTGGGTGTGTGTCTGTAATGGGGAAGTCAGAAAAGAAAGAAAGAAATCCAAAGCTCAACGGCCATTATAAAATGATGGAATATATGATAGAAGTGTTTTAAATCTTGAGTGTTGCTGAAGCTATTTAGACTGCAAGTAGCACCACTGACTGTGGAAAACTTAAATCTTCCCCCTCCCCTCCCCTCCCGTCTCCCAAGCAAAGACTTTTACAACTTGCAATGCCATGACCAGTCCTTGTTATAGAACTGTGATAGTAATTAGTACATGGTCCCTTCTTTGTTTTCTTCCACAAACTGGCTTTGTTTTTATCCCGTACCAACCTATATTCCATCAATTAATAACCTTTCATCCCCTATCAGATGTGTGGCTCAAATCTCCATCAAAAATGCAATGAGTTCACAATAGCTTCCCAAATGCAATGCGTTTGCGATGAGTCTTTATTTGCCATGGCCCTTTGAAAGTACAACATTGCCTACATTACCCACCACCACCGTGTTCAGATTTAGTTGATTAATAGCTAAACTGAGTGCACTGTCTGTTCATGTTCATTGATACAAAGACGATAAAGCAAGTTTCGGAATGAAGGTCAAATAATTTTTATTGCATGTCTAAAAGAATACAGCTTGTTAGATATGGCACTGCCAATCAATTTTGGGTGAAGCCAATGTGTTTTTATTCTCCTGATGAAGGCAAAAACTGGACTGCACATCTTGTAAAAACCCCACTGCTGGTTTCTGGGAAAAAAAATTCATTGTCCTGGTAAAATTCCTTCATGACTCCATATGAAAATGGCAATTGGATCAGTACGCGATACCAGAAGAATATTGCAGTGCCATCTGCAAGTGGCTACACAACGTCTGAGCTGTTCCATCTTCCTTTCATTAATGTATCCATCTTCCTGAAAAACACCATTTTAAAAAGCACAAGTATTAGGAACATTTTAGAAATTGAGCAATTGAGCAATTCACCAATCCGTTGATAGGCAGGCCTCCTGCTAAGTGTGTGAGAGAAACTCCTGAAAACTGGGCAAATGACAAAGACATAACACAATGCTGTCCCTGTCCCATGGTAAGTCTGCACAAGCCCCCCCATCCCGTGACTCCCACTGCAGTTTGCCTGTGGGTCGTTCCGTTGTGGCCCATGACCGCACAGCCTGCAAACTTTGTGAATCATTGCTGGGGGTGATGCAGTGCTATGCTATCCCTAGAAATAGAGTCACTGAATTTAAATTAGTGTTCTTGTATTCCTTCAGAAATTTCATCTCCTTCATCATAACCTTTTCTCTGGCGATTGATTGATGCTCTGGTGCACTTCATTATCTCCTCATCAGTTGTTGCTCCAATTAAATCCTTACTTATCTTTGGAAGAAATTCCCTGTTCATTTTTATTAACGCTAGGCGCCCAAGATTTAGACTGCTAAGACTAGTTCTTTTATTTCCTAATATGGTGCCCGCACAGCTAAATAAACGTTCGGATGGTACACTGCTTGGAGGACAGCCAAGGAGTGTGATTGCCAAATTATATAGTGCTGGCCAAGTGGCACTTTTGTCAGCCCAATAAATGAGTGGATCACTATCCATGCCATCCACTGGGCCAGACGACACGTACTGGTCGTACATGTATTTTGCTGCAGATAACGAGTTTGGCCGGTGAACCTTATCAACTCTTTTTTTAGTTTTATGGGGAGTCGGTAACACAAGTCCATACTTCCGAAAAGTTGCCCAGACAGAAGATGCGTCATGTTGTACGGTCTGATCTTCAGAACCGCTGTCTGTGTTGTTCTCCTGTGCATTGTCATCACTGTCTTCATAAACTCCTTTAATTAGGCAGCTTGCAATGTCATAGCGTGCAGCTGCAGCGGCTTCTTCACCACCCAATACCTTTGGCATGTTCTTGAAACGTGGGTCCAGAGCAGTTGCCACCCTGTACAACTTATCTTCAACAATCTTCTTAAACTGAGTGCTGTCCTTGATGAGGTTCAGTAATGAAATCCCAAGACTTTGGGCCCTCACTCCATCATCCTGTAGTGCTAGTGAGTTGGTGATGTCTGCGACTTGTGTCCTCAATAATACGAGAGAGGCCAAGCTCTGGCTGAGTGGTGCATCGGCCCCGCTGACAAACTTCATCATGTCTTTAAAGGGTGCCATCAGAGCAAGTAGAGCTTCTATTGTATCCCAGCATGTTATATTTAGCTGCATACTGGTGGCGTCCTTTACAGACTTGGATGCCACAGCAAAGAAAGTATCAATCACCAGTCGCTGCGAATGTAGCCTTTTTAGCATATCATACGTTGAGTTCCAACGCGTGCAGACATTGATTGGGAAGAACTGAAGTGCAAGTTGTCTCTCCTCCTGTATTTGCCTGAGCACGCGGTAAGATTTTCCCGATCGTCGAAAGTGCGTCACCAACTTCTTTGCATGCTCTACTGTGTCCTTAACCGTTGGGTCCGATTCCAGAAATCTTTTGGCCACCAGATGCAGTGAATGAGCCATGCAGGAAACATTTTGGCTCCCGCAGTCAGAAATCGCTTTCATGATATTTGCACCATTGTCTGACACAATGCACCCAATGGAGAGATCAAGGGGAGCCAACCATTCATGTGTCAATTGTGATAATTTAGCATGGATGTTGTCAGCAGTGTGTTGTTCCGGAAAGTGTTCCAATGCAAGTATGGCCTGCTTCCTTACCAGTCTGTTATTGGTGTTTCGATGAATCCAGTGTGCAGTAACGCACAGGTACTCCATGCGCTGTGCACTTGTCCACATGTCTGTGGTTAAGTGCACAACCTT
>QEPC01005031.1:35308-50285 GCA_003113815.1 Sphenodon punctatus | reverse complement strand
AAGACAATCTCAGGCGATCTGTTTTCATGTGTTTTAATGCAAATAAATAAATGTCTTTATTTGCTTGACTGTAAAATGTGTTAATTAATGCAAATATGTAAATAAATGTTTGTTTTTAATTATAAAGATGTCATTACTGCTATTAAAGAACTCATTTTTAATTTTACTAGACCGGTTTTGGAACTTTATTGGGTTGCAGAATTTTCCATTTTGGGTCGCAGAATTTTCCATTTTGGGTCGCAGAAGAATCGGGGCCCTGCCAATGATGTCGGGGTGCTGCTGGCCTTGTTGGATGTTGTGTTGTGGTTAGAGGTCGGAGTCATTGGCTGATGTCTCGAGAAACCGTTTTTGAAAATTCGGGCTATGTAATTTCCCGTACTATGCAAGGGCAAATGGCCTTCCCGTACAACATTTAAGGGGTTTTCATCCATCCTTAGCCTTTTACGCAGTTGTCTGGAGCCTGAGGATTTTGCATTATGAGTGGTGTACAATGGATCCTGAAAATAATCGTCGTCTACATCTTCTCTTAATTGCAAATCATCCATGGTACAATCCGTATCGGTATTGTTGTCGGTGCAGTAATCATGGGAAATGTGTGCGGCACGCACAGTCGTGGTCTCATGCATACTCACCCCGGCTTGATTTCCAGAGCGTGCTCTCCTTCCACATCAACACCGGAAGTACACAATTGGCTAAAGGTGTTGTCGCTGGGTGCCCTCACTGGCTCCTACATGCAGTTTTGAGATTGCTCATCTGTGCTTTCAAGTTGAAGCTGTAAATCATTGATAATGCGCTGGGATAATTCAACATCTTTGTATGAGTCCATTGATGATTCTCCGAAAGTTGAGGGGAGTCTGCATCAAGAAAACCCCTCAGTGCATCCTGCGCTGAAACATAGCATTTAATTAAAGGACGTTTAGTTTGCGGGGGTGTGGAATCTTTAGAACTGGTATGCTGTGACAATGGTATTTTAGCTGGCAAAATACCCATTGGTAGCAGCATCTGTGACAATTCAAGACCATCAGACTGCTGTGAGCGTTCCCACTGGTTCTGAACTGCCCAACTGCGGCAATGCCATTTCGACTGGTGAAATATGCATTGCAATCTGCGGCTGAGAGAATACATTAATGGGAGAATGCTGTGGGTGTGAGGCTTCTTGTTGCTGTTCTTGTTGAAACACAAGAGGGGTCTGTGATATTACTGCCCCAGAAGCAACAGCCGGAGCATCCACACCACATTCTGGGACTTGTGGTGTTTGAGGAGATACTGTCTCCTTTACCATTTTCTTTCCATTTCAAAGGGACAAGACATTGCTCGGGCTCATCGTACTGCTGCGAGTTGTAGTCGGCTCTCCAGAAGAGGAATTATCACGTTTCCGCTTAGCAGGTTGTCCTCGCATCTCTCTATAGTCTATTGAAAGAAAGGTTGTCCGAATAAGTCAATAATGAATTATTAATGGACGAAATATACACACGTAAATGTTCAATAAGTCATTGTGTTACATCAATAATTAGTTTATTGAAAAACAATCACAGTACATTTGCTACTATAGCAGACCTAATGTTATCATAGAACAGTGACAGGCCATATTGTGAAAGGTGTACGCCATCCAGCAATAACATATCAGTACAGGCGGATGTAATGTTCCAGTGCCAGACAGAAACCATACCAATATCCTTAAGGAAAGCACCGACACACTTATTAACATTTCTTATAGATTTATTAATAGCACGCATATTAGTGCTATATCTGTTGGAAATGCGAATGATCATGTCAGAGAAGACAAGCTTGCAACCAGGAAACAGAAGGTTTATTTCTTTTAAATCTTTTCTCATTTCCTCCAGAAGCTCACCCCCTTTGAGCATGCCAATATCGTTACCACCAGAGTGGATTACGATGCACGAAGGCAGGTCAGAAAGGGAAGAAATGAATTGCCTTTCCTTCTTTAAAGACGGCAATACATTGGACCATCGCATCCCACCCCTTCTGATCCATCTCACGCTAACATTGGGTAAATTAAAATTGATGTACGCGTGTTGGCTGGTGCAGAATTGCTCGAGTCTTGTTATGTACGAATCTCCAATGATCCAAATGTTCTGCATAATGACTTAATGGAGCACGAGAAGCAATTACTTATGAGTAGGCTGTCTTTTAAAAAATGTCTTTCAGAATTGTAGTAACTGAACGTACCTAAAGTGTGTGGCACAGCAAAATAAGTGTTTGTTCCTGCAGGCCATCTGCAGAATGTGTCAGGGGAGGCGATCTGCACAGTTAATGAAAAATGAGGATGTTAGGTTTTTGTATAAGTACCATTGTCTGCAAGTAAAATGCAACAATAATCGTACTTGTATTATTGTGTATTGTATTGGGTAGTTGTACAATAATGGAAAAAAATAAAAAGAACCAAAGTTTTTGCAGGGACTCTAAAGGTTGCTACCTTGCAAAAAACGTTCTTCTGGATGGCTCTAAACATTGTCACAATGCAAACACAACTGAAAATACTGTTTGTACATGAACGTCAAGGTTCATTGTATACTGTGTGTGGCATAGAGACTGTCATCGTTCATGTGATCGTTAAAAAAGTAATCAATGGTTGATATAACTGTGTATATAGAATGGCGCCCAAAAGCGCCACTTTTGTGAGAATGTCTGAAGCCAACTCGCAGAACCATTGCTTGCAGGGTAGAAACCTCGAGACACACCTGGTGGTGATTTGTCTCTCTTTTGAAAATACAATGCCCGCCACCAGTGCCTGCCTAATTGGGGGATTGGTGCACTGAGGCTCTCCCTGTGTAATTATCCGGGCCGTGTCTATTTCCCCGTGTGGTTGCTTCCCCCCCAACCTCCCCGAGTCAATGCTCCATGGTGAGAGCCGGAGGAGGGGGTCCCTCCCTGTGGAGGGTTGGGGGGGGAGAAGCAAGCACACGGGGAAATAGACACGGCCTGGGGGGGAGGGAGGTGAAGAATCCACCGGCGAGCCTGGAGCAGGGACAAATGGAGGGTCGGGGAGGCACATGGAGAAATAGACATGGCCAGGGGGGGAGGGGCTGCTGGGAGAGTCAGACACCCATGGGGAGAGCCGGAGGAGGGGGTACCTCCATGCTCCAGGCTCGCCAGCGGATTATTCGCTTCACTCCCCCCCCCGCTGTGTCTATTTCCCCATGTGGTTGCTTCCCCCCCCAACCTCCCTGAGTCAATGCTCCAGGGCTCACCGAGGCTTGTGAGCCTTGCGCAGCTAACAAGTATGAGACTCGGGTCAGGCTCAGAAGCCGCCGCCGGTATCCACGGAATGCTCACAAGCTGCGTGAGCCCTGGAGCATGGACTCGTGGAGGGTCGGGGGGGGAAGCAAGCACATGGGGAAATAGACATGTCCTGGGGGGGAGGGAGTTGAAGAATCCACCGGCGAGCCTGGAGCAGGGACAAATGGAGGGTCGGGGAGGCACATGGAGAAATAGACATGGCCAGGGGGGGAGGGGCTGCTGGGAGAGTCAGACACCCATGGGGAGAGCCAGAGGAGGGGGTCCCTCCCGGCTCCAGGCTCACCAGCAGATTATTCGCCTCCCTCCCCCCCCCGCCATGTCTATTTCCCCGTGTGGTTGCTTCCCCCCCCCCCAATCTCCCCGAGTCAATGCTCCAGGGCTCACTGCAGCTTGCGAGCCTTGCACAGCTAACGAGTATGAGACTCAGGTCAGGCTCAGAAGCCACCGTCGGTATCCACGGAACGCTCACAAGCCGCGTGAGCCCTGGAGCATGGACTCGTGGAGGATTGGGGGGGGAAGCAAGCACACGGGGAAATAGACACAAAATCGATGGTATTCTAAAAATTAGTAGGAAGGGATAGGATTCTCTCTCCTTGAGTCGCTATGCGGTGCTTTGTCGCGGAGCACAGAACATGTGTGTTAACAAACACAGACACTGGCGGTACGGCTCCAACAGTCACTCACTCTCGCTGCGATTGGGGATCAAGAGGGAGAAACAAGCTACAACACACCTATTTATACTTAATGGTTAAGGCAGGACATGTCTGTCTGTGAAAGCCCTATCCAATGAAATTAAAAAGCCCTAGACAATGAAATTGTCCGATGAATCATGCCGCCGGGTGTCACGATAACTTGTATTCAGGCCACGGTGGACCGATGGTGGAAACATGATGCAATGATCACATGAATCACAAAGATGCTGCTGCAGATGGAAAGGGGAAGTGGTGCCGTTTCTTACTGGGAATCCACAAAAGTTTTGCTCCCACGAATCAGTTCCGATGACGCAGCAACATTCGCAGCAAACCGCCGCCGCAGCCGTAGGAAACAGCCTCCGCCGAACCGTGCCGCGATGTGCGGAATAGGGGTTTCCGTCGGTAATAGCTGCTGCGGTGGCATGCTGCTACAGCCCTAGTTCACACCATCTGCAAATAGGGCTGTGACACCTGAATGGTTTTTTCCTATACTTTTCATGCCTGTTGCTAGCTGGGGGGGGGGTCACATGATTATATTTAAGTCTCAATATGGGGTCAGACAGGAGAATTACCGCACCAGTCTAGCAAAGCATTTAAGCACAAACACATCATTATCCCCAAGTGTGTGCTTGAGTCCGACTGTTGTCAATAGGTACAGGTCTATGCTCTTTGCCAAGGCCCCTGGTAGGATGAAATTGAAATCCATAAACACATTTTAAATCTGGCATTGAAAAACCTGCATCTTTCTTATTGCAAGCATCATAATTTGGTCTTAATTTTATTCAGGAAAAACCAACTGAAATAAAAAATGTGTGCTTTCAAGAAGCAGAGAGAGAAAAGGGGTCAACACAGTTACCGAGGAATAATATGTGTGCATAATAACACCTCCTGCAATCACAAAGAGACAAAGTGTGGCTAATAGTTAAATGATTACTAATTACATTAATGACTGCCTTTCATACACGTCCTCCTCCAGCTCATAGTGAGTAACAACAGTCCAGGTGGCGAGGGGAAGACAGTTATCCATTCCTTTCCCGAAAAGGGCTACCTCTGTTTTAATGATTGGCTTTGCCCCCCCACCAGCTCCCACAAAGGACTCAGAAACATTTATTGTATTGGCAAAAAACTGGCAGCAACCCTTTTTATCAAACCAAACCATTCTCCATTTAACAGCAAACACATACAAATAAAGGTACAGTGCATAACAAAGTAAGCTCCTAGCAAACCCACTTGGGGACTGACAACTCATTCCCCTCCCAGCCCAGCAGAGGCTAGAATGACTCAGACCTCCAGCAGCAAATGTTCACCAAGGTGAAAATCTGGAGGACGGAAGCACACGCACAGCCTGCCCAGCTGCCCAGCGAAGGCGGGGAGTGAATAAGCACCCCTCCCTCCTGAGGCCCTTGACACAAGGCAACATCCTCCCTGCCTGCAACCCCAAACCTCACCTAAATGCGGTGATATTCAGTTTGACTGACTGGACTGGGCAAAATTAATCACTGAGCAGTGCACTGTACCCCATTTCCACAGGGAATGGGCTAAGCCTAATGACCCCCCGCCCCCACCGGATATCAAACCAGTCCCTAAGCCCCGAAACAATCCCATCCAAGTATATGGTGTTACCCTTCCATGACAAATGCTGCATCCCCATCTTTCCTGAACAACGAACCATCCCTAAAGCTTATTTCTGGGTGATTGATAACATCACCTCCCATTGCTCTGATTCACTTTCCAATCGAGTTGTTGACCTTCTTGCGAGTCCTATCTACCTTATTGGGAAAGTGCACCCCTGCCCATAAAATTCTAGGCAGCATATTCACCCAAAGGAAATGCAATCCCATAGCTTGTTTCCAAACCTCCCATAGATCGGCTACTGCCAATGAAATGAATTCAACAACTGATCTTTGTGCCAGGTCATTTCCCCCCAAATGGAGGACCAGGACATCTGGCAACAGCCCACTCAGCTTAGGTCTGATCCATAGGAAGAATTGGTTTCATTTCATACCCTGAAACCCAAACCATGTAATGTCCATCCACTGATCCAGCCCCAAATTAGGAGCACGGCGCTGTTGGCATGCTTGGAAATGACCCCCCAAAATGAGACTATACCCAATTATCTAAACCTGCTTGCACTGAGGATTGGAGCCACTGCCTGTTAAAAACAAACAAAACAACATATAGTTAACAACTGGCAAGTAAGTATTCGGACATACAATTTAACTAGAATGACTAGACCAAATAACAAAAAGGTCTGACATAATGCCTGTAAATTTGAGATCTTCAATGTCCCATAGCTTGAATTATGGTTGACGGAACCCAACAAACCAAATACTGATGCTTTTGTAGTGGCTCCAATTCTAAATGAGTGAGCCGCATAGTCACTTGGACACAATTCCACCATTGCCAAGAGCTTCTTAAAAATGGCCACAAACTGGAATCTGGTAAGTGGTGATCCATTGGAGTACACAAACAAGGGGATAGGCCCAACAGGCTGAACTCCCATGAACCTCCACACTGCGTGCACAGGAACAATGCCTGCTCGGGAGCGGAGTGCAAAGAGATGGTCCTACCGATGCTCCGCTGATCCATCTTTGAATGTCCCGATAAAATAAAAAGATTACCATGTTCAATCCGTAAATCAGATGCCCTTACTGCATGGATCAACACCCCCTGTTTGGAAGCTATAACCAGCTCTCCCACTCTCACTTCACACGCATAGCCTGTCTTCGGGCTGAGCGCAAGAATTTAAAGCAGGCAGCGCCTGACCTTTCACAAGAGCTCCCCATCTGCGAGAAGCACGAAACCATGCCTAGAAACTTCCTAAGTTCCTCTTCCCACATGGGGGCACCGTCCTCCGACATTCCTTCCTGGGGGCATTCTCCGGGGGGGGGGGACAACACCCATCTGGGCTAATAGCCCAACCGACATTTTTACAGTTTTCTTTTTTAAACTAAATGATCACCTTCTCCAAGACTGCAGGAGACCTGTGCCTGGAATCTATCTCTTGCTTTTCTTACATACCTTAGTAGGAACTGGGCCAGAATTAAGGAGGATACTACTGTCATCTCCTTCTGAAATATGAGACAGGGAGGGAACTGTACCCTCTTCTCCACGGCCTCTTTTCTTACACCCATGCCAGTTCCACCAGCTTTCCGGGGAAAGCTGTTCTGGATAGCCATTTTAAACTAAGGGTGTTAACAGACAAGGCAGATTAGCCCAGAATAGCCACCAGCAGCTCTGGGGCCATGGGCCCATCAATTAGGTGCCCGCCAGATGATCACCAGTCACCACCCACCGTCACAGAACTTCTACTCACACCATTGTCCTGGGGAAGGCTGATGATACCGTGCAGACCAACCTGGGACAATCTGTGGTACCGTGCTTCCCAATGGCCACTTCCCATCTGTTGGGATGGGCCACGGTGTGCCCACATGGCTGCCCCTGTCTTTGGGGGGTATGCAGCAGCCTCTGCGTGTGTTTAGGTCCTCTATTAGCATAGAGTCAAGGGAGAAGCAGCTAGAGTGGTCTGGGGAGTGACCATGTCTCAGAGGGGTGGAAGGGGGCAGTGCACAGTGCCAGACCATTGTTGGGGTGCTGTGCTCAACTCAGGGAGTGATGGCTGTATGGGGGCTTTACGAAATGACCCCACACTCCAGCTCGGTCCAGCCCCATCCGTTTTCATCCTAAGAGTTACTAGTTCCACTCATATTAGGGGACAGAGTCAAACTTGTAGGAGCAAATAAAATCAGATGCCCAGCCTTAAATCTGTCTTGGTGAGCAGGCACTGCATCATAGCTAGCACAGCCACATAGGCTGACAGCATGAAGCAATATAACATGCCATGGCTGATTCGTTACATAGCGCTGGTAGCACAGCAACACATGCAGTACATAAACTATTTATATTCACCCACATGCTTAAAGTCATATTATGGAAATAAATAGCTTCCCACTGGGACATAAGGAAGCTGCTTTGATTGCCCTTGCTTTTCTTTTGTGGGTTTACTGTACATCACAGAGTGATTTTTTTTAATGTAGGCTTGGTCTGCACACTGATCTTTCAGTTCTTAATGTAGCAGACAACTTTGGGCCAGACTCTGCCCCTTCCTGCTCCAAGGACTGTTTTATGCTAGGGCTAAAACAAAAATGACATTTCAGGTTTGCAAAGGTAATTTGTACATTTTTTCCGCCTACAGATGGATATCTGAGTTTTTCTTCTTTGTCATATGGGAATTCACAACTTTGTGGTTTTCTTTGCTTTGCTTTAGTATTTCGGTTGCTTTCGTATCTTGGTATTCGGTACTTTCTTCACTTTGGTGATGCCATTTGGCCTTTTAAAAATTATTTTGTTTGTGGATGTGATTGCTTTATCTTGGACCACTCGCATTCCAAATTAAATTACCCACCGAAGTGAACAAAATACCAGATATTAAAATAATGACACACCTACAAAAATGCTAAAGTAACTGTAGTACCAAACACGAAAATACTGAAATGAAGATTTGAAACAACAAATAAAGTGAGAATCAAATACTACTTCATATCTGCTTCACTAAAATAAATTAGAATATACCATATTCATTGAATTATTTATTTAATTTTATTTATTTAAACTTCTCTCCTACATTTTCCTCTAAGAGGCTGAGAGTGGCTTTCAAGATAAATATAAACACAGCATATATACACACCCTACCCCAAAACCCAACCAACCCGTATCTCCCCCACCAAATGCTTTTTTCAAATAAAAATATTTTACACCACCTTCGAAAGATAATTAGGCTTGGGATCAATACTGTTCATGGCTTTAAGGGTCAAAACTAGGGATGTGCACAGTCACTCTCTTTTGTTTTCATTTTATTGCATTAGTCTTTGTTTTGTTTCCATTTTTACTTTCATTTTTGATTTCCATTGGTTTCAATGGAAAACACATTTTTGGCTGTAACATTTTTATGTTTCCTCCCATTTTGATGAATATTGTCAGAGTTATACCCCCTAATAGAGGGTATTCATTTTGCCAAATTTAAGAATGAATGGTTAAAGGGATCCCGTTTTATAAGCATCTGAAAGTTGTTGTTTTCTAAACTTATGTGTACACATTCCTGGCTGTAACATCCTTGTCTCCCATCTGATTTAGATAAAATATGTCAAGGTTATACCCCTCCCAAATTTTACTATCTCTTCCAAATTTAAGAAGGAATGGATAAAGGGTGCTAATGTTATAACCGATTTACTTATAAATGCATTTCTGGTTGTAACATCTTTGTATTCCATCCACATTACATGAAATTTTGAAGAGTTCTATCTCAGACCTTTAGAAAAATCTATGACAAATATGATAAGAATCTGATAAAGGGTCCCAAAGTTATACGCCTGCACAGCTTCTGGAGAGTATGAGCCTAAGTCAGAGATTCTCTTATGTTTGTCACTGTGGTACAAGATGTGTTTGTGATGCCAATTGGCCCACCAAATGTCACTCATTTATCATTCTGTGCTGTGACCACCACAACCCCCTTCTCTCACTTGTATTTGGAAGTTGGAAGCATCTGCCTAGGAAAGAGCCAATAAAGGATTCTCTTATGTCCTCTGTCACAGTGCTATAGGATGGGATTGCTATGACAATTGGCCAGCCTGGATTTATGAACCATGTCTCCTGATTGCTGGGGTGCTTCCCCCTGCATTCTGCCTTGCTAACTGAAGTCCCAGTTATGTCCCTTCTATGCCCACCTCAGAGCCACCAAGGATTGGTTCTGGAAAACTGGAAGCATGAAGTAAGAGAGATCAATTACATATCTGTCCCAGTCAGGGTCTCTTTGATATGTTAAATCAATTGGTCAGGGGATATATCTTTCATCTCTGATGTTTGGCACAGGCTTCAGTCTGGACAGGCACCCCAGGTGCATGGGAGTGTCCGTCAAGTTGCAGAAAATACCCCAGGAGGGGGCAGGAGGATGTTGGACAGCACCCCAAGTGCATGGGCATTAGATTTATGTGGCTATCAGAACTTTTACAGTGAGCTCTAGCACACACACACAAAAAGCTGCCAGGAAAGTATGAGAAAATGCTCTGATCAAAGCCAGAACTAACCACAGACAAAGAGCAGGCCCAAAGAACAGCAGCTTATATCTACCTTCTATGCCTGCTTTGAAGCCATCACTGATTGGTCCTCTTGTAAAGGTGGAAACATGCAGTAATTGGCCAATTAATGTGTCTCTGAGTCTATTGGGTTGCTCCCCTTCCCTTCTAAAGCCCCCTCGCCCCTGCCATGCCTGTCTATGAATGGCACTGCATGTGCTATTTAGCTGAATAACAAAAGTCTTCAACAGGGAACTTCAATTGCTTATAAAATTTGGATATTTGTCAGAGATGCTACTAAAGATCTGAGACACAATCCTACCACAGTTCATGTAAAATGGATGGAAATCAGACATTATAACCAGAAATGCATTTACAAGTAAATTGCTTATCAAATAAAGACCCTTTATCCAATCCTTTTGGAATGTGGCAGAGTTTGGCCCTTTTCACACAGACACTCTAACACTGATAAAATGGGTGTTACATGTTATTATACAAGTTTCAAGGCACCATAGAGCACCCATATAATAACATGTATAATAAATGTAACACCCATTTTATCAGTGTTAGAGTGTCTGTGTGAGAAGGCCATAGTAATCATGAGGAGAGGTATGATCTTGCCATGTTTCATCCAAATCAAATTGTAGACAAAGATGTTACAACCAGGAATGTGTATGCATATTTTTGTAAAATAACAAATTTCATCCGCTTATAAAATCGGATCCCTTTATCCATTTTTTCTTAAATTTGCCACCCATAATGCCCAACATTAGAGGTACAATTATGCAATGATGAATCAAAATTGGATGGAAAATATAAAGGCTACAGCCAAAAATGTGTTTTTCAGGTTGTTCCTATTACTTTGTAATAACAAAACAAATTGGTTTTGTTTTTTGTTATGTTCTTTTATTTTCATTATTCAATAATGAAAACTAAAAATCCCTATTTTGTTTTTGCTATTATAATAACAAACAAAATGCACACCCCTAGTCAAAACCAGCGTCTTGAATTGTTCCTGGAAAGCTATAGGTAGTAGGGATGGGCGAACGCAGTTTGGAAGTTCAGAGTTCGGACTGAACTCGGTATGTTCAGACATCCGAACCGAACTCTCAAACAACCGAACAGTTTGGTCATGTTTGGATGAGTTCAGATGAGTTATGGGGCAGGAAAAACATCTTTCCAGGGCCAAAAATTAGGTTTCGGTTTCGACTTCGTTTCGATTTTGTTTCGGTTTCCTTATTTTTGAATGTTCGGTCAAGTTCGGCCAAACCGAACTCAGCTGAACCAAACCATCAAACCCAAACTCGGGTTTCGAACTGAACGACCGAACATCCAAACATCCGAACCGCGTTCTGTTTGTCCATCCCTAATAGGTAGCTAGTGCAGACTACAGAGCACCAGTGTAATGTGCTCCCAGTGATTCATCCCTGAAAAGACCCAAGTTGACTCATTCGGCACCAGCTGTAGTTTCCAAACAGTTATAAAGGGCAGCCTCATGTAGAGCGTATTTCAGTAATCTAGCCTCAAGGTGATGAAAGCATGGATAACAGTGGCCTGATCTGAATCAGAAAGAAAAGGTCATAGCCTCTTCACCAGATGGAGGTGGTGAAAAGCACTCCTGGTCTGGACACCAACACAACCTGGTATTCCAAGCACAGTGAGGGATCCAAAAGCACTCCATGGCTGCAAACCCGATCAACCAGAGGAAGCTGTACTCCATCAATGACAGGTGTCCCAATCCCCTCCAGGTCACAAGAACAGCCAACCATCATCACTTCAGTCTTGTCAGAATTCATTTTCAATCGGCTCACCCTCATCCAGTCTCTGACAGCAGCCAGGCATTGGGTTGGCACCCAGACTGTGGAACTTGGGTTGGATGAAGAAGAGAGGTAGAGTTGAGTGTCGTCAGCATATTCATGGCATCTCAACCCAAACCTCGATATGACCTCACCCAGGGTCCTCAGATACACATTGAACATGAAGGGAGACAGAATATGGCCCTATGGGACACCACAAGGGAGTTCCCGGGGGAATGACGTGTAATTGTCCATCACTACCTGCTGGGACCTCCCAGACAGGAAAGAATGGAACCACTCAAGAGCAGTCCAGTGCACCCCTGCCAGTTCCTGCACGCACATGAGATTTTCATGAGATAATTATATATTCTTTTTCAACCCTAGCTCCCACTGCCTTATTCAGAAAGGTGACTTCAGCAAGGAGAGGAGCTGTATCCAGTCAGGTAGGGATATGAGGATGGCTGGGGGCGGGGGAGGAGAGAGGCAAAATGGAAGATTTGGGGAGGATAGGTTCAGGGAAATCACAGAAACAGCTGGGAGTTGAAGAAGGGACCATAGAGAAGAAGCTGTGTAGGCTTTGAGAGGGAGCAGTGAGATATCTAAAGGCTATTGAGGAGCAAGCAAGTCAAGGGAGAAAAACATGGAGCTGGAGGCAAGCAGGATGGTGCAGCTATGGTAGGAGTACTGGGGAAGCAGAGCATTCAGGGGCTGGGGTGTCTGGAAAGAGCAAACCCTGGTTCTCCCAACTTTTGGAACAAAGTTGCTGCACTGGAATCAAACCCTGAGCAAGATGGAACAGCTCTGCAAGTACTTAATTTGTGTGATACAGTATTTGCATCATAAAACACTCTTCTGACTTATAAGCAGAAATGTGTAGGACCTGACAAGCAGACATTATCCATCTGTGAGAGCGCTGAACATTGGCAGATATAACAAACTGTCTGATTTTGCCAGAACTACTGTATGACTGAAGCAACTAGACTTCCAACAGCGAAGACTTCTGTGTTAAATATTTGTTCCATGCCATGTAGAGTTGTAGTAGATGAGCTCGGAATCAAGCAGATGGGTTTGTTATTTGCCTGATTTATTTTTCTCTTAATTAGTGCCTCCCATCATCCTGAAGATTGCAGCTCACTGCCACCTTAGAGTGCATCATCCTCTCCTCGCAAGACAGCATTTATTAGTATATTTTTACTTGATGTGAATGTTTCCCAGTTTCCCAGAATATGAAGTTATTTCAAAAACATTCCCATTAAAACTGAATGAATGTTTTCACTTTGAAGTGTTTGGAACAGAAACATTTCTTTTTTAAATTTCAAAAATGTGCTGGTTTTAAAAAAAAATAAAAATGTTCAGTTGCCAAAATGCTGCAAATGTTCATTTTCTGAAAAACTTGTTGAAGTTACTGAAAACTAAACTTAGAAATTACCAAAAAGGACATCCCTGTCCCACCCCACAAAATTTCCTTAAGCTTAAATATTTCATACATAAATTTCCCATTAACTTTTCAAGTTCAAGTTCTTAAAGAAAAAAAACCACACACACACACACCCACACCCCAAACCAATGATTTTTTGATAAAATTATTAATTTAGGAAATATGCAGAGGGTCAAATTTATTTCAGATCTGCGTTTCAATTTTTGTTATGGGTTTGGTGAACTTAAATTAATCTGTGTTTCTATAAAAGAGGTGGGGGGTGGGAAAGCAGAATATGAGCTGTGTAGCGTTTCCACATTGATGCTGATGCTGTGCTTTTCCCTCAAGAACTAACTCCTGCAAGAAAGCCCCCAACTGGAGGTTTCCTACTGTCATGCAGAGTTACCAAGTGGGACTGGTACTGTGAGAATGCCTTCCCTTAAGAACAAATCTGTGCAAAACAACATCCATTAAGGGGGTTTGTTCATGGGGAAAGGGTGTTTGAATGGCAGCATCACCTATGTGGTAATTCTGGTAACACCTCTCTTGGTGTAGTTTTGTATGACTGTATCCCATGGGCCTCATTTCTAGCTACATCACCAAAAAAACCCCGCACTTTGTTGTTGACAGATCAGCAGTCTCTCTGCTTAGGGGATGGAAGGGCTCAGCAGCAGTGATGTCACCCAGAGAGGCCATGTTCTTAAGTTCCTACCATTAGGATCTAATATTATGGGTCTGGGTACTAAATGGCATTATGAGTTAAAGGAGTTATTTAAAAGCCCATCTAGCCTGGGCAACATTTCTTGGGAGTTAGTCCAACCCTAATAGAAGAAAATGAACAATTAATCTGTTCATAATGACACCTGATTTTCTGTAAAAGAAAGCTAAAGAAAGGTGATTGTGATGGTTCTGAAAGGTTATGCAAGGTGTATGAAGTAGAAGGCTTCTAAAGAACTTTGATGAAAGGGCAGAGGTTACATAAAAGATTGTTTATCATGTCACCAGTTCACAAAGAATGAAAGAGGTTAAGTTGTGATGTATATTGACGTGTCCCAGTATATTGACGTGTCCCAGGAAGCTGCCAGTGCAATTTACAGTAACAACCACCAAGCGGGTTCCATCAAAAACTTGAACAATTCCTAGGCAGCAAACTGTTTAAGCATGCTGTGAAACCCATGAATAGAAAGGTTATGCAACAGGGATCATAAACTGACCAATAAAAACATGAATTGTCTAAATAACCAATTAGGGTGTTCAATTGGTTTTTCCCTTGTGGTGGCCAGTCCCCCTTGTGGTGATAGCTATCAGGATGGGTGTTTGCCCTGAGGAATGAATCAGCCAATCAGCGTGTCGTATGATCCATTCAGAAGTGGCAAGCTAAGACCTAATCAGCCTGGCTGAGCGCCATGGGCTAAAACATGAGTTTTGAGTGCAAAATAGGGTCATGCGCAAATAGTGGGAAGAGTTTAGAGTTATAAAAGGCAAGCTTTGTTGTTGTTGTTGGTGTGTGGGACTGAGCAGGGCCGGCCTTAGGAAAAGCAGGACCCTGGGCGGTAGAGATCTGTGGGGCCTCCTTTCTGGCGGCGAAGCCGGTGGCTCTCCCAGCAGCAAAGCTGCCGGCCACCAGCGAGCCTAGGGAGCGCTCCCTGGCTCAGGAGGGCGCTCCCCAGCTCAGCAGAGCTCTAGCAGGGCACTGGGTGGGGCAGGGGCAAGGGGGATGAGGGGGGCAGGACAAGTGGG
>QEPC01005031.1:0-19692 GCA_003113815.1 Sphenodon punctatus | reverse complement strand
GTAACTGTGTTGTGTGGTTAATATATATTTCCATTTGTATGCTGTAAGGCTGTTGCCTTTTAATGTCCTTGCACCCTTTCTTTCTTCTTGTGCTATGAAAATGGAGAAACAGGAGCTCCCAAATGATCTTTTCTATACCACTCCTTAGTTTTGGACACATGTGGTCCTGTTAGTCAGCCCCCTTTGAGCACATGATTAGAATTTGGCTACTGTGGGTACAAATGCCAGCTCTTGCACTTGTGTTAGAGTTTTTAAAGTGTGCTTGCAGCCATCTGCATTTAAAAGGTGTCCAATCCAAAATCATTAAAGCCCTCAGGAGACTTACAATTGATTTCAGCAGGCAACAGACCCAGGGTTAAAGGGCGTATATGCATATGTATGGTTTTTCATGCAAATATATTTCTGTTAGAGGCTGGAAATCAGGCCCTTAATGCACAAATACAACAGACATGACGTAAGCATTAATTGTTGTTAGGAAATTCACAGTAATATCGCAACCTAGTTTACCAATGTATAGTATCACAGATTATGAAATGGGAGATAGAGGTGGGGATGACTATGGGCCCATTTAGGAAAAGTAGTTAAGTGCATACTTACATCTATCCCTGTTTGACAAAACTTTTATAAGCGTGTTTAAGTTTAACTGGGTGCTTAATTTTTGCTGGAAAGGGGTAGGCTGCTGACGCAGGGCCTGTCACAGGACAGTATGTTTTAGAAAAAAAGTTTGTAGGTGCTAGAACATATATCATCCAATTAAAACACAATTCATTTATACTTCAGTGCAACTTTGCATATCAAACAAGAGGGTATGAATGGAAGAAAAATAAGTCGCCCTTCCAGGACATTGTCATGCATCCTTTCCGGATAATCATATACAAGAAGTTCAGTGGAAAGTAGAAAACTCAGCATTTTTGCAGTTTTGCAATGTCAGGACAAATCAAATGTATCAATAGAGTTTTGTCACAAACAGCAAGCAAGCTTTATGGGAAGATGGATGTAATCAGCATTATGCATTGTAATCAAGCCATGGGTCAATACAGATTAAATATTGACAGAGGTTCCTTGACCAGCGTGAGAGCAGAACAAGTCTTCAGGAAACATGATCATTATA
Source organism: Sphenodon punctatus (assembly GCA_003113815.1). Taxonomy (NCBI): domain Eukaryota; kingdom Metazoa; phylum Chordata; class Lepidosauria; order Sphenodontia; family Sphenodontidae; genus Sphenodon; species Sphenodon punctatus. The sequence goes on along the minus strand of QEPC01005031.1, from coordinate 18,581 downwards.
GCAGTGAATTTGTGTGATAATCCTGCCACTGCTTATGTTATTCATTATATGATGCTAGATGCTGAAGATGGGTTTTCATGTGAAAAGGGGGTGGGGGTAGCCCCAAGGCTGAGAGAAAAAAACCTGATATTGGATTTAGCAGCAGCATTAGAAGAAGCTTTTAATGAGCTGGTTCATACACCATTAACCTATCATAAGGCAAGAGGGGCAGTGGGTTGGATACGCCTGGAGAATATGCCTTTGTTATGCACATGTGGAGCTGCCTACGAGAGTAGGAGGCCAGTTTAAAAGGGGTGAGGAAGGAGTGTTTAGGTTTCACATGTTATAATGTGTCAGTAGGTCGCTTAATTGAATTTGAAGGCCATGATTTAACATGGAGCTGCTTTAAAAAAAAGAATTTAGGGTCCAATCTATAGGAATACTGTTGCTTGAGAGGTACTTTACTCATGTGATTTTAAGTCCTGCTGAAGCGAGACTGCTCAATAGAGGTAAGTTACTCGTGCACTTACATGGTTGTAGCTGCTTTTAAAAGATAAAAAAAGGTTCTGAGCCTAGCACAATCTACACACTCCAGGTCAGGAAATGGGATGATGACGGGTTTAGTGGCACTGATGGATGATCTTCTGGGATACTAGGTAGAGGGCACATAACAGGAACACATTCTCATCCACCTGGAACTCTGAGCAGTGTTCAATATATTCAGTGCTGTTCCAAAGGAGACAGCTGGGGTTCAGGACAATGCTCTGAAATGATTTGTCTTTTCAGCAGATGTAATCTCAAGGGGGAGTGATGGGACATTTTTCAAGCCCCTAGACCTTTCATTTGTGAAGTCCCACAAGGATCAGTCCTCTTTCCCGTCTTATATACACACAGCTACTAGAAGAACTGGCAAGATGACTTGGGGCATTTATACACGAGAGAAAAAAGGCGACTGATCCTTTGATCAGCCGCCTTTCTTTGCGCTCGTCTACTTCTTCCAGCTGCGTGTTACCGCGCGTCGGAGGGGGCAGGAGATCCTGCCCCCTCCGACGCAGATCCCCGAAGTGCCGGCTTTAAGCCGCACTTCCGGGTTCCCTTCTGAAGTGCGCACGCGCAGAAGGTTGCGCATGCGCACTGAGCTCTAAGATGGGTCTGATGCTCTTCTGAACATCAGACCCGTTCGAGAGAGGTAGGCGCGGGGGAGATGCGGCACATTAAACGATCCCGCTTGTGAGCGGGATCGTTTATAAACGCCCTTGGTGTAGACTTTTATTTTAGTCTTTTAAAATATTGGAGGATATGAATTTAAATGATGTTGTTGTAATGAGTAAGGATAGCCACTAGAGATCCTCACATATTCTATTGTATTTCCTAAGTAGGTGAGGGGTAACTGTTGGACACCGTTGTAACCCGAAATACGTCCTTATGTGTTATTTGGAGAAATTATCCTCTAATGTTATGGAGGATATGTTGTTAACAGGAATATGTTACATTTATGAAATAGCAGTTTGTTATAAAAGGCTACTGATTACTTGCAGAGACTGATGTTATCGGCAGAGTTGTAGACTGTCCCTCCTTGCAAGGTGTTATATTTTTCATTTCATGGAACAGCAATAAGTTTTCTACCAGGAAAACTATTGTGGTTCTGTCACATGTATATTTATTTTATTGAACTTTAAATATAAGTAACTACCGTGAATATTACTTTTATATTTGTGTACACATTGTATTTTACATTATTAAGGTACTTTTTGAGAGGTGGGTGTCAGGTCAATATGACTCGGATCCCCTTGGTGGGGATTCTGGTCTGCCTAAGATTTGGCCCCAGCAGACTAAGAGTAGATGGGCACCGGCCTTGGTTTTTAACTTTAATTATAAAAGAAAATTTTGTTTTTTTAGGAAGGGAGTTATGGATCTTGATTGCTTTTTGGAGTTCCTAAGAGGATTATTGCCAAAGGAAATTTCCCCCCAGGAAGTGGCAGATTGGAAACCCCTTCTGAGTAGAGGGAGATTTCATAGATGGGAAATGGAATTCAGCAAGGAAGGCATTCAGGATAGGATATGGAGAGCTAGGTCCTGCTTGAGAGCAACAGGAGTCTATATCTCCAGGGTTGAAAATACCTTGACCAGGGCTCTTTTAGTTGGACATCAGCAAGAATTAAAGAAGTCAGATGCTGTCCAGGCCTCTGAGGTAACGCAGTTCTTTTTTAATCAGGAGTGGCAGACCTTGGACCAAATAGGCTCCCTGGATTTGATAGATACATCCTGTCGCTACACTCCGCTTATTATTGAGACAAATACTAGGGAGAAGGAAAATATCTTGGAGGGAAACTCCGTGAGTGGGGTCTCTAGTGGTTGTGACCTTTCTGACTTGGAGGATACTGTCATATACCAACCCCAATGGCCCCTTGGTGAAGTCACGCCGCTTATAAGATCTGAGCAAGTTTCCTCCCAGTTTCCTCAGGACCATGTACAGGAGGTGATACCCCTCTTAGCGGACCCCGCTTTGCTGCCATTGAACCCATCAACTGACTCTATTCAGGTCTCGCCTAACATCCCAGAGCCCCTCATCAAGTATATTGGGGCAATTTCTTCTGTGGATGGGGTGAGCCTCACTTCCCCCAGTCTCCCATGACAGTCATTTACCCTAGTTCTAGGTACGATTTTGTTATCCTCTTGGAACATAGAAGGCTGGACTAGACATTGTGACGATCCAGAATTTATTTCCTATATTAAGAAATATCATATAATACTAGTCCAGAAGACATGGATTCAAGGTCTGCTAATGTTACCAGGGTATCAGGCCTATGATCTTCCAGCTACATTTTATCATACCAGAGGACGCCCATGTGGGGGACTGGGTTGCTTTGTCTCTCAGGAAATTCCATTCAAAGTTATAGAACTTGCTCTGTCTTCAGCACTGGCAATGGCTTTGGTTCCTCAAGTCAGCTCCATTACTTTAATAATTGTTAATGTTTATATTCCACCTTGTAATGCCGGATCATATAAAATAACCAGTTGGATTACCTTAGAGAGCTTTATAGAGCACTTGTCTGTTAAATACCCAGATGGGCTAGTAATTTTGGCAGGAGACTTCAATGCAAGTCTGGGTCCCGATAACTTTACCCTTAGTCAGCATTGTGAACTGCCTATAGCGGACCCCTTAGGAGTATTAAAGCCTAGCCCCTCTAAGGACCTTCAGATCAACTCCTCCGGACTTAGACTGGCAAATTTGGCCCTTAGTCATGGCCTTTATATTTTGAATGGGGCTGGCTTTGGTGACACTGCTGGAGAATTTACCTTTTTGGGAAGGATGGGCTCTAGTGTGCTAGATTCTTTTTTACTATCACTAGCCTCCCTGCCACACATAGAGGACTTCCACATTGGCCAAGGATTGTCAGGGGATCATCTCCCCGTGATCCTTATGCTGGCAGTTGCTCCCCCTCCTCCCAGTGGGGCAGCTAGTAATAGGATGGACACCTCTGACTTGACAGTCCAAAAGGCTCCCAAATAGGATGACTCAGTAGCAGACCACCTAGCTTCCTGTATCCTTAGTCCTTCACTTAACAAGCAAAGAGACAGACTGCTAGGTTCTAAAACTGGGCCTGAGATAGTGGAGTCCTATAACTACATCTAGACTTACCTCTCCAAGTACCTAAAAACTGTTGCCAAGAAGCCCCCCTCTCCTTACTTAGGAAGAAACAAGCCTTTGACAGGGAGTGCCAGCTGGCTAAAGCCAAGATGACCTCAGTCTACCTACACTATAGGATGGGGGATTTATCCATTTTGCCCCCTTCATACTTTTCCTTGAGGACAGAATATAGAGGGCTGGTCAGAAGGAAAAAGAAATTATATTCTGATGCCCGCTGGGACAGTTACTGAGTGCAGTAGAGTCTAAAGACTAAAAAGTTTTGGTGCCTAGTAAACTCCTCGATTAAGTGGGAAATAAGGACTCCGATATTCCCGATTTCACCTCAGACTTGGATTGATCACTTTAGATTGTTATACAATCCAGACGAAGAATCAATCCAGTCAAATAAGATACCCCCTGGTTTTTAGGGTATGCTTGAATGGCCTCCTGTACAGGAAGTGGAGGTAGAGGCATTGCTTGACTCCTTTAAGAACTCCAAGGCCCCTGGACTGGATTGCATTCAAATAGAGTTCAAGAAAGCATTTAGAGATTGGTGGTTGCCAATCTTGGCTACCCTGTTCACAGCCATTAATTCCTTAGGGATTATCCCTGAGGGCTGGGACAGGGCAATTGTCATTCCCATCTACAAAAAGGGGCCAAGTCAAGATCCAGGCAATTACAGGCCAATTAGCCTGTTGAGAGTAGTGGGAAAGGTGTACACCAAGCTGCTATTGAACAGACTCATTATATGGATGGCAGACTCCAAGGCTATTGCCCTGGAACAGGCAGGATTTCAGGCAGGGCATTCTACTTTAGAACATTGTGCTATACTGGACCATCTGATATCCAAATATAGAGCCCGCAATAGGTCTTTTTTTGTTGCCTTTATGGATTTGAAGGCAGCATTCGATTCCATCGATAGGACCATTTTATGGGATAAGCTCCATAAATCCACAATAGATAGGAGATTACTTTCATTGCTCTGTTCCCTCTATTCAAACTCTTCACTGTCTGTTAAAGTGGATCAACTGGGTCATCTCACTGAGCCTATTCCCACACATGCTGGTGTCCAACAGGGATGTGTTCTTGCCCGAGCCCTGTTCAACATCTATGTGAATGATGTCATACCCCTACTTGCGGAAACTAATTTGTTTCCTCTTAAATTAGCTTCTAGAACCATTGGCTGTTTGTTTTATGCGGATGACACAGCACTATTATCACAAACGAGGATTGGTTTGACTAGGCAATTGTCCATCTTTGCGTCATTCTGTCATACCCACAAACTAACAATAAACTTTCGGAAATCTAAAATAATGGTATTTTCAAAGAAAAAGAAGATACAATCATGGAGTATAGCCGATAATCCAGTAAAGCAAGTTCATAGCTTCCGATATTTGGGGATGTTGTTCCACCAAACAGGGTGTTGGAACAAACATGTTCGGAGGGCTGTAATTGCCGCTAAGGGGACATCCGGAGCTATACTGGGGGTCTTTAAGCAGGCAGGTAGGAGTGCTATAGGGTCTGCAGTGCTGCTACATAATGGGAAGGTTAAGGCCCAGCTCCTGTATGGTGCAGAACTCTGGGCCCCCTTCTTGTCTTATACAATAAATTCTGTACAGGCCAATTTTTTGCAGGACCTATTAGGTATCCCAAATGGAACTCCCCACTCTGTTATTAGACTGGAGCTTGGTCAACCCAGCTGGCAACAGGTGACTGTTGAAAGATCTCTCAAGTTCTGGTGCAAATTGGTGATAAATGAATGCTCTGAGCTCCTTAAAGAGTTGGGGAATGACCCATTTAACAGCCCTTGGTGGTCCACAATAGAGCAGAGTTTGATGCAAATGGACATGTCCAAAGAATACTTATGCCACAAGTCTCTGGCTTCGCTCCTTGGGGAAGTGATCCAAAGATCACAAGACATAGCCAGACAAAATGAAGTTGCTGGGGTAACTGCATCTCCCCATGTGGCAGCTTACTTCTCCTTGCTGCTGTATTTAGAGTGCCCGGCTCACTATTTAGACTCTGCGATATCAGCAAGAGGTAAGAACCTCGTTGCTTGTGCCCGGGTTAACGCACTCCCCTCCAGGTTCCTGGAGGGTCGTAGGGAGGGAATTCCCTTTGATGAGCGGCTTTGCCCCTATGATAATATCACAACATAAACCGTGGGGCATATAATTCTTTATTGTCACCTCTGTGATCAACCAAGGGAGCAATATTTGGCTCCCATTTTGGACAAAATTCCGGGGAGGTCTGAGTATGAGTCACTTATTTTTTTGTTGGACAGTTCGGAGCATTGGATTATCAAGAATCTTGTGCTCTTTTTAATTCAGGCTTTTCACATTAGGAGCAACTTTTTAAAATGTAAGCCCATCCTGGACAGACTCTAATCACCCAATGAAATCTACTTGGGATAGATTGGAGGCTAGAACAAGGTGAGCCTCATCTGTCTTGGGTGTGCACAAGTATACTAAATATTATTTCTTTGACGCTCAAATCTTGGACTTTTTCCCAGAGTTTGGATTGTCAATAGGAATAATTTTATTTTGACAAATGCAATAGACGAATTATGTATCTATGACTCTGTAACTGGTAATAGGGTATCTGAGATATACTCTGTTATTACTGTATCTTATGCTTATTGGTTTGAGTTGACCCTATTTTGGGATTTTGTATATGATACTATTCCCTGTCTCCGCGGGTTTTAGTACTAAATGTTGTGTTATGAGTCATTTAAGCAATGGCCAAAGGCCACGCTAAATAAAACTGATTGATGATTGATTGAGGTACTTTCTTTTGTCATGGTATTGTATTGTATTGTATGCGGGTAGATTTTTAAGTAAAGTGAATGATAAAAATTCATTCAGTGTCTGAGTGTTTTGGTTTTGTGAAGGAAACCAGGTTAGCTGCCTCCAATCAGAGGAAACAGAACTCCGAGGTTTAGATCTCACTACTGACAGGCTTCAGTTTTCCCAGCCATCTACGTTTGGCTACTTTCACACAAGACGGTGTCTCCCAGGATTTTCTTGTTCCCGTGATCCTCCCACAATCTTAAAATCACACAATTTATTTTCTGAGCACCCTTCTGACGAGATGTGTCTCCTGCAATTTTATTCTTTGCACGTATTACTATGTCACCACTAATCGTCACCCATGCTTTCATCGCCTCTAGATTGGACTATTGTAACGCACTCTACGTGGGGCTACCCATGGTGACAGCTTGGAAACTGCAGCTGGTGCAGAATGCAGCGGCCCATTTTCTGGTAGGACTGGGCCACCGGGAACATATTACACCAGTGCTCCACTTTCTGCACTGGCTGCCGGTGGTTTTCCGGACCCGATAAAACCTTGGCCTATAAAACCCTAAATGGCATAGGCCCTACCTACCTGAGGGACCGCCTCACTCCCCGGGTGTTGGATTGAGCCCTGAGGTCATCTGCGGGTGCCCTGATCAAGGTCCCCTGAGTCTTCAGGGGGGGGGGCATTCAGGGGAGGGCATTCTCAGTGGCCACACCATGGCTGTGGAACTCCCTTCTGGTGGAGGCCTGGTTGGCCCCAGATCTCCCCTCTTTTGGGAGAAGTTGTAAGACCTGGCTGTTCCGCCAGGCATTTGACGGGGGAGATGGATGAGGGGATGGGGTTTTGGGTAGGGGTTATTTTTTTTCTTTGTCCTCCTTTTAGTTGTTTTTAAATTGTTTTAAAATTTTGCGAATTGTGAGCCACCCCAAGCTGCCTGTGGCAAGAGGGGCGGGGTAATAAAATTTTAAAATAAATATAAATAAATAAATAAATAATTGTGGGATCTACTATTCTCATGAGTGCAAATTTGTGCAATTTTTGTCCTCCCCCTTCTGCCATGTGCCTGCTGCTTGAATGACCTCAGAGCAGGGTTGAAACCCACAAGCTGGCATGGATTGAAATTAAGAAGGTGTCATCAAAGCTGGATGAAATTAACAAGCCACCAGCTGAGTGGGGTATAACAAGCTGGCTGAAATTAACTAGCTGGGAATGATCCACACCTCAGTTCTGCTAGTTTGCTGGTTTCTACACCTGCTATCCCACAATTATAATATCAACAGATATTCCCACATTCCCAGTTTTGCGCAACCATAACACCCCAACACTGTAAAAGTAGGACTTCAGAGGCCAATAATGAGTGAGCACTCAAGGCATAACTCACGGGATGAATGTGGAATAGTGTACACAAACATGCAGTTAACTTGCAGGAGCAAATTACAATCCTGCAATTAGTTTCGCATCTGAAAGTCGTCATAGACTTAAGTGCTAGCAACATGCAGGTGACCAAGAGCTGTACCTAACCATCTGCAGCACATATTGCTACCTCCAGAATGGTCCAATGTATGTGTGAGATCAATGCTTGGATGAAGAAAAGTTAGCAGTAGATGATCCCAAGGAAAAATGAAGTTCTGCTGCCTAGAGGAGGAAAGCAAATGAGGAGCTAGCAACCAGTGTGCTGTACTATGGGATCTACTATTCTCATGAGTGCAGATTTCATACATTTTTTGTCCTCACCTTCTGCCATGGGCAACTTTATTGTGGGTCCCTTTTATGATTATGATTATGATTATGATTATGATTATGATTATGATTATGATTATGATTATTTTATTAGAGTATTCACCATTCCATATGCACACACTCTGACTCAGACCATAGTAGCAAATACATGTACTGTCTTCTAACCTTTCCATTGAGAAAGGAAATCCCATTTGGTTTAGAGAACAATGACTTAGTGCCATTTTTAGGTGTTCTTTGTGTGAAGTGTCATAGGGAATGCCTTCTATGAAGGTCACGTCTGTCTGTGACCCGGTATCTTCTCTGGAACTACACCAGCCAGGCAAACGTCTGATACCTTGTTTTAAAGGTCTCGCTGAGACAGTGCCAAGACTCCCCCTCCCACCCTCCCCCATATTTGTACACCAAAGGGTTCCAGAGGTATGAGAGTCTACAAACCCCTAATGGGATAGTACAGCTATTACTGTTCCGTATCCAGCCATGTCACAAAGGCCGTTACATGGGTGTGATGTCATGGTGCCCAGTGACCAGGGGGCCTTAGTGCTAAGTGCCAGGACAACTGGTAGGGAACGGGGCCAGAAGGCAGCAGGGGCTGGGGGGGTATAGAAAGTGGGGTCAGTGGGGCAGGGAGTAGGGGAGGGGGCAGGGACAGGGGGTCCTAAAGAACACCTATGCTTTTCATGTATGGACGGCCTGAGCATGCATCTTTCCTCCCTTGTTTCATGCCCACCTGGATTACAACAGTGCAATAAACCTGACCATGATGCCATCAACTCTGAGGGAAACTACAGTACAGCTAGTTCAGAATGCAGCAGCACTTCAGCAACAGGGGCTACTGTGAGCACATTAAACCTGTCCTTTGCTCCCTACAATAACTTTCCATAGAATACCAAGTCAAGTGCAAGGTCACCATGCTTATCTTCAAAGCACTCCATAGTTCAGAACCAAGATACCTACAAATTTCACTTAACCTTTTGTTGAGGACTGAGGATGCTAACCCCTCTCCTCGGGGACAAGGGAACTGTTTAGACCCAGATTAAAACGCATCTGTGCACAAGATAGACTTCTCAGTGGCCCATCCTTGAGCCATCACAAACCTCACCATCATCCAATCCAAATGCAGTGCTCCTATACAGAAGCTTAGCAACGGTCACACTCTCACTTTCCCTACCCCCTCAAAAGCAAAAACAAAACAACACCTGAAGAATCTGTATATCAGCAATTACCTTCTATAGAAACTTTGCCCCAAACACTTCTGTCCAGTTCCTAAGAAGTAACTCTGCCCAAGAATTGACCCAATTTAGGGAAATTAAAGTAAACAGCCAGTGCTGCTGCTGCTTACAGCAGCTTCCCTGAAAAAGATCTCCACCACAAGACTAGAAACAACCCAGCCTTTCTCCTAAAACTAGACCCTTGGGTTACATGCTAACAGAAAGAATTTGTAAGACCACCTATACCACCATTATCTGTTGACTCCCACTATAATACAAATATGATTTTATTTTTAAAGAGCAAAGATATTTTTTTTTAAAAGAAATGACACTAACACAGTAACCAAAACAATGTAGGTTGACAAGTCTAGCCTCAAAGCACATCAGTTTGTCCTGTTTGCCAACATTGTGAGAAAGCTGCAGTCTGCAATGCTGAAGTCTTTGATGTGACCCTTCAGGCTGCTCTGTTGATTTATGACTATTTAAATTGAAGTGCTAGCGGTATATTTCATAAGTAGGTAGGTCTCACTGGGTCATGCATGCTGCCCTCAGGGCTGGTCTGTACCACACATTTGCACATTGACTTTTCTTTGAGACCCAAACAGCAAAGTTCATGGTCTGTTTGCAAAACAATGACATTTATTAAGCTGTTTCCTGGAGAATAGGCTCTGTGTATTCTTGATGAACAATCCGTGGGTCACATCTTGCGCTAACATTAGTTGGGATTTGTTTTTTGCCAATATGACAGAAGAGTCGCTCTGGAGTGAAGGACACCTAATAATTCATGAATGACAAAGCAACACGGTTCAATGTTCCATTGAGGTTGAGTCACAAAAGGCACCTTTTTCAGTTGGCATAATTTTCTGCTACTATTCATTTGTAACTCCTTGCCAAGCAAACAGTAAATTCAAATGTCCCATCAGTTATCATATGCTTTATGCTGTGTGTGTTATATTTCTCCCTTGTGGTGACTTATAAGCATGATTTCAGATCAAAGTTTTCCTGCAGTATGCAGGATTGTTTGTGCTTTCCAATTTATTTTCTCCTTCTCCCTCCCCCATCATCTCTTGCCTTAGATGCTTGCTGATCTGGGAACGGTGCTCGATATATACCATATGCATTTCTTTTTAAGAAAGGCACTTTAGCTCAATTCTGGGCAAATCATGCCCTTCACTAAATAAAAGGCAGGCTTTGTACAGTTGGATACCAGGTGTGCAAATACAGCAGGATTCAAAGCCACTGCAATTTTAATTTAATTTAATTTTTATGTTTTTATTTATTTTATTTATTCCACCCATTCCTTCAAGGCTCAGAGTGGGTTACAATACAAATAAACATCTGTAACAATACACAAAATAAACTCAAATATAAGAATAACAAAATAAAAAGAAGTAAAACCAGGTAAAGTCCCCTAACTCACAATGCCCCAACCCTACCGCCGCCTGTCAAATGCCTGTCCAAACAAGAAGGTCTTCCATTATCTCTTAAAGATGTGCTGGCTTGGGCTCAGATGAACCTCCAAAGGAAGGGAGTTCCATAATTGTAGGACAGCCAGTGATTATGCCTCTCTTGTAACTTGCTGTATGAACTTGTATGAATTTTAAGGGTTGGTGGTACCTGCAAGAGGGTGCTCCAGGGCTGACCTCGAAGTCTGTGATGGGACCTGAGGGGAGAGGCAATCTTTCAGATATTTACCTCTCCCAAACCTAGGTTGTTCATGATGCAAGTTACAAAAGCTGCAGGGCTTGTCTAACCTGTGCCAGCTGGAATGGCCCCAGTTCCACCAACCAAAGTTCTGCAGTAGAGCTGCAATGGGTACTAAAATAGGGCTGAAAGTTGCTCTCACCATTCTCAAAAATCTTATTGAGAACCATGATTGAGAACTCGCCGATTCTCTACCCGTTCTTATAAGATTTTGGGGAGTAAAAAACCCTCTGCGCATGTACAAAATGACCAGCATGGCATGGACAAAAAGCACCATGGAATTGAAATTCATCCCAGAGACTCTAATTCCAGAACAACAGCAAGTTCTCTTCAGACAGACTATCACACAATAAAGTTATCCCGGAACAGAAATGTCCATCAAAACAGGTACCACTTTGTAATCACTGGATAAAAATGAAGGAATAGTTTTCTCCTAATCACGTGATCGTTTCTCTGTCTAAAAACTCCCTGAAAGTGACAGGCCTGAGCCAGAATCACTGCAAAGCTGGGCTCTGCAGCAGTCCCGGCTGGGGCCTGTCACTTTCAAAGGCCAGCCGGCATGATTGAGCAGCCCCTTGGTTGCCATTCAGACATCGATGGGGTCTGAATGAGGCCTGGTCGGTTCAGGCAACCCAGATTTGTTGGGGGTGCTCAAATCCTCAGGAGCCCGGTTGCAGCTTTAGTCAGCAGAGTAGCCTGGATTTTTGCTTGGCCCTCTGTATTGTGCCACCACCCCAGATATCTGCAGCCTTCCCACAGCCAGCTCCCCAAATATCCCTTTGTAACAATGAGCAAGGAGAGGCTGGTGGTGTAAAGATATTTATGCCAGATTCATGCCAGTCAGAAATTGCCCACACAGGGAATGGTCCCGTAAGTGTGCGACAGCACAAAGCAAGCTTAAGTGGGGCTGAGGACAAGGTCCCTGAACTTGATTTATCTGAAGGGGAAAAGCAAATCCATCATGAAAAAATGAAAACAAGAAAAGTGGCTTTGTCAACACAGGCGTCGTATGGCTGCTCCACAACCAAACAAACTGCATAGCAGTCTCATCTCCCATCACAGGTGCTTGATTAAAATATATACGCAAAAGGTGCACTGCACAAAAATCACTCTCTCTCATGAGTCAGTCCCAAGCCCGCAGGGTCAGATCCCTATTATGCAGAGTTCCAGGAACTCACGTTCAATGCATTTTCCGCATTCCCATTTACGCAGTGAACATGGGGCCCTCCCTGCTTTTAGCTCTCTTATAAACAGCTCCATATACCGCCCCGAGCTGTTTTAGGAGGGGCGAGGTAGAAATTTGATAAAATAAATATACGGAACAACTCCTACTCACTGACCAAGTAGGGACGCCATCATGCCATGCCTCTCATTCCAAGCGCCAAGCTTCTGACGCACAGAGTTTTCTGAACTGCAACGTTACTCAGCTCATGGGCATCACAGCTAAGCCCCCTGCCTAGCTATTTTTTCTTCTCCAAGGGCTACTTTGAAGGAGAAGCATAGCTCCCAGCTTCCACCTGTTTCTCTGACTGAGCACTTCTCCTACTTCTATCTAAGTTCTCTCTTCCTGGCTATGCTTGGCTATGTTTCTGTGTGTAACCACACCAGTCATTTCCAATTAAGCCATAGACGAGAAATGGGCAATGTTTCCAACTTCAGGGGCCACTGACCAAAATCTTCATATGGTGAAGAGCCGCAAGACACCCATGAATGTACATGCACACAATGTCTGTGCTAACAGGTAAAATCAGAAAAACAACCAAAGAAAAAATAAACTGCAAGAAAAGACACCAAAACAAGTTTTGACCAAAAGCGCTTCTGCCAAGGAAGTAGGATCGTGTAGAATCAAAGTCATTGAGGATCTCCACAAGGTTACAAATAGTCAAGAGCAATGCTTCAGACACGAGACTTCATTAAATAGAACTTTCAGGACTAAAATCCATTACACACCTTGCAGTGACTTGCTCTCAAACCTCATCAGCATCAAGACCCAGTAGTAAGGCGATTGCTCAAGTATGCAAGTTTTTATATTTTTATATCATCCTTTAATCTTATCTCCCAGCACAAGATCAAATATTTCTTCCTATGGAGATGGCTGAAAGCCTTCTGCAGATGAGAAAGAGTAAAGCACATTAGATGTCAGACTGCATTGAAGACAGACTCCACCATTTGTCTGAACAAATGCTCTTCTTTAATTTCTCATTGCAGAGTGAATTACTTTCATAAAGAAAAGTGCCTCCTCCCCCCGTCCCCACAGCAGCTTCTCTGGTTCAAAGCATCGGGACATTTGTGCAAGAAATGACACTTTCACTTCCATGCTTTTTTGCTGCATCCAAATGATGGAATTGCAGAAGGTTATGGATTAAAAGGAAGGCGCAAGCTGTTCACAAAAAATAGAATGAAGCTGCATTGTGGCGTGCATTTCTAATCAACACTCTCCTGGCAGACTTTCCCTAATGAAAGAAAGGGTTCTTCCCCCCAGACTAAGGGGTATTGTCAGAATGTCAGGGCTTTAAGAAAAGAGGGTGAAACCTCCCTTTGCCTGTAGCTCTCTTGGACATGAGAAACTGGGGAGGACAACAGACCAGAGTATGCGAAACGTGCTTCATGTGCTTTCAGTCCATGTGATGGTCAGGTAGGGCTACTGAACTCTCAGGAGACTACTGGATGCCATTATTGCATCTGGCACCGTGAGCAGCAGCAACGCCTCCCACACTCTTTCAGCAGTTAGTTTGTGTGCTGTGGGCTGGGGCCCTTTGTGGGTTTGCTGAGGGTTTAGCTAGTCATCTCATTGGAGCAGCTGAGGAGGAATTTCCCCCACCCTGCCTAAATGACTGTGGCGCATGGGGTGGGGGTGGGGGCAGACGGTTCGTCTTCCATGCGGCAATCAAGTAGAGGCTCCCTGGGTGCAGAAGCGTTCCTATTTTGTTTTGTTTTCTTTACCTGGTATCACTGTCAGCACCTGAAGGAATGGGCAAAGACGTAGCTAGGTGAGAATGGACTCTGCTTCAGAAGATGGAACAGACCCACTGCTGGGGCACTCCACTCCACTGCCCATATGCATTCAATATATGTGGGGGCCTGCCAGGCTCATGGGCCCCAGTGTGGCTGCACCTATTATAGCTACACCCCTGGGAATGGGAATAGCTTAATGGGCATTAAGCACTTGGGAAGGCATCTGAAAGACATCAATTGGCAGATGTTGCTGCCTGATTCTTGCCCGGCATGGGGTGAATCTCCCTGGCAGCTACGTGGACAGTAGTCTCGACTTGTTCTGCTTGCCTGGCTAGTAGAGAGAGAGACCTTTGCTTTTACACCCTCCTCTTGACATTTCCCTGGATACCTATTCCCTGGATTTCTTTGCCAGAGGTCAGACCTTCAGAGCACCATCCATCTGTGAATATTACTGGGATTGGCTGATGAGACTGTTGATTGAGGGCACACCCTGATGTTCTCAATTGGCAAACTCCTATTCAAATTGTGGACCCTTTGTTTCCAATTTTGTCTCAGTGTCTTCTTTCCACTTGCCCATGGCCATAACAGCCTGTGTCTATAGTTTCTAGTTACCCTTGATTTATAACCAGAAGGTATAATGTGAGGGGATCTAATCCCTAGATGTACAGTGACTTCAACAGAAAAAAATTCAAGAGGGTAGGATTGGGTCCCAAATTTACGCAAGTTTTTGTAGGCGAGATAAAAGAGAAGAAAGATTTTGAAATTCTCTTCCTGGAAGAAGCCATGCAGTAAAATTTAAAGGTACATGATCAAAGATTTCCTTTTTGCTTCTATGCAATATTGATAAGTGAGATTAGGGCTCACCAAAAGTGCTACACTACTATCCTTGCAAATGGAAGTTATCTGGAAATTCACACAGCCATTAAGCAGCAGTAGCAGCAGTGCAATCCTCAAAGTGTGCTGGCTACTCAGCTTCCTAACCCTTGTCTTCCTGTCTACTGAGACTGACAAGGATGGAGGTGTTGATGGTGGATGGTTCATCTGCATATTGGGAACTGGACCATGATGACTCATTCAGTACAGAGCAACGGTACCTTTTTACACTACAATCTGGCTCCACTGAAGTCAGTGGGAGTATTACCATTTAGTACAATGGATAAAGGACCATTTCCTGTACTTTAAACAAGCAATATTAGTAAAACTGATAATATCTCTGTTAATGTCTCTACATTTAAAATGAACCTTCTAAATGTGCCCGTGGTACATGGATATTGACAGGCTAGACAAAGCCTCAGGGTTTGATCCTGCAAATGTGCAGTAAGCACAGTGGAGCCTGATTCTGTACTAATGAGGGTGCTGCTGCATGCCCACTACATTATTCCTGCATCAGACCTAAGCGGGGAGGCTGTTGCCATCCTAGGAAGCCAAAGAACATGTTGTTACAATTTCACCACTAACCCGGTAAACTGCTAAACATTAGCAGTAATATAAACCAGGCAGTGAGAAATTGATTAGAAACTTGCAAGGTACCTCTCCATTCCCAATCCGACTGAGATGGTAATATAAGCATCACAAACTCGAGGGGGATTCTTGATTGTTCAGATACTCATTTCAACCATAGCTCCTATGACCCAATGTTCAGCTCTTTTGAGCTCATGATTACGAATGTGCAAGTTTGTGCACCTTTTTTAAACAATCAGGTTTGTGCATATACAAAATTTGCAGGGAGGGATCCATTCTTGGAAGTGCAGTAAATCTTAGAAAGGTTTTTTTTTTTTTTTCAGGAATAAAAAATATATACCATATTGATCTGATGCTAGATCTGATCTGATGCTAGCTGGCAGTTTCCATGGCATGAGTCATAGATTGATTAGGGGCAGACTACCCCTCACCTAAATTCACAAGTTTCCTTTCTCTTTCCATAAAACAAACTCTCCTTGTATAATTAGTGTACAGTTGGGGGCGGGGGGGAGGGGGTACGATTTCTTTGTCATTAAGTGCCCGCTGTTTAATTCACAGTATTGTTATACTATGTTATTACTGCTGCTGAAAAGGGACAAAAGGAATGGGAGAGGTTGTTGCTTTTAGGGGTTTCTTTGTAATCCTCTCACCAAATGCTCTGAGGAATCTCCATCTTGGAAATGCATGTTCATAAAATGTAAATGCGCTCTCTTATTAAAGGAAAAATACTTTGAGCCATCAGGAGGATCGTACGTCTACTCGCATCATGGCTAACTAAATTAGAGTGAGTTATGTTCAGCTATTCTCTGCATAAGGCTTTTACATTATAACCTGCCTATTTTTTTTCTTCAAGACCAAGAGAATGGGTCCATCATTAGAGAACAGCCTGGCAATGGAGATATCTTAAACACGAGCTTAGGTTTTCTCATAAATAACCCCTGGTCTTAAAAAACCATGTTCTGCTCCTCTAATGGTGTTGAGTTATCTCATTATCACCCATGTTTATGGATTTTTCAGTGTTTCCTGCATTTATGTATACATCTGTTCCGACAATTCAACCCTAAAGAGAGCATGAGAAGGAGGGAAATGAGGCACTAAAATAATTTTTATGAGGTATCTAAATATTCCAAATATGCAATAAATCTGCTTATTAAATAAAACTACATGAGAGAGTAGTGTTCAGGCATAGAAGTATATTTCTTTTTTCGCAACCCTATTAGGTTACTTTTGTATCCGGCATGAAGAAAATTGGATTCCCAACACTGATGAGTACTAGATGGCGAAGGGAATGCATTTAGAAAGAGAGCAGTCACTGGCTGAGTCAGGAAAAAAGCAAGACATCATACTTATTATCAATAACATGTAATTGATTTTTGGATGGGAAGAGCAAAGAGAGTCTGGGGCAATGATAAGGTTTCATGTCTGTTAAGTGCTGGAGCCTTGCCAGAAAGGGGACAAATCGGATGACTCCTGCCGGCTCAGACAGCCTTCCCCGTCCCCGCTCACCCTCTCAGGCTGGAGTCTGAGGTTGTCACTAATGAAAACTGAGCTTACTTCATTTTGGCTAATGGACAATAGAGTATAATTGTCTCGGAAAGCTACATTAATCTTCTTATCTCTATGAACCTCTACTCATATCATTATAATAAGACAATTATGCTTACACTGGACTGAATAATAGGCCAAGGTGTCCAGCAATGAATAATTGTAATTGATCCTAGCTCATTATTGTCCAAAATAATTTCAAGCTGCTTGGTTAGGCTGTAACAGAATTTAGGAACTTGTTGACTGTGACTGGTTTGCTCATTAGTTGAACTGTGCTCCCAAGCATTGGTGCCTGCTGTAAATTCTAATGTTTTATTACTAATACTTATACTTATAAAATTATTTCAAATAAGCTGCCCAGCACACAGGCAATGGCTCCTAAGTAGAATGTGTAAATGCAGTTATACCTAATGGGCGCGATCCTTTCCTCATTGAAGAAAACAGCTCGGCTCCCATTGACTTTATTTATTTATTTATTTATTTATTTATTTTAAAGAATTATACCCCACCCCTTCTGCCACAGGCAACCCGGGGCAGCTAACAACATCAGAAATAAACACAATAAAATATCATAAAACATAGTAAAACATCAATCAAAAAGAAAGAATAAAAAACAGAGATGAGAGCTTGTGTGTGAGAGTGTGTGAGAGTGAGAGACTAGAGTGTGTATGCATGACTGCATGATGTGAGTTAGTTTGCATGAGTGTGTGCGTGAGAGTGAGAGACTAGAGAGAGAGTGGGTTTGAATGAGTGTGTGTGAGAGATGAGAGCTTGTGTGTGGGAGAGTGACTGTGTTTGAATGAGTGTGTGTGCATGACTGCATGTGTGTGAGAGACTAGAGAGTTAATCTGAATGAGTGCATGTGTGTTGAATGAATGTGTGTGTGTGAGAGAGAAAGGAGAGCATGTATTTGAGGGTAATATTTGTGTAAGGAGTGGGTAGGTGGGTGGGTGGGCGTAGCTGTGGAAAGTGGGCGGGGCATCAGAAAGTGGGCAGAACTGAGGGGGCCCCACGTTTTGTCTTTGCCCTGGGCCCCGCTATTTCTAAGGCCGGCCCTGAGTTTACCCCTTATTCCTTTAGATGTGGAAGGAAGAAAAGAATGTGGAATGGGCAAAGCCTTCCTTCCACCTTCTCTCCTGCTGACCAGTCTGGGTTGGAAGCATGGGGATGTTGATAATCATTGGCCTCTCAAAATAATACTTTCCAGAACCAACCATCTGAAGCGTATCACTGAGGCATAAGCATAGCGTTTCCCAGAATTGTTGCTAGGTAGATTAATAGTTTGTAGGGCCAGTCCTAGGCATGTACAACATGTGCAGTCAGACATGGCCCCGCACCAGCCTGGGACCCGCTCCTACGGGCAGCAGCCCTGGTCCCTTATTTAGATTATGCAAATTAGGCCCCTCACCAAGACAAGCCACCTCGAGCTACTATGTGTTGGAGAGGCGGGGTAAAAATATTGTAATAAAATAAAATAAAATAAAAATAAAATGGTGCTACAAATCCTGGGGCTGGCCTTGATAGTTTACACACTATCTCAAGTCTGTGCCTAAAGTCACCAT
>QEPC01005028.1:9656-46602 GCA_003113815.1 Sphenodon punctatus | reverse complement strand
GCCTGATCAAATGAAGTGTGCCCCATAGGCTTTAGGCTGTCATTCCACTATCCCCGATGCCCGCCCGTCCCAGGGACCATCAACAAGGTTATGGGACCATCATTCCAGTCAATGGGGACTACATTCCATTCCATTGCATCCAGAAGCCTGGTGCCCACATGCCAGCCTTCCCCCCTCCCCCAAAGCCTACTCCTCTGCACCCACCCATGGATCCCACTGAAACTGGCTCCTGAAACTAAAAGCCCCTCCGACCACCAGCTCCTGCTGCCTCCTGCCTGTCTGCACGCTACCGAGGAGCCTGTCTCTGTTTCTCTCTGTCACACCCACCGACACAAACACCAGTCCTGCACCTCCTGGCAGCTTTCTGCTAGTTAAGACCCTGCTGCTGGCACCACACATCTTTGGGTTACTACGCTACTCGAGGTGGCATGTGTTGCTGGAAGGGATCTAGTAGCTGTATGAGATTCTGCTACCTGCCAGCCAGAACTTCATCACACAGGGATAAAAGAGAGGACATGTAAAACGAAGCTCGTAACAATAAATTTGAAAACTTTACTTAAAACTATTTACAAAACAAGAAAAACAACAACAGCAACTTTTAATAAAACAAAAGAAAACATGAAAAGGCTAAACAAGCTAAGAGATAGATAAGATTTATTTGCGTAGCCGCAGCCATAGCATAACATTCACAATACAAACATAAAAATATTCAATACAAAATTCTAATTCATTCAAAAGTACTAAGAGTGACTCAGTCTCTGCCACTGGGCCTGTCCCCTGGTATTTGTGGGAAAGGCAACAGGCCTTGGTGCGGCTCACAGTCTGGAGGGTCGGTGGCCACAATGGAGGGGTCCACCACGCCGTTGTCCATGGCATACTCCAACACCTCTACCAGGTCATTATGCCACCTGGAGACTGCCTGGTGGTAGACCTGCACGCGGCGCAGCTCAGCTCCGTATGCCACCACCCTCTGCCGCTCCACCTGCACCGCCTACATCTCCACCACCAGGCACTTTTCCAGGTCAGCAGAAGAGTGCTGGACTTCCTCCACTTAACCCTGGGTGCAGCAATGCAACCTGGCCCTAAGGGCCTTGATCTCAGCATCCTCCAGGATCCAGGGGGGTCTCTACTTTGAGACTTGATGCAGGGGTAGGGGAAGGGCTTATATGCCTCCTTTTTCTGGTTCCCTTCCCCCCTTTTGCATGCGCTATGGCTCCATGGGCACAGCTTCAGAGAAGTCCTCCTCACCCGCCCGCCTCATCCGCATTTCGGGGGTCCGCTCTATGTGAGCGAGAAGCCCCAATGTTGTCCCCTCCCTCTGCTGGCAGAAAACTTTATTTCAGATCTAGAAAGAGCAGAAAAAGAAAGAAACATTAGAAGCACCATACTGTGTCAGACCAATGGTCTGTCAAGCCCTGCCTGCATTCTGTCTCCACGAGTGGGTGGACTGTGTGGCCATCCAATCTCTCTCTGCAGGGGACTTCCATTCCTGACAGGTCAGAGGGCAATTCATTCCCTGTTGTTCCAGTCCCAGTGACATACCTTGCATGTGGCGGTTCTGTCGCCCTTGATGTAAAACCACCAGACATCCGACAACTGGCACCGAATGTCTGGGGGTGAGGCTGGTGAGCTCCGCCTAGGGGTCCAGTGATGAGTCGTCTTCCTAGGCCTGGTCCTGGAAGCAGGGTTGGGCCCGGGGCCAGAATACGATTCCTCTCTGAATGGGAATACATAAGAACACCAAGTAAATATCATGCATTTATGATGATGCCTCTAATCCTCCCTCCTTGGGGTGCTAGTAGGAATTGCAACTAAAAAAACCCATAAAGGAAAGTATGTGCAAATCCTGCCCTCCCAGGGGTGCTAGGGGATGCTAGATATTGCAACTAGAAAGCCCCTGACTGGTACGTGCCAATGCTGCTTCCCTCCTTGGGGTGCTAGGGATGGTGACGTGAGATGTGACCCTGGCTGGAGGAATGAGACTGCCCTTATTTGGGGGTGCATAGGGAATGGGATGACAACTGGAGAGAGGAGACCCTTGATAGCCTGGCACATGTTTGGGTGGGGGATTGCTCATGCCTGACTGCTGGAAGAGTCCCCCACACTACAGTAACCTCTCTCTCTGTGGCAGACATCCGCTGCCACCCACTGTTGACCACTGTTTGTGCCTGACTGATGCCCACCACCCATGCACCCACCCACACACCAGTGAGCTGAGCTCACTCTAACTGATACAGCCTTTCTTGTCTTAAAAGTAAAAAAAAAGGTTTACAAACCTGGCAGGAATGGCAGTAGAGCCCACCGCTTCCTCCTAGTCTGAAGAGGAAGCCAGTGCCACCGGTGCCACGGGAGGTGTAGCAAGGCCAGCGGCCTCCACCTGTTCCTCCTCCTCCTCCACCGGCAAATGTGTCCCCAGCCGGAGGATGTGAACAGCCTTCTTCATTTATTTTTTTCTTCAAAAAACCCACACACCAACAGTCACCCACAACACACACCAACCACCCAAATACACAGCACAGCCAAACCCAACACAATCACAGCCAAAACACATGAACCAAGCAGTCACCGAATCAAACACACACCCACTTGCCTCACAGTTCCACACGCACACGAATTTCTGGTTTCCGGCGTGATTTCCAGCTTCCCACGTGCTCGCGATATTTTTAGGCCGAACGCCGAATGCAGAATGCAATCTCGGCAATCCATCCGAACGGCCAACACCCAAATGGCCGAGCTCGAACACACAGACCGAACGCGGCCGAATCAAACGGCTGAACGTGAACTCGGAGATCCACCCGAACGGCCGAACTTGAACACACGAACCGAACGCATCCGAACCGAATGGATGAACCTGAACTGCGATCTGTTCACCCATCCCTACCACCCTCCACAGTGCTCTGGGAGGGCAGGGGCAGAGGTCAGGGAAGCAAGCCCTGACGTCCCTGCCGGTACATGGAGGTGCCAGCCAGCCACAGTGGGAACCAGTCGTCACCCACAGATAGCCAAATGCAGGGAGCAAAGTGCACGCTCCGTGGAAGGACAGGAATAAGAGGGGAAAGCAGAAGGTTGTCACAAACAACCAGTCCCCCGGCAGACTTCCAGCCCAGTCCCTTTCACACACCATAGACAACACAGGTTACAGCTCACTCACACTGGTGATGATCCATAGGGCAAAACTCCAAGGGGGTCATGGCAGCTGCCAATGGGAGTGGGATATCACAAACTATACAAATCAGAAGGAGACATCATTTAGATGAGTTAATATTACTGCCCCAAATCCCTGTTCTGCCCGGCTCTGCCTGATGTGTGATATTTAGAAATAAATATTTGTTTATGTTGTTCTTTTTTGATGAGCATCTTTGACAGGGCTCTCATTGAGCTTTGAGGAGGCATTATTTCCCAATATCCTGTTCAACAAAACAGCAGCAAAACAACAAGGACTAATATTTGTTGAGTACATTCATAATAATTTCTGACACACAAGATTCTCAAGGAAGATAGAATCAGAGGCCTGGAAGAGACCTTAAGTATTATCAAGTCCAACTTTCTTCCTCCTCCCTCTTGCACAAAGGTAGGATTAACTCGATTTAAGCCATCCCAGACAGATGTTTATTCATCTGCCTCTTAGAAATCTCCAGTAAAAAAGATAATGTAGCATCCTCTTGAATTTGTTCAATTACATGACCATTTTCATACTTAGGATAGTCTTCCTAATATTTAGCCTAAATCTGCTTGCAATTTAATGGGTTTGCAATTTAAACCCACTTCCTCTTCTCCTTCCCTCAATTTTAAACTGTTATCATGCCCCTGCAGTCCTCATTTGTCATCTTTTCTCTAGCCTAAATATACCCATCTCCCATCAACCTTTTCTAATGTGATTTCTATTCTAAACCCTTTATCATTTTTGTTTCTTTCCTCTGAATCCTACTCAGTTGGCCACAATATACTTAAATTGTTGTGACCAAGACTGGACACAGTGCTCCAAGTGAGGTCTAACCAATGCTGACTAAAGTTGTACAATTGTTTCTCATGTCTTTGATATTGCTTATGTACCCTGGAAGAAGACACATAGACAACATTTGGGATTTGAAGGCCACACTCTTTATTCCAATTTAGAAGTAGCAGTAATAATTTATTGTGATCACACAGAGGCATCACAACTAAAATCAAAATATACACATACACAGCAATAAATACAACAAAACTAGAGCAACCAAGAACACAGTATCAATATTCAGCATCATATACATAACAAGCCTAAGGGATAAATAACAACTAAAGGGACTTCGCCAAGGCCACCTTCCTCATGCACATAGTCACTGCACAAAACTTAGCAACCTGAGACATTATTGTAGGATCAGAATCCCACAAAAGAGCAATCAAGACTTCATGTTGCCTACATGCTCCTAGTCCAGATAGCACTGGCTCTAGGATTTCATTTCATAATTCCCTGGACAAGGGACAATCAAATAAAATATGGGTTAATGAGTCCGCGTAACAAGCAGCATCTACAGTACCTCTGTTGGTAGGGAGTATTAGTGACTCTGCGCTCTGTGACAGTGGAGGGCAACAGACTAAACTGGGCTAACATAAAAGCAATTCTATAAGACCAATTGAAAAGAGGATAGATAAGCAGGACATCCAGCGTAGTATGGGAAACCTTTATACACCTCAGTGATCTTTTGAAAGCTAATTGCTGCATTACGCACTTGTACCTCCTGGCTAACCCTCTGTTTAACCAACAAAAAGGTGTTAACATAGGGTAAATTAGAGAAAAAAATTACTGAGAAACCCAAGTTCTGCAACAAAGATTCCACCCCAATTTCCCATGAATGTCGGCTCGGTAAAGGAAACACCATATGGGCCAGACTACTCTGGGCATTAAAATTCTGGCACATCCAAAATTTAAACATTCTTAATTTGGCTAAGGATTCCAATGAAGGAAGACCAAATTCGGTTCTCATTAATACAGCTGGACAATTCCTTGGTACATACAAAATGAATCTCATGAACTGATTTTGAACAAGTTCTAAACTTTCAGACGATGGTCCCCAAACAGAAATCACATACAGAATTTGCACAGGAACCTTTTGCCTATACATTTTAAGTGCCGGAAAGGTCAGTTTCCCTCCCTTTGGGAAATAGAAGCTAGTAATACCCTTACATAATTTATCAGCTTGCACTCTTCCAAGTTTGAACTGACATTGCTAGGTCATTGTCTGCAAAAAAGGGATCCCAAGGTATTTATACATGACAACCTGTTCAATAGCAATAGAGTTCATAAACTATTTGTTTTTGGTGAGAGCTCTACCAACCACCAGGACCATAGTTTTTATATAATTCTGTCTCTCCTCCCTTACTTCTGCTATCTCCCTCGCTAGACAGAATTACTACGCCTTCTGCATTGAGTCCTGTTCTCGGGACCCACGCCGCCTGTTCTCCATCTTTGACTCCCTCCTCAAGCCCCCCTGCCCTCCTCCTCCCTCTTCCCTTTCTGCTCAGGATCTTGCTTCCTTCTTCACCTCCAAGACAGACAAGATCCATCTTGACATCACTTCCCACTCCTCTCCCCTTTGTACTCCCTCCCCTATCAATTCTCCCCCTCTTTCTCTATTGCCCTCCTTCCCTTCCACCTCCCTTGAGGACATCTCCCCCCTGCTCTCCTTCTCCAACCCTTCCACTTGCCCCCTTAACTCAATCCCCTCCCGTCTCCTGACCTCCATTGTTTCCACTGTTGCCCCTTCCCTCCTGCATATCATCAACCTCTCCCTCTCTACTTGCTCCTTCCCATCTGCCTTCAAGCACGCAACTGTCTCTCCTATCCTCAAAAAGTCCACTCTTGACCCCTCTGAACCTGCTAGCTACCGTCCTGTATCACTCTTTCCTTTTGCTTCCAAGCTTCTTGAGCGTGTTGTCTCCTCCTTCTGCCCCGACTTCCTCTCCACCAACTCCGCCCTTGACCCCCTCCAATCTGGCTTTTGCCCCCTTCACTCTACTGAAACTGCTCTCGCTAAGATCACCAATGATCTTCTTGTGGCTAAATCTAATTGCCTCTATTCCATTATTGTCCTCCTTGACCTCTCTGCTGCCTTCAATACTGTTTACCGCTCACTCTTGCTGGATTCACTTCACTCCCTTGACTTCCCTTCACTCCCTTGGCTTCCATGGCTCCATCCTCAATTGGTTCTCCTCCTACCTTTCTGACCAATCCTTCAATGTGTCTCTTGCCAACCAACTCCAACTCCTCCTCCCTTCCGTCGTGGTTGGTGATCCCCAAGGGTCTGTCCTTGGCCCTTTCCTCTTCTCTATCTATACCCTGTCCCTTGGCAAACTCATTGCCTCCCATGGATTCCAATATCACCTCTATGCTAATGACACTTAACTCAATGTCTCTACTCCCTCTCTCTCACCATCTGTTCAAGCTTGCCTAACCAGCTGTCTCTCTGACATCGCTACCTGAATGTCTCAACGTTAACTCAAACTCAATATGGCTAAAACTGAGCAAGGGATGTGCAAACAGAGTTCGTGGGTTCAGTGTTTGGCACAAACACGGGGCGTTTGGGCCATTCATGATCATGCCAAACCCAAACTGCATTCGAGTGGGGTGCAGGAGATGGGGGGAACCCGGTTTTCCCTCCCCCCTCCAGGCTGTGTGGGTGGAAGGTGCTCAGGGGCTCATCTCCCCCCACCCTGCCCAGCCTGATTAAAAAAAAATTAAAAACAAAATAACCCCCCACCCCCTCCCAGGGATCAGTGATGAGGGGCCGGTAGCCATCCTTCAGTTCCCGGAAGACCTAGAAGAGGCCTGAAGTGCTTCGGAGCGCCGCCGGACCCACTGCTGCTGCCACCACCGGACCCAGGGCCAGAACCTCAGCACCACCAGGTTGGGCGATCCCTAGGGTATTTTTTTAAATTTACCAGGCTGGGCGCGTGGGGGGGGGAGGTGATCCCCAGTGCCCCTTCCACCTGCACAGCCTGGAGGAGGGAGGGAAAACTGGGTTGCCCCTACCCCCGAAACCAGTTCAGTGAAACTGAACAACCTGAACCCGAACTGTTTTGGGGGGCTGAACCCTGAACCAGCCGAACACCAACCCCCCCCCAGTGTTCACACATCTGTAAACTGAACTTCTTATCTTCCCCCTCATCCTTCCTCTCCATCTTCCCTGTCGATCCTCATCGATGGGGTCACCATCCTTCCCATCCCCTAAGCCTGTAGCTTAGGCTTCATCTTTGACTCAGTCCTTTCTTTTAAACCCTACATCAACACTGTTGCCAAATCCTGTTGCTTCTCCCTTCATAACATTGCTAAGATTCACCCTTTTCTCTCTGTCTCCTCTACCAAAATCCTTGTTCACGCCCTGGTCATCTCTCACCTCGATTACTGTGACCTCCTTCTCACCGGCATCTAGGGCTGTAGTGGAATGTCGCAACGGTAGCTAATTCCGCCGGAAACAGTGTTTCCGCAATTAGTGGTACGGCATGACAGAGGCTTTCATTCCGCTAGTTTCATTCCGCTACTTCTGCAGTTCTGCCAATTTCATTCCGCTACTTCCACAGGCTTCACAAATAGCGGAAACATGCCATTTTTGCTACTTCTGCCATTCCACCAGTGCCACGAAATAGCAGAACAGCGGTTTTCTGACAGTTTCCAACAATTCAGCAATTTTTCCGATAGTTTCTGAATTTGCAGAATGTTGGCAGAATTAGCAGAATGTCAGCAGAAAAGCTGTGGTGTGGTGTGGGCAATTCCGAAATCACAGAATGGAATAGCGGCGTGGTACCAGCTGTTACCACATCAGCCCTACTGGCATCCCCCACTCTCCCCTTTCTCCCATTATCTCCATCCAAAACTCTGTTGCCAGGGTCATCCACCTCGCCCATCGCTTCAAGTATGTGCAGCCCCTCCCTTCCTCTTTTCAATGGCTCCCCCTTCCTGAATGAATCCTGCACAAGCTCCTGGTCTTCACCTATAGAGCTCTTCACAACCTTTGCTCCCCCCTACCTCCCTGCGCTAATTTCCCTCTGTATTCCAGTCCATGAACTCCGCTCCTCCTCTGTTCCCTATTTTGCCCTCCCACACGAACTCGGGGGATTCGAGTTCCAAGGGGAAATGATCAGAGTCCAGCACCAATTTAATATTAAAAATCACACACATAGGGGAGCAGTGTCTCATACATCAGAATATAATCAATGTTATTTTATTAGTTTATTATTACCAAGCATTTATATAGCACAAGCAATGTACCCGGTGTTTTACAAAGTAATGAAATATCCCCTGATCCCCTAACTGCCTCCTTTCCTTCTCCCTAGCTTCCCCCCATGCATGGAACTGCCTCCCTACCCACATTCGCCTCGCCCCCTCCCTTCGTACCTTCAAATCCCTCCTCAAGACCCACCTCTTCCGCTCTGCCCTCCCTGACTTCTTGCTCCCCTCACCGAACTCCTGCTGATACAGACCATCCAGTAAAATCTGTTACCTGAGGTCTACATACTCATATCCGCACCACATGGACCAACCCGCCATCATTCTTGATGTAACCAAGCCAAGCACGTGCACCTGGGACCTTGCATCCTCATGAATGTTACACTCCTTCTCTCTCTCTCTCTGTTTCCCTTCCTTCGTTCCCCCCTCTCCCCTGTCTCTGAGATTGTAAGCCCTAGGGCAGGGACCTTGTCTATTTAATTACTTTGTAAAGCACCAGGTACATTGCTTTTACTATATAAATTCTTGCTAATAAGAACAAGAATAAGAATAATATAACTGAATTCAAGAAATTCCTGGTGCAGACAAAGGCAAATTTGTCCATCACAGTCTCAGTCCCACTTGCGACCAGGAGATCAGGATCGTATAATCTGCATATAGTAACAGTGATATAGACAAAATATCCATGGGAACTAGGTGAAACAAGGGGTTCACCAAGGAGGGAACCACATCATTAATAAAGATGTTAAAAAGAAGAGGTGCAAGCAAATTACCTTGGTGAACCACTTTCATGACAAGCATCTGAGCAGAGAGCTGGCCACACAGGCCTAACCCTACCTGTAAGGTATTGCCTTGATGAAGTGCTCTGATTAAAAATAGCAATCTGCAATCAATATTTGTCCCAGACAGCTTAAACCAAAGACGTTCCTGATTAACTGAATCAAATGTCACTTTAAGTTCAATAAAACAAATATACAGAAACTGCCCCGTACGTAAGCAGACATACTTGATTATAAGCTGATTAAGTACAAACACATGATCAATAGTTGGCATCCCTTGCCTGAACCTAGATTACTCTTGCACCAATAGGGTCTTTTCATCTACCCAAATTTGGAGGCACAGCAAAAGATACCTGGTGTACAACTTACCAATAATATACAACAAGCTTATCAGTCTGTAGTTAGTAAGGCCTTTTACATTTCCCTTTTTTTTAAAAATAGGAACCACTACACTTTTAAAACACACAACTGGAATTATTCTTGATGCATTCATTTCAGTAAAAAGTGCAGGGGCCTACCAGGAAACGTTAGATTTCAGAAATTCAGCTAGAATTAAATCTGTACCTGGGGATGTTTTAGACCAGAGCAACCCTATCAGCTCCTCAAGTTCATCTGTTGTAACTGGGGGGCATACCGGAAAAGCTTCAAGGGGAAGCAATTCTAAATCATAAGCTGATGGTGAAGCCAGAAAAAGTTTACAAAAGTGAGCCTCCCACACCTGAGCCAAAATACTGGCCCCTGTAGCCTGGGTAAGTGAATCCCTTGATTGATTAAGTAACTTTCAGAATGCTTTACAGTCTTTATCCCATGCAGCTTGGTCCAACTCATCCCATGCCATTGAGAACAAGGCATATTTATTATTCTTTAATAATAATCTATTGGTCTCTCAATAAGTTTGAAGTTCTTTTTTGAACTCGGCACCTTTCAACAATCGAGCTTGCCTCTGTAAATTCGCCCTGGACAGATGGCACTCTTTATCAAACCGATGGTTTATCAGTCTAATGGAACAAGGGGCCAAACCTGAAGTAGTAGTCACCAGACAGAGTTAAAGAGCCTTAAGAATTGAGTTAAAACATTCTAATACTGGTTCTTGCATGCCCAATATTGAGTCTTTCAAAGCCACCAACTGGTCAGAAACTAATAGTTACAATATAAACTCACTCAACTGGGGCATCCATCTGACCTGACAAATGGCTTCTTCACCCAGGGTTCCCAGTGACTAACATAAAGTAGTCCCTACCTGAGCTGTACAGCCTACCAACAGAATTTTTAATTCCAAGGGGAAATGATCAGAGTCCAGCACCAATTTAATGTTAAAAATCACACACATAGGGGAGCAGTGTTTCATACACCAGAATATAATCAATGTTATTTTATTAGTTTATTATTACCAAGCATTTATATAGCACAAGCAATGTACCCGGCTGTGCCCTTGGGCTTACAATCTGAGAGACGGGGGGCGGGGTGAGAGGAGAAGAAGGAAGGGGTACAGAGGGAGAGACAAGGGTTGTAACATTCATGAAGATGTGAGGTCTCAGGTGCATGTGATTGGACTGGTTACGTTTAGAATGATGGTTGGCTGGTCCATGTGGTGAGGATATGAGTACACAGATCTCAGGTAACAGATTGTATTGGATGGTAGGTATCAGCAGGAGTTAGGAAAAGGGAGTGAGGAGTCAAGGAGGGAAGAGCAGAAGAGTGGGTCTTGAGGAGGGATTTTAAGGCATGAAGGGAGGGTGTGAGGCAGATGTGGGCAGGGAGGCAGTTCCAGGCATGAGGGGCAGCTAGGGAGAAGGGACAAAGTCGGTTAGGAGAGCAGGGGAGACATGGGAGGGTGAGAGAGGGGACAGAGGAGGAGTGGAGTTAATGGACTGGAATATGGAGAGAAATGAGCAGAGAGGTAGGGAGGCGCAAGATTGTGAAGAGCTTTATAGATGAAGACTAGGAGCTTGTGCAGGATTCATTCAGGAAGAGAGGAGAAAAGGTGCTACACATGGTCGAAGCCATGGGCAAAATGGATGACCCTGGCAGCAGACTTTTGGATAGAGATAATGGCAGAAAGGTGAGAGAGGGGAGGCCAGTGAGAAGGGGTTACAGTAATCAAGGTGAGAGATGACCAGGGTGTGAACAAAGGGTTTGGTAGAGGAGACAGAGAGAAAAGGGTGAATCTTAGCAATGTTACAGTGGGAGAAACAACAGGATTTGGCAACAGAGTCTATGTATGGTTTAAAAGAAAGGGGTGAGTCATAGATGAAACCTAAACTATGGACTTGGGGGCCAGGTAGGATGTTGACCCCCGTCAATAAGAATTGACAGGGAGGAGGGAGAGGAAGGACGGGGGGAAGATAAGGAGTTCAGTTTTAGCCATGTTGAGTTTGAGTTGACATTGAGGCATCCAGGTAGAGATATCAGAAAGACAGATGGTGAGGTGAGCTTGAATAGATGGAGAGAGAGGGGGAGTAGAGTGACAGAGTTGAGTGTCATCAGTATAGAGGTGATATTGGAAGCCATAGGAGGCAATGAGTTTGCCTAGGGATTAGGAGTAGATAGAGAAGAGGAGCGGACCAAGGACAGACCCTTGGGAAACTCCAACCAAGAGGGGAAGGGAGGAGGAGCTGGAGTTGGCAAGAGACAGATTGAAAGAGCGGTAAGAGAGGTAGGAGGAGAACCAGTTGACGATGGTGCAACGGAAGCCAAGGGAGTGAAATGAGTCTAAGGGAGTGAGTGGTCAACAGTACTCATTCCACCAGTGGTCACAAATGTAAATTAACCATAGGGGTCTCCAGGAGTGTTGCTTCTAAGAGTTGCTAGGCCTCTATGATCTACCAGCTGGCTAAACTCCCCCCCCCCCCTGACTATTCGAGACTGTGTCCTTTAAAATTGCAAAGGGACCCAGAAAACTAGAAAAAAAGATCCTCCTGCCCCCCCCAAACCACCTCATCTGGTTTACTCCCCAAATGAGTATTCCAATCTCCTGCCAAGATAAGCCCTATACCTGGGTGATAATCTAAGACACCCTGGATACAGGTTTCTAACTCATCACATATATTAGGATCAGAGTATACAGAATTGGCAGGGGGGACATAAACATTGACCACAATAAGGTTTAAGCTAGCCGTGAGTGAAATCAGACAGACTGCACTATACGAAGAACAGGGACTCAATAGCTGGGTGGACCCATTCAGGGCAGAGGACATAAATAATGCTAACCCACCACTAGGTTGGCCTCTTCCCTTCACAGGTCTGGCTGCAATTGAATAGACCCACAAACCAGGGGCATATATATCCTTTGTCATCCATGTTTCCTGTAATAAAACTAGATCATACTGATGAATGCACTCCAAAAATCCCAGATCCAAAAATTTGGACCTCCATCCCACTATATTCCAGAATAGTAAACATACAGAGGTACTTCCACTGCTATTTAGTCACTGGGAATGTAAAGATTTTTTCTAATATTCCAATTCAAATCAACCTTATATCAAAGAAATTGGGTCCAGTTGATCATATATGCAAACATAAAAAGAGGGCAGCCTAATGCACGCTCAGGTCCCATCCCTTGCTAAACTATCACAACTCACTGACCACCATGGTGAGCATGGTTGTGGGTGATGTGCTTCGCAGTCCCTTTCAGGTTAGGGGCCAGGCTGCATCAAATAGTAAAAAAATAAATAAAGAGTATTTCTGAGTTTCTGAGGATTGGCTCTGAGTGTTCATCCAGTCCTCGGTAACTTGGCCAGATACTTGATACTCAGTACTTGGTAAAATACCTGGGAAATAAAACTGAGTACTGAGTATTTTCTGAGTACCGAGTTCCCTTATATAGGACCAGGAAAAGCCCTGTATGTTTCAGAAAAAGTCCTGTTTGTTTCCCCTCCGAGGATTTATCCTGAACCAAGTGCCAGGCCGATTCCTTGGTTACTCAGTAGAGTACTTGGTAAAACCAAGTCGAATACTGAGATACTCGGTAAAAAATGAGTCATTTTGAATACTGAGTTTCAGCACTAATTAAGGGCCATGCAATCAGGCAGAAAAGAGGTCCCCTTGGTCCCCTGTGACCACTTCTGCCTTCATGACCCCTAGAGCAGGCTTTCCTGGGCCATTTACTGTCACCTGGCCATTACTTAGCCTTGGTGCAGTTCCCAGTTCCCAATCTTGTAAGGAGATGCCCATTCCTCTACTTGTCCTATGCCTAATAAACCTTAACACTACCTACCTCTGGACTCCCACCACACTTGGCTGGGCTTATTCCCACCTAGTACTTCAATCAACTTACCCTTAATGACGCCTAAAGACAACTCAGTACCAGCCTCTGAAATGTGGACCCCATCTCACCAATACAACTCAGGGCTAGGGATGGGCGTACACGGTTCGGAGGTTCAGAGTTCAGACCAAACTTGACCAGTTCAGTCGACCAAACCGAACTTCCGAACCTAACTCGATTTTCGAACCAAACAGAACTGAACTGAATTTCCGAACTCGGCTCTGTTCGCCCATCCCTAAAATACAATATTCGAACTGAACCGAACCGAACCGAATTTCCGAACTCAGTTCTGTTCACCCATCTCTACTCAGGGCATGTATGGTGAATACTATCATGTATAATACACCTCTCCCCCGTTGAGATTCAATCAGCGTTGCTACTTCCCTATTAATCTTCTTCCTTGCCTTGTGTATTTTCTGGGGTGTAATGCATAATGTCATACCTTGCGTTTGAGTATAAAGGTCCATACAAGCATGGAAAAGCTGCTGGGTTGCTAACATATCTCTCTTAATCATGAAGGATAAATGCAAGCCTGAGAATTTTGGCACATTCTTCTTCCCCAGGTGAATTTTCAATAATGTTAGCTAGGGGGCATTCACTGATGAGTGCAACAAGGGGAGAAACTGCTCCCATCGCATGCCACACTTCGCCTTCCATACAATCTGGGACAATTAACTCATTCCAGCTGCGATCTTAAATTGGTTCTTGCAGAGGCCTTCACTGCCTAGTGCACAATGCTGTGTCCCACTATCCACACAAATTTGGGGCTCCTTCCATTCAACACCCCCAACCTCCAGCACCCCACTTTTTTAACTTTCCTCTTTGATATGCCTGTAGTGGCAGCTGCTATGGCTGCCCCAATATAAAATGAGTGGGACCCAAAATTCAACAAGGGAACCTAAGAATCGTAAGGCATCCTATGAAAACTGCCATAAATTGATGCCTTGTTAAATACAACCCATCCTTATGAACAAAGAAGAAAACCCGAGGCATAGGCAGGCAAAGGTGCACCCAGCGTGCGGTTCAGTGACCCAAACCAGGCATATGACCTGACTTGGCACCTGATTCAATGACACCAATTGGCCCTTCCCTCTTTGATCTGTTTTTGACCTGCAAAAATGAATAATTAGTACATCTTGTACTATTACTATATCATACCTGCTCAAGAACCTATCAGACAGATCCCGTTGGGAATCAGAATTAAGTTTGACTATTCTGAAGGCCTTGAATGGGGCTGAAACTGAGTCTCATTTTTTTTCTGATTCTAGTCAAGAGTCATGGTTCTCAACTCATTTTAAGCAAGAATTCATAATTGAGAAAACCTTCGGTTCTCAACACTTTCTCAGTCGAGAATTTTCTCAATTTACCATTTAGCTTTTACTGCAATTACTGTTTACTGTGATTTACTGTGTACTGTATACCGATTTACCATGTACCACTTACGATGTACCATATTCATCCTGGTAAATTTTCCAAAATGGCAACAATGCTGCCGGCACCAACTTGGAAGAGGAATGTACATGTTGAGAACAGCTATGGTGGCCATTATTGTGCATGCACATTATTGGGACAAACATGGTACACAATAACAATATATGGTAAATCGGGATATGGTACACGGTAAATCATGGTAAATGGTAAATCACAGTAAACATAAACAGTAAATTGAGAAAAATTATCAACAAAGATCTCAAACCGTTACCAAAATTGTCCTGAGAACTTGGTAACAATTTGTGATTCTCATGAGATTTCCACAAGAAAAATACTGATTCTCATTTCAGTTCTGGCCCTGAAGAATGCGACATTAAAGGCTGCATTGAAAAGGGCTATCTCATACAAATCATTGTAAACTAGACCCCAAACCCCCCAAATTTGTGTTTTTAATGATGGGGTGACTGGGCCTCTGCCATCCTCTCTGTTGCTCTGCTTGCAAGACCATCTCTCAACCATCCTTTTGGCAAAGAAACCCTTGTTTGGGTTGGGAAAGTAAGCTAGGCCGATCATGTAGGCAAGCATCAAAAATTTCCGCACTGTGGTGCCAGGGGCTATCCATCACTGTCAGAGCCAAACTGAAGCACAGCAGCTGTGATTTTGGGATGGGGAAAGTCTGGATCCACTCATTTTTGGCCAGAAATTCTAGAATTCACTAAATGAACCTCTTGTAAGTTACCCTGGAACGCTCTGCTAAAGACCCCTGCTCTGTGTCATAAAAGTCTATAATCAAAAGTTCCAGATGTTCCTAAGAATGTTCTCTGGTGATTTCTTGGCTTCTGGTCCCAACTGGCAAAGTTTCTCCATCTGGAACCAAGATACACCATTGGCTATGACATTAGTACCAGGAATGTGCTTAGCCGTGAACAAGATAATTATTACATTTCAGATGCTATATGACAAATGTGCATACCAGTCCCATGACCTGCCTAGATTTAAAGGACAAGGAATTGACAATATGGACAACTGCCATGTTGTCACACCAGAACAGACCCGCCTGATTGACTAAGACATCCCCCCATAGGTAAACTGTCCACAAAATAGGATTCCTTGTGATTCCTATCTCCTCCCACTTGGCAGTCTATGAGGCTGAACATAATATTCCTTTAAAATATAGGCCAAAACTGGAGCCCCCAGCTGCGTCTGAGTTAACTTTAGCAACATATGCTGGCTCCAAAAGCTCAACCTCATTAAATTCATCTAGAAATATCTCCCATGTTACAAAATCTTCCCTCATGTTGCATGATATCCAGACATGATAATGAGAGGGGGGAGGGCGAGCTGGCCTGCCACCGGTGCATACAGCCATGATATGAATGCCCTCCTAGGAACAAATATGTGACAAGTAAAGTTTAAGCTGCCGAGCAATGACTGGAATTTGTAAACAGTCACCTTCTAAGTCACCAGGCAACTCTCTAACTGCCTTTCCCAGTGGGAAAAGCTTGTCCCCAAGCAGATGTGAAAGGGTACACTGTGTGTCTAATTCTATCCCCAAGTAGGTTAATTTAGTCTTGGGCCCCTTGGTTTTCTAAGGAGACATCGGCCCTCTGAGTTCCTCTGCTGTCTCCTGAGAAATCCTCAACTCATTCCATTATTGGGCATACATTGCACACCCTTCCCGTGAACAGAAAATCATCAAGATAATGGTTGTTTTTCACACTTCTTAAAGTGCTGGTCTTTCAATCCTCTGGGTTTACAAGTCCACAAGTAAGCTCCTGGATGCATTCTTCACACACACACACACACACACTACCCTGGGGAAGCCTATAGTAGTAGGACTGAAGAGCTCAGTTGTAGAGAAGAGGGGTTGCTGTGGAAACAACGTGACGATGGCTGCCAGGAGCAAAGCAGTTTGCCAAGATACCTTTTACACACACAAGTTCTGGGAGACACCGAGATGTTACAGAATCCAGATTTCTAAAACCACAGAGATCAAGGACTTCTTAAATCCATGAGAATATGCGGAAATTCAAAGAGCTGGCGTTTAACATCTGGGTGAGTGATTTAGACACACAGAAAGTTAGGGTTGCAGCAGGAAACATGCATGAGAAAGGTGTGTGTAAAAACACAAGCCTGAAGACCTATTTGATATCACATATTGCCAGCAGTGCACCTGTTCCACAGCTACACACCATTTTAACTGCCGAGTCAAATGATGCATAATATACTGAACACAGCTTGGTGGGGATTGCATCATTTACCAACTTTGGGGCTAGGAAGGAAAGATGATGGATGAGGCAAAATTCCCCTGGCACCTTCTTGGGAACTATTCTGAGTGGGGAGAGGTGCAACTCCTCCATCAGGAGAGGGGAGGGGGGCAAGAAATGGGCCTGCTATAAGGCCCTTCTTGAGCTCCTTACAAATGTTATCATGAACAACGTGTTCTAAACTGACTACCAATCTAAGATTCTTTTCCATCTTACAGGGTCATAGCCTTTGGGCTGGTATCTGAAACCCTTCCCTAAACCCTGTAATATGTATCTGATGGCATCACAGTTAGGGCAGTCTCACAATACTTGCTCTAATGCCGCTGTTCAAACAGAGATTGGGTACCTTACCTACTCCATGCCCTGGATTTCCTTGATTCCCATTTTGCTGCTTTCCTTTGCTACCATAGCTCTTGCCTTTGATCCAAATAATGGCAGAGTGCCCTTCCACACAGTAGGTGCATGCATGCTTAAAACAACAGGGACTCTGAAAACATTTTCTTTTTTGTAGCATGGCACTGCTCCTGACCCAGCTTTTTAATTTTCTGTCCTATAGGGCTTGTTGACTGGCACCATCCCTTTTCATCAAAGCATTACCACTATCCTATCTTGGCATGTTGGATGCATTCATACATTTGAGCAATAGATATTGGGCATGAATGTCCCATCACAGTCCACAGCATATAGCAGCCCTTTTCCTGAAGGCTTCATCATAGCAGAACCACACGCCAGGATTACCCATGTTATAGGCTCACCTAATGATGGCCTAGCATTTAAGGAGTCAGAGGTGGGGGTGAGTGGGTAAAAATATATTAAATATACATAAATAAATAAATAAATAAATAAAATCATTGGGATCAAAATGGCAGCAGTCCAGTTTTCCCAGTTCCTATTTGCCTTGGGTCTTTTAAACTTATCTTTTTCTTTCCCATCCTCAGCTAAATTAGTATCCAGACCAGAATCAGATTGCTGAACAGGATGGTGAATATGTGGACATATTCATTCTCATATCCTTTCTCTTGTCGATTGTAAGAGGTGGGCTCCCATAGGACCAGAGAAATCCATGTAGTTGCCTATCAGGGGATGGTATTCCCACTGTTGAATTCACAAACAGCAGATACTCATGGTTCCAATGGACTGGGGATGCCAAACTTGTGCAACCCCTTCCCCCATTGGGTATTGGCATGCCTGCATGGGAACAACCCCGCTTGCCTGGGCCATCAGACCCTGGGATTGGAGTGGGAGGGAGACTGGGTTGACAATGTCCCTGTCTGTTACCAGTCATTCCTTGGTAGGGTTCAAAAGGTAGGAGCTGATGGGCCCAAACATTTGGCCAGGCCATGGTATCCATGTCTCCTTCCAACACAGGAGCTGCACTTCCGTTCATGCTATATTCTCTCTCCAGTTAGTAGCTCTCCCACAAACCCCTTATCCTATGTACTTTCCAGGATGTGCCTTTAGTTCTTGTTGCTTGCCCTCCAATGGTTTTGGCAGGGGTTGGGCAGTTCGAGCTGCCATGTCATGCTCTGTGATCTCCAGGGCCTCCATTCTCTTCAGAAATTCCTCCAATATAGCTTCTGGAGTCTCCTCTTTCTTGTCTTGGGTGGTGCGTTCGATGACACACTGCCCCTCGGCTGAGAGCGTCTCCCCCCATCACCTTGTCCTTCCTCCTTTGGAGGATTCTTCTAATTAGGACCAACCAGGGTCTGTGGAAGGGGAAGTGCAGGTTCTTCCCTCTATTGGTTAGATGGGCCACACAAAACCTCATTAGTTGCCAGCTGGATGACCATAGTTACACAGCCCACCATGCACTCCTGTATTGTGTGCAATATGGCTTCTGTGGCATCTTCCACATCTGGTGGGTGGAGGGGGGGTCTTATCCTTTTCCTTTGCAGGATCACCCTTTTTTGCTGGGGTCTTTGCAACCTTTCTTCCCACCATTTGTCATCGTGCCAACCAGCCTAGGCCTATCTCCAAACAAAATGCATTATGGAGCCTCCTAAGCAATCCTCTTTTTACTAAGCACTCCCCACTACCTCAGCCTGGTGTGTCCTGGCACTTGGCAGAGGGGGAAGGGAGGGGGTCCTTGCAGCCTCCCTTGCCTTTCTATCTTACCGCTAACAGCTGCACCCCAAGGGATGGCTCCAGCCCACACTGCTCTGACCACTGATGGACTCATTAAAAACCCACTATCTCACTCCCTGCACTCCTGGAATCCCTCTGTCCACTACTGGCCTGTTGCTCCTGGCTCTAAGGAAGATCTGCACTGAGGAGAACAGGATTGCCGAAAGCAGGATCCTGCTGCCCCAGTAGCCCGGCCAACCTGAGCTTGGCTCAGAGACTTCAACAACTGTGCAGCTGCACTTGGCAGGGTGCTCAACACAGCCTTCACGTCGCAACCGGGCAACGCCATGGTAACCCTGGCCACCACTTGCAAAGAGGTACTTCCCTGAGATGCAGTCCCCACAGGCAGCTTTGCAGCTGCCCAATCCTCATGTCTTCCTCCTTTAATGGGGGAAAGACAAACTGCCCTGCTCCCCAATGTTGCTGCTGTGGATGGGGGAGAGGGGGGGATGGCAAAGGGATTATAAGCTTGTACTAATGCAACTAAAAATGGCATACACATTCTCTCCAACAGCATCATATTGCTGACTCATTCAGCCCATGATTTACTATAATAAAAAGATTCTTCTTAGCAATGCTTCTGCTCAGCCAGTTGTCATTCATTTTGTATTTGTATTTGTTTAATTTATTTTAGTTTTCAGCCCACTTTTCCAGTTTATCAGGATCATTTGATATAGCTTAGCAAGATCCAAAGTTTTTTAAATTCCTCTCAGGTCTGTGCCATGTGCAAACTTGTTAAGTATATTCTTCACTCCTTCATTCAAGTCATTAGTGAAAATGTCCAAAAGTCTCAAGATGGATCTGTAAAGAAGGTGACTTGATACCTCCTCCCATTTTGACACTGAACTCTTAACTTTTGGGATTTGGCTTGTTTTAACCAACTGTGTGACAACTTTATGGTAATGCCTGATAGTCTACATTTCTCTAGTTTCCTTATGCAAATGTCATGTTGCATGGTATCAAAAGTCTTCCTAAAGATGGGGTATAGCTAGTCCATTCCTCATAACTACTAAACCAGTTATCCGGTAAAATAAGGAAACAAGGTTAGCTGACCTAATGACATGACAAACTCTTAGCATTACAGTGTCCATTGTGTTCCCCTCTTGCAAGTATAGCACTAAAAGTCATTAAATGGGCTTCTAAAATAGCTGAACATATAAAATAATCTGTATTTCAAGATCTTACTTGATATTGCTTTCTTGGTGCCAACATTCTTAAAGTTAATTTTGACCTAAAGCCACAATTCTGGAACTACTTATTGCAAGTAATTCTACTGACTTCAGTGAGATTACTCAATAGTAAGTGGCTTCAGAATTACAACCAGAGTCCATTATAATTATCAGTTAGGAAATCAAAGCTGACAAAATGGTTTTTTTTGGTTCTGTTTGGATTCTTCTTCTGCTTCTGCTTTGACTTTTGTGATAAAGTCATTGCACTGAAGGGTAACTTCCCTGTTACTCTTCACATCCAACACAAACACCTTGATTTCAAGTCTTCATGGTCTTTCTTCTCTCAGTTCCCAATATATTGTTAAAAGAGAACATCACTTCTTCTATGCCACCCAAAGTCTTCTGTTCCATAAAGTGTCTTTGCTCTTTCTCCCATTCTGTCCCCCTGTACCTGAAACTCCCTCCTTGAACATATTCTCTCTGCTCCCTACCTACTAGAGCTGAAATGGGTAGTGGATTTCCATCTCACGGGTGATCAGCAGGTATACAAGTACCCCTGTTGGGAAACCATCAAAGCATCTGGATACCTCTGTGTTTGGTTCCCACATACCTAGGGGGACAGGACACATGGGTAGTAAATCAGCCAGCTATTGACTCATTTCTAACCATACCTTTTCTGGGAAGGTTATTAAATGGACCATCACTTCGCAGCTTCAAATGCATCTGGATGTCATGGGATTCCAGAGGTAGTTCAGACAATGCAAATCTAATGTATCTAGAAATGGGACTTTCGGTTTTGGTTTAAACCAAGAGTAGCCAATAATGCCACTCTTAGTTTAAAACTGAGAGATCCAAGAATTGGGACCTCTCGGCACCTGATTATCAGATCTCAGATCTTCTCATTAAAGTCAATGGGAATTCCTTTCCATTCAATAGGAAGAGCTATGACCCGTGGGGAAGCCACAGCAATGGCACTCACCCCACTTCTGGCCTCGGAGGGCGGGGATCAATTACCCCTAACAACCCCACCCCCACATGCCAGGGCCCGGCGTTACACCCCTTCCCCCTCCCTGGGGCCTCTAAAGACTGAGTCTTACCTGCGGTCCCAGGAGATGGTGGGGGTGATGCTTGCCACCAACTGGGCTGCTGGCTCCGCTTCCGGAGGCTGGGTCTCCTCTGCTGTGGATCCAGCACTCCATCCAGCTGCGACCATAACCCCTACCCTCTTCCAGGACCTGGGACCACAGGTAAGATGCCTTAGGGGCCCTGGGGAGGGGTGTAACACCGCACTTCAGTAATTGATCCCCACCCTCACCCTCCAAGGTCAGGATCAGGGTGGGGGGATGCCCCTGGAGGAGGTTTTCAGTTTCTGTCTGCGTCGGCTTCCCCTGTGTCTCGAGTCGGAGGTTTTCTCATTGAAGTCAATGGGAAAGATCCAACATCGATAAAATCGACACTGGTAGGGGATCCAAAACACAGGGGAGCCAACACCAATAAAAACCAACACTGATAATCAGCCTGGAGTCTCACCCCTAGTATTTACCCATTTCACTTGGAACCCATTTCAACTCTACAACTACCTACCTTTAAATCCCATCCCCCAAACCCATCAAACTGCTTCTATGAGGCTTTCCCTAGCTCCTCATTCCCACACACTGCTCTTTCTACTGTCTTTCAGTGGCCCCTTCTCCCCTGTAACTAAGCTAAGGATGTGCACCTGCAACATCTTAACTTCATGAATGAATCCCCGTCTCTCCTTCTGTTCCTCTCTCACTTGTCTTGCCTCCTTTTATCCCCTAGACTAGAAGCCCTTGGGGCATGGCCCCATCTCTAATGAGTGTTCAGTGACAGGTATGTTGTTGGTGCTATATAAATGAGTATAAATATTAAAAACAATAATAATAATACAACTTTATTTAGATCAAAATGATTTCATTTTGATAAAAGAAACATAAATCATTCATTTTCATTTCACTAAGGAAACAGAAATCATTGCAAAACATGTTAAACTTTCCATATTTGAATTTGAGGTTTCCCTGATATAACAGGAAAGACTATGCCTTTATGTACAATATCTAGATTAAGACACTGGAGTTGGACTGTTACTGTGAGTTGATGTTACTGTGAAATCCAACAAACAACAAATTAGACTGAGCTGTGGCTCAGCTATATATTTGTCTGGTTAATAATTATCTAAGTTTCAGGACTGCCATTAAAATTGTTAATTCAGTATCTATTTCCAACACTGTTTATGATACATTTAAATATTTTAGAAGCTTATATATTTATCCCTGAGATGATCTGAAGTCCATTTTTCTTTGACAAGATCTTGATGCTACAGTGATGAAAGCTTAAATGTCTGTTTTGAAATTTTTTACCCCTCAGTACTCTGCTATTCATGTATTTCTCTTGAAATGATAAATAAATAAAAATAATATTAAGAAGGTGATGAGTTTCAAAGAGTTCCAAGATGACAGCTGTGAGAAAACAGCGATGAACCACCTGCTGAGAGTGATGCCTTGATACTCATTAGCCAATAAGATGAAGAGAAATGAGTGCTGAGCGAAACCTCTGAACTTTCCCCATGGGTAGATCACACTATGCCTAGCATATTTATGCAATACTGAGCTGTTGTATTCGATACACTTGGCCTGAAATACTTAGACACATTTGTATTTTAGTCACTGGTTTTTCTGTCACTGTTAAGCACATCCAAACAACTCATTAATATTGGCTATCTAGAAAAGTAGCTGCTGTTTCAATTAAGTACTTAACAACTTTCAATAGAAGGAAAGGATCAGAAGAAATCACAAACTGTGGATCCTAGTCCAGAGATTCTCAAACTGTGTCTCCTGCCCCCATGTGGGACATGCCATCTGTGGATAGCATCACAGTCCAGTGAGCCCTGTAGATGGGTCATAATACAGTAGAAATAGTATTCTGCAGCTTGAATGGTTTTTTTTCATAGTTCTGAAACTCGGTATTTGGTTTTACTCAGTTTTAGCTGAGGATCGTGATATTCAACTTGGTTTTACCAAGTACTGAGAAACCGAGCAATGGACATGGTATTTCGTACTCTGAAACATCTCAATTGAGTAATACTTACTGCTGCTGCCGCCCCTACTTTCCT
The DNA here is from genome assembly GCA_003113815.1 of Sphenodon punctatus. NCBI lineage: Eukaryota > Metazoa > Chordata > Lepidosauria > Sphenodontia > Sphenodontidae > Sphenodon > Sphenodon punctatus. The sequence continues at coordinate 23,235 of QEPC01005028.1, read as the reverse complement.
ATGAGCATGTACTCCTGAAAAATTCAAATAATTGTTTCTTCCTTATTTGGACACTTGAATGTACAACAAGGGCACATGTTTTATTGGAGGGGAACAACTATAGGAAAGTTTTGATTGGTTGCCCAGCTAAGGTACGGACAATGGGTTTTTCTCCATCTTGGCTGCTATCTCTAGGATTTTTACAAGCAAAAAAAGGATCAAGCATCGAGTTTTGGGGTGATTTCAGAAATTACGGGAGCCCGATTCACCACAGTGGACTCCCAGCAGTGGCGTGCTGACTAATCACCCCCCGTGGACAAGAAAGGCCCCAAACAGATGTGACAGGAGTGGGACCATGACAGGGAATCTTACCAGAAGACCATGGCCCAGGGCAGCGCAACAGACGTTATGTCGATCCCGGGCCGTGGTCAAAACACCCAGAAGGCACGGGGGAAGCCTGTCCTGGCTGCTGCTGCTGCTTCTACTCCTGCTGCTGCTGCTACTCCTGCTCCTGCTCCTGCTGCTGCTGTCCCACACCACCTCCATGTTCAGAACAAGCACCGCCTCCTCTGCCTACACCTCCACCACCTTCTCCTCCTCCCTTGTTCGTTCGCCCTCCGCTCTCCTCTCCCTTCCACCTCGCTCCATCCTGCCACATCCTCCTGCTGCCGGGTGCCCTTTAAATCTCCCTCCCCAGCCCGTGTTGTTGCTCGTTGCCTGGCAGTGATGTTGCATGCTTTGTCTCTGCCTGGGGATCGTTCTGCTTGATTCCGGCCAGTGGTTGCCGTTCAGATGTTACTTTTTTTTGTTTCCCAGTCGAAATCGCTTTGACCACGCTTTCGGAGATGGTCTGGGCCTGACCTCTGGAAGCGTGGTTACTTTTGACCCCTGCTGGGGATTGACTGTGGTGAACATCTGTCGCCCGTGAAACAGGGTATTTTCAGACATTATGAGGTCACATTCAACTACATTGAATCATGGACATTGAATTGGCGGGGCCAAAGCACCCTGAACGTCTGTTTCACGGGTGCCAGATGTTCACCACAGTCAATCCCCACCAGAGTTATAAATAAATAAATACCCGCTCATAATTTCTTTTCTACTTATTTCTACACTAGTTTTTTTTCTAAGCAGTTAAGACCGATGCAGTCAAGAAATGGTCTGATTTAATTGAGAAACATTATCAATCTCTCAACCAGATCTTGGTAATGTTTCAAGTTCTCATGGAAATTTCAAGAATTTTTTTTAAAGTTCTGCGCTTGAGTAAAATGGCCACCACAGCTGTTCTGTGCATAAACGGGTTTCCAAAATGGCGCATGCCACATCAGTGCTATTCTGAAAAAGGGCAGCTGTCTACACATGTGCATAAATGGCTGCCCTTTCCAAAAATGGCACTGTATTTAAGTATTTTTATTGAAGGCTCTGACTTTCATCGTGGCTCACATATACACAAACTTACAAGACATACAACATATATAGATTTTAAAAAATTAATAATATATACATAATTATACTCTAAAATACAATTACTTTAAGGTAAGCCGCTTATTAATTATTGTAACCATGTATCCTTATGACAGGGTCCTAGAATCTTTGGGTTGCACTCATTATATAGATCAACTAGGTAAACTGTTCCTCCTTTCCTGTTCTTCTCTTAAGGTGAGGATCTGGTTCCTTTTTTTCATTGCTAAGGATACAAAGGAAACAATTGCTATAAGGTCCTCTGTCTTAGTTAATGATAGTATGAATACATAGCACCCTTTAGATAGGAACATCAAACCTTTGTTTAGAAGCGGGGACAGCCATAATTCCCATATAGTTGTATAATGGGGACACCTCAGTAACAAATGATCTGTAGATCATGTTCCTTCTGGGATAGCATACGAAGTCAATATCTCACAAAGTGGATTTGAGATAAATAGGCAATTGAAGGCACTCCTGTCTCCACCCTTATGACAGCTCCTGGAACACTCGGCCCTACTTTCAGTAGGCACCTCAAGAAAGTGTTTTGCACTCTCTCTAGATAAATCAAGGTAGGGCTGGGTATTAACTCTAACCCAAAAACTGCCATTGGAGGAATTTTGGTGCTATAGGCCCTTAGAAAAGACGAGATGGCCACTCCTTTGGAAATATTAACAGCTCTTCCCAAGGCATAAGCTGCCTTAGAAGCCTTGGCTGCCCTCTCCTGAATATGAGTATTCCAGGTCCCCCTGTTGGTAAAGGTAAAACCCAAGTAGGTGAAAGAATTCACTGACTTGAGTTCTCCCACTCCAGTCTTCCATTGCAATGGGAGCTTCCTTTTTCCCAATGCCATAACCTTTTTTTTAGAGTCGTTAATTTCTAACCCATTAGCTAGACAGTATTTATGACATTGGTTTATGGCACGCTTTAGCCCCATCTCAGTTTGGGATAGAAGTAGTAGGTCATCGGCAAATTGGAGAATACAAATTTGTGCATCCCCAATCTTAGGTGGATCAGTAGCTGCTAACTTGATATACTCAACAAGATCAACAACATATAGACTAAGCAGTAGGGGTGCCAGGACACAGCCCTGGTGCACTCCCCGCTAGATAGCTATAGGCTTGCTCAAGGTGTGTCCTACCTTTATACGAGCCTCGTTCATAGAGTACCGCTGAATCATTGGGTTCAGGAGATGGTCCCAGGGTCCTCAGCTTTCCCCATAATCTAGCTCTTGGTACTGTATCAAATGCCTTTGTGAAGTCCACAAAGGCGAGATACAGCTTGACCTTCCTGACCCTGTAGTATTTGTGGATAAGGTGCTGCAAAATAAAGCAGCAGTCTATTGTCTATGCTCCCTTCCTGAAGCCAAATTGCTCAGATGGAATAACTTTAGCTTCTTCCGCCCAGTGGTTAAGCTGATTAAACAAGAGTTTCGCATAAAGTTTGCCCACTGCAGACAATAAGCTTATTGGGCGATAGCAAGCTGTATCTTGAAGTCTCCTTTTTTTAAAGATGGGGACTATATAGCTTTGTCTCCATGATTTAGGAATTTGGAGATCCCTGCTGTCCTTATAGAATACATCTGACAAGATATCCGCCCACCATCCTGGAAGAACTTTAATCATTTCCGCAGTTACATAGTCTGGACCTGCTGCCTTGTTTAATTTAAGAGCTCCAATAATTGGAATTATTTTCTCTGGTGTAAAATCATCCCTCTGCCAACAAATGGGGACCCCCTAACATCCCTGAAGCTGGACAGTACACGGTACCAAATGGTCCCTGTAAAGTTCTGAAAAGAAGTCCTTCCAGGTGGTGGTTGAGATTACTGGACTGCTCACAGTTCTCCGTGGTCTTATTATTGAGTTCAGGGCAGACCAAAATCCCCTAGAGTTACCTATGGTCCAGTCTACTGCCATTCTAGCCAACTTTCCCATATAATATTTGCTTTGTTTTTCATTCAGAAGTGCCAAATAAGCAGCTCTACAGTGCTTATACTTCTGATGAAGAGGTTAGATGTTCTCTAACCCAAACCCTCTTTAAGGCGGCTAAGTTAGACTTAGTACGTCTACACTCACAGTCATACCATGGGTTTTGAAACATATTAGCAACTTTTTTGCTTAGTTGTCGTATATGCCTGAATAGCCGCTAAAAACCCATAATAGATTTCAACAGTAGACTATACATCCAAGGCAGCCTGCATAGCTGTTACTATCTGTTTAGTCTCATTTGAGTCAGCAAAGCTCTGCAACTGTCCTGCCCACCCAGCTAAGGTCCGTTTAGTTATTACAAGGCAGGTATCCAACAGTTCAGTACTACTATCAGTATATTGCTGGACAATGGAGAATCTTGTATAGAGAGCCCGATGATTGCTCTCTGTTCTCAGAAGTAGCTCTATAGGGCTAAACCATGTTCGTGACCATTCCTCAATTAGTATCATATCAACTATACTTTTGCCCAGATGGCCAATAAAAGTAAACCCTCCACCTTGACCATTAGCAGAGTCGACATTTAGGACTACTAGATTGTGTTTATCCATAAGTTTTCTAAATAGTACTACAGCATGTTTAGATCTTATTCCTGCACCCTGGAGCCTGTCCTATTCATCCTCCAGGTCCCATGCATAATTCTCCTGTGCTCTTTCTAGATGTACATTCCAGTCTCCAGCTAGAATTATTGTAGCTCGTGGGAAGAGATCCAACTGTTTCGTGATCTCTTCCTCCAGTGCCAACCATATCTCGGTCTTATTATATGGAGAGGTCACTGGAGGAATGTAGACATTAAAAATCAAAAACAGAGGATCGCCTCGAATGAGCCCAACCTGGAATTCTGGACTTGACGAAAAGAGAGGAGTAAAATATTTGGCCTTTGTCTCCAGAACACACATGGCAAGTCCACCTGAAATACGACCCTTGGTTCTTAACTTCTGACCTCCAGGTAGAAATACTGCAAAGTGTTGTAATTGGACCTCATCAGATGACTTAACCCATGTCTTCTGGAAACATATAATATCAAAGCCCAACAGAAAATCTACCCAATCCTGGTCTGCCAGCTTAGCTTTAAGTCTAGTTATATTCCATGAGACCAATTTAAGATCCACATTCTCCTTAGACCTAGGTTTATGCAGCTCAATATTTTCCTCCTCCCCCCCTTCCGATGCTTCAAGATTCATTTTTTGGTTTAAAATTTGGGAAACGGCTGCAGCTTTTAGTCAGGTTAGTTTTACTACCCCCTTGATTTGAAACAATCCAGGGTCTGAGACACTAACATTGGTTACTACCAAATGGCTAGTAGGTTGTAATTGTCCAGGTCCAGTTATCCCATCCTGCTGTGATAAGTCAGGCTGCACTACTTCGCACTGCATAGTTTCTCTTGTAGTCTCCCCCAACTCTACGTTACCTGGATAAAAATGGCACTGACATGACATGACATGACCTGCATCATCTTGGAAAACTGTCATGCATGCACAGACTGGCTGCAGTGGCCATTTTGCACATGCACAGAGCATTTTTTTAGTTTCCCAAGAATCTTGTGAGAACAGATTGAGAACTGACCCATTCTCAGATTGTTCTCATTCTCAGAAATCTGTTTAAGATCTCGGTTCTTGACAAGAATTGTGAGAATACTGAGAGCGAGTTTCAGCCCTAAAAATAGTGTTTCCTTAATTACGTTCTTGAGAATCATTCTAATGTCTTCAGTTCACATGAGGATGCGAATGAGGTCAACTTTCTCAAGTCAGGTTACTTTCTGCTATGTATATGCTTGTGGCAAAGTGGCAAAATGGAGACATGCTTGAAAAATTTGGGGAACCACTAATCAAGTCCAGTGCCTTGCTACAAGATAGGATACTCTTTAATTACACAACATCACTGACAGACAGATGCCGCCAAGATGGTTGCTGAAAACATCCAATAAAAGCAATTCAAGTTCCCTGGGCAACCTATTTTATTGTCCAGCTGTTCATACATTTAGGAAATGTCTAATATTAATTAACTAAAACCTACCTTGCAACTTTTTAAGTCCATTGTCTCTTGTATCTTCTTTGGCAGTGGAGAAAAACACTTCTCCATCTTTTTTGTGACAACCTTTAGATATTTGAAAACTTTTATCATGTTCCCCACTTAGGATGTTTTCACATGAGACATTACCCCGCATGTATACCCATTAACCTTGCATCTGACCATCCTTTTGAGGGAACACAGTCAGATATGTGCTCCCGTGAGCCATGGAGAATCCGCTCTCCATCACTCAGTGTCATGCCGGAAAATGCAGAGTGTGCCAGTCAAATAACTCCATGGTAACAAGCAGCCATGTGTCCCCTGCCTATTTGAACAGCTGTGGCTAGTTGTACCAGTAGACAGGTCCACCAGTACCTAAGAGAAGTGGTTTAAATTTCAACCCTTTTTCATTTATTTATTTATTTATTTATTTAAAACTTTTATCCTGCCCCTCCTGCACAAAGGCAGGTCAGGGCAGCGAACAACACACAAGAAATTGAACAATAAAAAAACAAATTTTAAAACAAATCATAAAACTCACCCTCCCTCCAAAACCCTACCCCCCACCCTACCACTACCCCTCACCAAAAGCCTGGTGGAACATCCAGGTCTTACACAAATGTTGAAATGACAAGAGGGTGGGGGCCAACCAAGCCTCCTCTGGGATCAAATTCCACAGCACGGGGGCAGTCACCGAAAAATATCTCACATCAGTGGCCACCCGTCTCGCCTGGGGAACCTCCAAAAAGACCCCCACGGATGATCTCAGGGGTTGCACGGGCACATGAGGAGTGAGGCGAACCTGCAGATAGGCAAGGCCCAGGCTGTGAAGGACTTTGAAGGTCAAAACCAGCACCTTGAACCAAGCCTGGTGCTTTATAGGCAGCCAGAACAGAGTCCAGAGCACAGGTGTTATGTGCTCCCTGCAGCTTGCCCCAGTAAGGAGATGGGCCACAACATTCTGTACCAGCTGCAGCCTCCAGACCAGGTTCTTGGGCAGCCCCACGTATAGTGTGATGCAGTAATCCAGCCTCGAAGTGATGAAGGCATGGATGACAATGGCGAGGTCAGAGTCTGAGAGATACGTCCGAAGCCGCTGGACAAGATGTAACTGCTGAAACACACTCCCTGCCATGACCACAACCTGAGATTCTAGGCCGAGCCGTGTATTGAGTAGCACACCCAGACTCCGTACCTGTGAGACCATGGGAGGGCGACCCCCCCCACACACACACACGAGGGGAGAATCAACCACTTCCAGGCCCCCCAAGCCCTCACCCACCAACATCACCTCCATCTTGTCAGGATTCAGCTGCAGATGGCTCAACCTCAACCAAGCCCCCACAGCCGACAGGCACTGGGAAAATAAAGAGACTGCATGGCCTGGGTAGATGGAAAAAGAGAGGTAGAGCTGAGTATCATCAGCATACTGATGACATTGCATACCCTGAAACCCTTTCATGATCTCCCCTAACGGCTGCATATAGATGTTAAACAAGAGGGTGGACAGAATGGCACCCTGCGGGACTCCACATGTGAGGTCCTGGGGGAAAGACGTACACTCCCCCAAGACCACCCGGTGAGTTCTTCTGGCCAGGAATGAACAAAACCAGTCCAAGACCATCCTGCCAATTCTGGCACAGCCCCGCAAACGAGTCACCAACACCTCATGATCGACTGTGTTGAATGCAGCGATAGGTCTAGCAGGACCAGTAAGGTCTGACGACCTTATAAGCATTTTTAGCTGCCCCTTCAAGCCTACGGCATCTCGGGAGGCTTACAACAACCAACAACACAATAAAATTCCATAAAATCAATATTAAAAATACAGCTTCATCAATACATTAAAAAATATCATCCCATCCCCCCTCCAAAAACTACCTGTCAGGGCTCGGGGTTGGGGATGAGGGAGAGCGCGGCGCTGAGGGCATGGGTGGGGCCTCCCCCTGATGCCACCGCTTGGCTCCGTCCCCAAGTACACCTCCGGCCACGTTGGGATCGCCTGACCCGGTGGACGCGCGCGGCGGCGCAGCGTCCCAGGGTTGCCAGGCAACCTAGGACTCCCGGCACATGCGCAGAGGGAGTCCGGAAGTGGGGCTGCAGCGCGCCATGTGCCTCCAGGTGGGGATCTGGGATGGCTCTACTTAAGGTCCTCAGTAGCAATCAGGGGTACTGGTGATCGGACGTGCTCCGTGAGACTGGCCCCTTGAGCATTGTGGATTGAGCTGGTTGCGAGGATTGGAGAGAGAGCTAGTGAGATTGAGCAAGTGACTGGAGCAACTGACGAGTGAGCGATCGGGTGAGTGATAGGACGTGTGACTGGTGCAAGAGTGAACCTTCCCTTCCCGTGTTTTCCATGTTCCCCCATGCCCAAGTGAGTGTCCTAGCCCCTCCTTTTGGTGCCCTTGGTCCTGGGCCCCCTGTCCCTGAACCACCACTGACTACACTCCCATCCCTGGAACCTGCGCTTGTGGGGGCATCATATAGAGTGGGCACCGTGCAGTTCACTAGTCCCTATTATGATCTTCGGTTGGGACCTGCTCTAGCAGCCTGTTCCCTTAGCCACTATAAGACCCTGAGGGACCCTCTCGAACCACAGGTACCCTTGCAACTGGGGAGTGCGAGTGTGAGCCTTGCCTACCCCCTTTTCCCTGCCCCTAATACTACCCCACCCTCCCATCCCCCCCTCCAAAGGCAAGGATGAACAGCCAGGTCTTTCAGGTTTGACAAAATGCCAGCAGACCTTGGGCCAGGTGGGCTTCCTCCAGGGGGGAGTTCCAGAGCTGCAACCTGGCCACCGAGAATGCAATCTCCATTATGGCCACCATCTCACACGGGGGACCTCCAAAAAGGTGCCCTCAGTGGATCGAAGGGATCACTCCAAGGCGTGGAGGGTGAGGTTTTCCCCGAGGTATGATTGGCCCAGACCGTGCAGGGCTTTTTAGATCAACACTAACACCTTGAATCTGGCTCGGTATGCTATAAGAAGCCAGTGAAGAGCACAAAGCACAGGTGTTATGTGCTCCCGTCGCCCAGTCCCGGTAAGGAGATGGGCTGCCGCATTCAGCACCAGCTGCAGCCTCCAAACCAGAAACAAGGGAAGCCCCACGTAAAGCGCATTGCAGTAGTCTAGCCTTGAGGTGATGAAGGCATGGATGAGAGTGGCCATGTCAGTCCTGGAAATGTATGGACACAGCCTCCGTACCAGATACAGCTGGCAGAAGGCGGCCTTAGCCACCGTCTCCACCTACCGATCCAGATGGAGACCTATGCCCAACACTACCTCCAGACTCCAAACCTGCTGGGCTACAAGATGATGGACCCCCCCCCACAAACACACAATGGGAGCCGTCACCTCCCTCACCTTACCCACCACCATCACCTCTCTCTTATCGGGATTGAGCTTCAGTCTGCTCTGCGACATCCAATCCACCATGGCCTCCAAACATTGGGAAAGCAGTGGGTGTTTTCAGACGTGACGGGGCGGCTTCTCCCCGTCCCGAAAACAACCCAGAGATTCCCCACTGGGATCACCCAGGCACGGCAAACAGACGTTCCGGGGATCCCGGCGGGGAATCAGGGAGGGGGCGGGGCCGCTCAATGCAACATGCAGCCACACGGCCCCGCCCCCTCCACACTGCCTTGCTGCCTGCCCTCTGGGGAGACGGGCAGGCGGTGAGGCCAATGCCACCGCAGCGTCTGGCCAAGTTCACCACGGCCAAGAATCCCGCCAGGGATTCCGGGCCGTGATAGCCGACCAGACATTTTTTTTATGCCCGTCTGGAATCACTTTCGCCACGCTTCAGCCAATTTTCGCGTCGGTAGCCTGGGAAGCATGGTTGAAATTGACCCCATGTGGGTATTCAGTGTGGCGAACATCTGGCGGCCGCCGAACAGACGTGCAGGGCACAGTGACCACATTCAGCGTGGTTCACTGTGATCTCATCATGTCTGAAAATACCCAATGAGATGTCAGGGCCTGGGTCAGTCGAAAATGAGAGGTATAGCTGAGTATCATCAGCATAATGGTGACATCGCACCCCAAACCCTCTCACGATCTCCCCCAGGGTCTGCATATACACATTAAACAAAAGCGGAGACAGGATCGAACCCTGTGGAACACCACAGGTGAAAGTCCGAGGGCTCAATGTTTCAGCTCCCAGCACCACTCACTGGCTTGTCCCCAAGAGGAATGAGTGGAAAGACCCAAGGACAGTCCCGTCCAGACCACCCAAGTCTCGCAGCCATCTCAGCAGCAGCCCATGGTCCACAGTATCAAAAGCGGATGAGAGATCTAGCAGGATCAAGAATGTACAACATTCTGCATCCATTTCCTGATGGAGATCATCCACCAAAGCCACCAACGCCGTCTCAGTACCATAGCCGGGGCGGAACGCAGATTGAAAAGGGTCAAGGAAACTGATGCTGTCCAGATGCGCCTGGAGCTGCAGAGCCACTGCCCATTCAATAAACTTCCCTAAAAAGGGAAGATTAGAGACAGGATGGTAACTGGCGAGTGCGTCCACATTTAAAGAAGGTTTCTTCAGCAGGGGGTGCACCACAGCCTCCTTGAGACTGGGTGATAACCTCCCCTGCAGTAGGGATGCGTTAACCACCCTCACCAGAACTGGTCCCAATGTCTCCCTGGAAGCTTTCACCAACCAGGACAGGCACAGATCTAGTTCACAACTGGTGGCTCAAACAGACCCCAGAACATCCACCACATCGGCCGGCATCACTTCCTGAACCTTCTCCCAGAAAGATTGACCAGATGGTGCCTCCATAACCTCATGCTCCTCACCTACTGCATCCAACCCAGTGTCGAATTTACTCTGGATCTGAGTGATCTTGTCTGTAAAGTAGATGGCAAACTCTTCACACTGGGCCTGGGACAATTCCCCATCCAGGTGGAGGGAGGCCAGACTGACCAGCCCTCGCACCACCCGGAACAGCTCCCCTGGATGTTACTTTGCAGATGCTATGAGAGCGCAAAGATTTCCTTCTTTGCTGTCCTCACAGCCTCAACATAGGACCTCAAATGGGTCCTATGGAGAAATCTGTCAGATTCAGAGTGAGTTTGACGCCAATGTCACTCTAGTCTGCTGCCTACCTGCTTCATACACCACAGCCCCTCGGTAAACCACGGGGCCCTGCAGTGACAAGATGGAGGTAGGGGATATCTCAGAGTCACCCTATTGATGGCCTCCCCCAGAAAGTAGTTCCAATGCTGTATCAGCACATCGGCAGAGTGGCCATCACATATACACATCTAATATCTATACATATATAATATATGTACAAAGGGAGACAGACAGGGGAAGAGAAAAGGAACACTCAGATATGTCTATATCTATAATCTATATCTATAATCTAATATATATAGATATATTTATTTATTTATTTATTTTATTTATTTAATATATTTATATTTATATCCCGCCCCTCCTGCAAACAGCTAGATAGATATAGATATAGATATAGATATAGATATACATATGTGTACAGGGGGAAACAGGCAGGGGAAGGAAAAAGATAGGGATGGGCGAACGCCATTCGGAAGTTGGGAGTTCGGATCGAACTCAACCAGTTCAGTCGACCGAGCCGAACTTCTGGACCAAACTCGATTTTTGAACCGAAACGAACTGAATTCCTGAACTCGTCTCTGTTTGCCCCTAAAAGATAATATTCCATTTAATTCAATGGGATTTGAATTTCCAAACTTTGTTAGGAAATTTGGAGTTCGGACCGAACTCAAATAGTTCGATCAACCGAACTGAATTTTTGAACCGAACCGAAATTTTGAACCGAACTGAACTGAACTGAATTTCCGAACTCGGTTCTGTTCACCCATCCCTAGAAGAAGGTACAATCTAATGGTATGGAATAAGGATTTGAAAGGTAAGGTGGTAGGGATATGGGAGGATTTTGTGTGCAAACACCAGCAAATTCTGCAAGTTCACCCTGACAGAGCAATAGCTAACACAGAACCAGAGTCAAGCAGCCCAGCCCTACAGTATAAAGGGTTACAGTGTCCTCCCTGAGAGCTCCCCTGATTAGTTCTGGGAGGCAGGAGGTCATTCAGCTGACTGGGACCTGCTTGTGCTGCTCATTGACCAGCGATTACATCCAACAGGTACTTCCACTCCCATCACAGCCCCAGTTCAAGAGTTCAACACTGTTTCTGGCTCCGAGATGTCTGCTCCTTTCTCCCCTAACCATATTTCCCTCCAAAAAACACCTGCCAGGCTGCTAGGCAATAATGAAATAAATGATTTTGTTATTATTGTTGTCTTTTTTGTTATTGCAATAACGATAACGAATACAACAAATTTCATTTTTGTTATTGATATAATGAAAAGAACATGCACACCCCCTAAATTTGCAGTTCCATTAGTTTTCTTTAGTTCCTTCCAGTTTAGCAAAATCCATCTACAAATGTAGTTTCCCAAACTGAACATAATACTTCAGTTATGAGCAATGCCAACTAAGGTGACATTTATTACTTCTTCTGTTTTACCCATGAAGCTACACTTAATGTATCCAAACTATTTACCTTTCTAGCAATCTCTTTTTTCAATCTTTTCCACAGTCACGCATGATGTACCTTATCCAAGGCTGACTTAACCGGATGTAACCTGGTGCTACCATGCCTGCCATGATTTACGCAATACATTATACTTTTCAACAAGGAATCTGAGACAGGCATCGAGGTTTGATTGTACTACTGTACATTGTGCACTTTTCTCCAAAATATACAGAAGCCTTTCTTCACAGGTGCTGAGTAAACACCAAATGCTGAGGTCCAGCACTTCATTCTGTAGCTCCTTTATCAGTATTCTGCAGCTTGAATGACATTTTCCTAAGGGATTAAGAAGTTTCTTTCCTGAAAAATAGTGTTTCCTTAATTATAGTCTTCAGAGTGCTTCTAATGTCTTCAGTTCAACTGAGGATGATGAATGAGGTCAACTTTCTTAAGTCAGGTTACTGTCTGCTATGTTACTGCAGTTCAATAAACATGCTTTAAAGAAAATCTAGTTTTCACAACAGGAAAAACAAATTCCTTTTCAGTGTGACTTGTACCATTTCAGGTCACACTTGTTCTACATGTTGAATAACATTTACTTCAACTTTGAAGGAGGCCAGTCATCCCACCCTCATCCTACTATGAGAAGTTTCATAGTGATAATGAAAAATAAATAAATAAATAAATAAATAAAGAAAGAAAGAAAGAAAGAAAGAAAGAGAAAGGACAAATAAAAATTAGAATTAAGCTATATAGAAGCTTGTTGACACTCTTAAATGAATCCAGTCGAAAGTGGAAAGCTGAAGGAAAGAAAAATAAAACTAGGCGGTTAAAGAAACGTCAACTATTTTTTTCTCCAATTAAAAAAAAATTCTTTTTAGAGAAGACGTTTCAGGGTAGTTATCCTTCTTAGAGTATTCTGTGATTTTAAAAAAAATCTGCCATCCAAAAACAAAAAACAAAAACTTAAAAAGAGGACTGACTTCCTGGCTTGAGATTAGGTGTTCCTGGCCTGGGTGAAGCAGGGAAGAGGGTTTCCAACCAAACTTTCCCTCTGTGGAATAGAGAATACCCCTTATCTGATTTATTTTATTTCAGATGAAGAATTTGGTCAAGGACTCAAAATCTTTCATTATAGGGGAATCTGTGTATAAGTGAACAATTTGATTTTAATGTTTATATATGATCTATAAAAATGAGAAGAAAAATAAAAGGAAAAAATAATGGTATGACTAGGGCAAAATCATTCATCTTCAGACATATGTTCTCCTGGAAACCCATATAGAAAATTACATTTTAAAGACATTATCTGTCTTTAAAAATTATCACTGTTAAGTTCCTGCAGGATTAGGCCCAAAGTATGGAGTGTGGTAAGTGTCTGTGGTGCCTGGCATTTTGGACAAAAAGCTGGTTAATTCTGCTAATTGCCCCTAGCTTGGAGCAGAAGGGGAGCTGCTGGTCAGCTGAGCAAAATTTAATACAAAAGCTTGGCTAGACTGCTCTCTGGGAAAGGACCACTGGAAAAGATAAGGTTTCAGCATCTAGGAGGTTTCCTCTAGGGTTGAGACCATCCACTGGGTTTCCCCAAGTGGAAACAGCAAAAAGCTGGAGTTTACCCAAA
>QEPC01005027.1:513942-525804 GCA_003113815.1 Sphenodon punctatus | reverse complement strand
TTGTTTTTAAAATCCAGGCTGGGCAGGGTGGGTGGGGGGTGCCCCCCCTTCCACCCGCACAGCCTGGCAGCGGGAGGGGGGAGGATTTTTTTTTTATTCCACTTATTTCAATGGGGACAGTTCCCCATTGAAATCAATGGAATAAATCCGGTACAGGTATACCGGGTGCAATCTGGGAATCTGTTTTTTTGAGAACCGGTAACCGGTAAAACCAGTAACCGGTATTCTGCCTGGTTTCCCACCCCTACTAGGGACTGCTGACAGGCACTGGATAACTTACCTCAGAGTGTACATGTGGCTCCTGCATTCCAGGTGTAGGCATAGCTGTAACAGGGACTAGAGGTGCAGTTGCACCAGGACCTACAAGCCTGAGGGAGGAGCATGCTTCCTGGTGCAGCTGTGTCCCTACCACTGGTACAGGTATGTTGAGGGGGCCCATTCCAGTGTAGCCACGCCTCTGGTTCCAAGGTATCTTCAGTTCTATCCTTCGCATGCTCTTATTAAATAGGGTGAGTATACACCTGCTAGAGGTGTCACCTAATGTACTGTTTACTCCAGGGTAACTGCCAAAATACCCGAGATAAAAGGAATGTTATGAATATGTGACTGAGGTAAGTTATCTAGTGCCTGAGCTAATAATGGCCCCAAGTAAGCAATCCCTGAGAAGGGCTCTGTGTCACAATATGAAAATCAAGAGACTTGGGACCAGATTCTCTTTGACCAGATGCATCTTGGTGTGTGGAGAACATCCAGTGAATGATGTAAAAACTGTTGTAGCTTTCCCCTGACTGTTGATTGTGCCAAGGTGATTTCAGTATAATCATATTAGCCCTATATTTTTTTCTCAGTATGCATCAGAAGGTGCAGCAGGTGTTATTGATACATCATAACTAATTGTGGAGAACGGTGCTTACTCCTTAAAGTTGATCAATACTTAGCTGCCCATTTCTCCTTGTATCTTACTTGAATCACTGAATTATAATGAAATAATTGCTTCCCTTGATGGGGCTACCCACTCGCAGCAATCATACTATTGTTAAGGTGGTGTTTACCCATCACTCAAGTTCAATACTTTTATCAGTATCACTTTTTCTTCTCCTTTGACTGTCTTATGTAAAAAGACCTTTTCTTAAAAAAACAAAACCCTCAGTTTCAGGTTCCAAGTGGGTTGTTGCAGTTTCCCTGAATGATATTGGAAAAACTTAGCAGTACTAAAAAATGACAAAAGGGCCCCAGACATTACCAAGACAGAGAAGTATATGATGAATGTTAATAGTCTTTGTAACATTCTTCAGGTTCTGAGGTGGCAATATCAAAATGGAGTCATTTGCAATATTTTTATAATCTTGAAGAGATGAGAACTTTTATATAATTATCCCTATGTAACAGATTGCTAGGTCATTTAGAAAAGGAGTGCTTGTGTTCATTACAGTCAAGAGCATGGTGTAGGTCAGGGTGGGAAACCTTTTTAAATTTGAAAACTTAGTACAAGCTCCAAGGGCTGCATAGAAGTTGGGGGCAGAGGTACTTAAAGGGCTCAGGAAGAGGAAGGTCAAGATCATGGATCTAGCCCCTGTCTTTGTTTGCATGTCCTCATCTCTTTTTCCCTTACCGTGAACTCAGTCTTTGAGTACTTGGAAGTAGGAACTGGATCTAATGGCCAGAACCAGGCACCAGAAATGCCCCCCCCCCCATTTTTTTAAAAAAATCCTAGCTTCAGGCCTCATTTGGCAGGGGTGATCAGGACTGTCTTATAATGGTTCCAGTCTTACCTCATGGGTTGATCTCAGTGGGTGGTACTAGGGGAGTTTACTTTGTCCCCTGGTGGCATCACATGTGGGGTCCTGCAGGGTTCTATTTTGTCCCCTCTCTTGTTTAACGTGTATATGAAGCCGCTTGGAGAGGTTGCTGGGGCATTCGCTGTCATCAGTATGCTGATGACACCCAGCTGTGTTTGTCTTTTTCATCTGACTCAGGCCCTGCTGTCTCTGCTATCTTGGTGCCTGGCTGCTTGGGGGATTGGATGAGGTTGAGCTGATTGAAGCTCAATCTCGATAAGACAGAGGTGATGTTTGTAGGTGGAACCGGTGTTCTGGGTGAGGAGGTTCTCCCCCCCCCCCCTTATTGGAGGTATCCATCCTCCTTTGGTTCCATCTGTGCAAAGCCTAGGGGCGCTTTTAGATGAGACAAATTTGCGCATGATTGGTAAAAAAATGCGCCTGTTTTCATGCTCGTTTAAACACCTAAACTGTTTTAAATGTGCATTTGCCATGATCATGTAAAAGCCCAAACTGTTTTGAATGTGGTTTTTAAATAATGCACATTTTTTAAAACCAGTTTTGAGCCTCTTTGATGATCTGGGGGTGCCAAAACCGGTTTTAAAAAATGTGCATTATTTTAAAAACACATTCAAAATGGTTTGGGCTTTTACACAATCATGGCAAATGCACATTTAAAACAGTTTAGGTGTTTAAACGAGCATGAAAACAGGCACATTTTTTTTACCAACCATGCGCAAATTTGTCTCGTCTAAAAGCGCCCTAGGTGTGGTCCTGGACTCAAAACTACGCCTGGATTCCCAGGTGTTGACTGTGGCCAGGGGTGCCTTTCTCCAAGTACATCTGGTGAAGAGGCTCCGCCCATACGTCTCTAACTCTGATCTCGCCTCTATCATCCATGCGTTCGTCACCTTGAGGCTAGACTATTGTAATGCACTCTACATAGGGCTGCTCTTGGTGACAATTCGGAAGCTGCAGCTGGTGCAGAATGCAGCAGCCCGTCTCCTTACTGGGACAGGCCATAGGGAGCACATAACACCGGTGCTCCAGGCACTGCACTGGCTGCCTATTGTCTTCCGGGTCCAATTCAAGGTGCTGGTATTGACCTTTAAAGCACTTCACGGACTGAGTCCTGCTTATCTGAGTGATTGCCTCACCCCCTGGGCAGTCCTTGCGGTCATCTGGGGGGTGCCCTCCTAGAAATCCCACACTGTCAGCTAGTCCAGATGGATAGGAGGGCATTCTCAGCGGCTGCACCATCACTCTGTAATTCCCTCCCGGTGGAGGTTTGCCTCAGCCTGAATCTCCTCACCTTCCGATGAAATTGTAAGATCTGGCTCTTCTGCCAGGCATTTGGCAGGGGAGGGTGGGATGGCTTAGATGGGTGTGGGAGGGTTTTATGCAGAAGTCAGAGTGGGTTTGTAGTTCTTATATTGATGATTTATATGATTGTATTTATATTTATATTTATATTGCTATTGTTTTTTTAATTTGTTTTAAAATTGTAAGCTACTCTGAGTCACCCGTGAGAGGGGCAGGGTATAAATGGAATTATAAATAAACAAATAAATAAATTTGGCCCCTGGGCCTGAGGTTCCATACCCTGCTCAATAAAATGCTAATTAGCTGTAATGGTTATAATGAGAAAAAGTTAGCAATGACTCATGGTTAGTTAACATTGAGTATTGTTGAAATAAGTCTGGCTACTGCTTCATTTCAATACAAATGATTTTAAATAAAGCCCACAACTGAGCATCTAGAAAACTGCACCAGTGTAAATCTGAGAGCGCATTCCCACATACAGAAACACGCTGGTGTTTGTGAATGCAGGCAATTTAAAAATGCACCTATATTCATTCACACCAGCATGTCACTAGCGCATTCAAGCTACTTTACAGAATGCGCTAGTGACATTCTGACTAACCTGATTCATGCGGGGAAGGAGGCAGCGTGGGGGCTCAATAAGCGGCTGCGAGGGAAACCGGAAGTGAAGAGAGGACTTCTGGCCACCATGTGCAAGGGGAATGCAGCGCAGCATTCTGACAGCAGGAGCCACGCGCTTCTGTAAAGGTAGGTTTTCGCTGCCCTCTCATGCACTTAAATAACAAATGCAATTACAGCAAATTAAGCACATGGAGACTTTCCCACAGCATTAAATTATGCCGGGGAAAGAAATAAGCACTGATTTGCTGTATGTGGGAATGTGCCCAGAGACTCATGGGCATTGCATTTATAAATCAGAAGCAATATAAAGCAACATTTAGGGTTGCATCCTTCCATCCTGGTAGTCCTATGAATAACTTAATTTGAGTTCACTGATGTTCAGGATCAGAACATTATTGTAAAAATTCATTTGAAGATCTCTGAAACTTTTTGAAGTTTCTTTTATAGATTACCATGGCAGTTTGATACTACTTTCCTTGCAAAAAGGATTCATTATGTGGGCGATATCTCATAGATAAAAATAAAACTATAAAGAACATCTTGGGCACTGTCTGTCTATACTTATTACCAACAGGAGCCTTGTTCTGACTCCTCATTTTAGATAGCAACCTAGCAGTAAATAATGTGACAAAGATCCGCTCTGCAGGATGCAATATGTACAAAGCTGGATAGCAATGGATTTGTACATTTGGCCAGCAGCCTGAAACACACATTTAAAAGTGCTGGCTGATGAAGCAAAATCTATTCTCATTCCCAGGGCAGAAGTATATGGTTATGATTCTGATTTATAAATGTAATGGCCATGAGTCTCTGATTTACACTGGTGCAATTTTCTAGATGCTCAGTTGTGGACTTTAAATACAAGTTGCTGTGTTGGCTGAGGTGGAGGGGCAAAAGTGTGTAGTGAGAGGTTGTTTCTGGGATGTGCATCTGTGTATGCTCATGTATCTATGTTTGGGTAAAAACAAATGTGCAGCCACCACTGAGGCTGCACATGCAGAGGTGGGATGTCCACCCCCATCACCCCCAGTCTGGTTGGGGAACGGAATCAAACATTTCCCCAATCTGACCTGGCCGGGGAGGGGGAACGGGGAGTGATGAGAGGCCAGATGGCTCCACTCCCCTGCTGCAGCCAACGTCCCCCCCAACCCCTGCCCCACCATGATGGGCAGCCATGGCTGCTAATATCAGGCAATCCTGGCTGGCTGCGATAGCAACCCCCATGCCAGGCTGGGTGGGCGCGAAAACAGATATGTCTGCCCAGTTCGCCTAGTTCTGGCCCACCTGGGTGACGTGCGGGACTGGACCGTGGGCCCAGTTCGTTCCAGCCCCACGTTTCTGGCCCAGTCGCCAACCCTGCTGGCCATCTTGGAAAGACAGAGGAAAATGCTATGCTGCCCCCCCCCCCCCCTTTCAGTTCAGCCTCACCCCTTCTTGGATCAAAGCTTCTGGGAAGGTGGCAACTCTTAAGTTGGCGGGGAGGGGGGGAGAGCGTGATGGTAATGGTGTGTGTCTGCATGAGTGACTGGGGGAGTGTTTGTGTACCTGTAGACATGGATTCAGTTGGGGTATTTCATGACATGCGCCCTCCTGCATTGCTTAGAGGTGAAACAATATCAAATGAAAATATCAAATCCAAGCACTTCAAACCAAATATGCCAGATGGAATATTTGTTCTACTCCATTGGCATCAGTGTGTTTGGTTCAGTTCGTCTGGTTTGGTTTGCGCTATTGCACTTGAGCAATATACCAAATAACCAAACTGAACAATCCAAGTGAACCAGACAAGCCTGGCAAACTGAACAAACGGAACCAAATGAACTGAATTGTTCGAACGTAGATATTGCTCGGATATTTGGATGCCTATCCAAATATGAGAATAATATCTGTGAATATTTACTGAACCACTGAGCTGCCTGTTAAGTTGACCACTAATTGTGATGCATTATGTGCTATCTCCATCTACCGACTCTGACTCCCCAGGTCCACCAAATTTTTTCAAACCATAGACACTACTGACAAGGACATCCTTCTGTGTTTCTCTGCTAAGGCCTTTTGAAAATCTGCATTTCTCTAGCATGCCCAGCCCACTGCACTGTGATATTCCCATTATATGCATACTAAGCTACTCTTTGTTATTTTCCCTAATTACACTCCAGATGTCAAATCAAAACTTGTTTGCAAGGTCATCACTCTACAAGGCTAGCCATTGCCTGCAGGTTTTTCTGCTTTCTACACAATTTCCCACGTTCTTAAAAGAACTGATCTTTGACAGGAAATAGTGGTGTCTATTCTATTCAAGTCCATTGGTGACATCTAATTGAAGTAACTGCCAGAGTCAGACAAGATGTATGTCTTTGTGAGTTGTATGTGTTTGCTGCTTTGTTTTCCTGGCACCTTGCATAGATTTATTTAGAATGCAAGGCAGTGGGATAAAGAATGACATAGCCTTAACAATATAAAATTTTCCAATATTGCAATCTAGGTAAGAGTTAGCATCTACACTGAAAATAATCCAAACAAACACATCTCTTATCTTAAGTGATATATTGAAGCATACACTTTCTTGTTCACTTATTTTCAGAACCTAGGCTATTTTAGACAAGATGCACCCACGCATGTCTGCCCAGTGGACACATGTGCAAATGCCCATCTAAAAGTGGTAGTGGGTGAGCGTGCACTCCCGTGACCCATGCACCTCCACCAATCCCCATCCATCTCCCCACATGGAGCAACCCAGCTTTTTCCTGATTGCTCCATGTGGGGACATGAATGGGCGGTGCATGGGTTCAGGCACACACCAAACACACACTCACCTCCCACTGTGTGAATGCCCCCTCACTCACCGGAAGTCCTTGCGCACTCCCCTGAGCGCACATGGACCCGCCTCCCAGCTGGGTCCATTTAAAAACAGCCAGAGTCTCAGATTTCACATCAAAACAATATTAACAGAGCCAAATGTGCATGTGGCTTTTGTTACTATGGATTTCATATTGAGTGTTATCAATTCAAATTCTCTGGTGTTGACCACATTGGAAGAGTTGTGGGACATCTTCCTCACCCAGGTGTGCTACCCAAGACCCTCCAGGTTCCCTGGCAGAGGCCTCACCCAGGTGTGCTACCAGTTTCCTTTCTCTCTTTTTTAGCAAAGATGAGCATCCAGAATTGCTCATTAAGGGACAAATACATTCTAAGGTGGTGATCTTCAAACCACTTACTCCTTCCTGAATAAGTGGTTTGAGGATTGGAACTGATATTTACATCAGATGAGTCAAATGTTAAATATTCAATATTAGACATGAATATTGATTAAATGTGTTTAGTTTTTAACCTCATTCATGAATTTTTAATGGTGTTTTAAAAAAACATTTCACAGTTACTAATGATTGCAGTGGGAGAAACAAGCAGTACTTGAAATAGCATGGTAGTGATTTCAGCAAAGCTCACGTAGGTGAAAAGCCCATCCTGCGTTCTGGTGAGAAGGGCAGGAGAAGCACAGGGAGGGTGGATTCGGGGGCGCTGCTTGATTTGGATCCTTCTATATCTAACTCAGTGGGAAGAGTGCCAATTACTGAGGGTATAAGGAGCTGCTTAACCGAGTCAGACTAATGGTCCATCTTAGCTCAGTGTTGTCACAACCTGACATGGCAGCAGGGTTTCAAATCTGGCTCTCTAGGGTCTCCGTCAGGAGCCTCACTCAGGTGTGCTACCCGAGAACCTCCAGGATCCCCGGCAGAGGCCTCACCCAGGTGTGCTACCTGAGGCCCTCCAGGATCCCCGACAGAGACCTCACCCAGGTGAGCTACCTGAGGCCCTCCAGGATCCTCGACAGAGGCCTCACCCAGGTGTGCTACCCGAGGCCCTCCAGGATCCCCGGCACTGGCAGAGGCTTCACCCAGGCATGCTACCCAAGATCCTGAATTGGAGATGCCAGGGATTGAATTTGGGACCTTATACATGCAAAACATGTGCTGTACCACCTGAGCCATGTGTTTTTAAATGAGCAACGCGATGGGAGTGGAAAGGGGTCTGTAGCCGTTGCATAGCACTGCTGCAGAGCACCCACTCAGGTGGAGTGTGTGGGGAGGGATTTAAACAGGTGGCTCACAGCGTGGCTATCCTGGCCATGGAGGCAAGCCACCACACACTCCCTCTGCCACGGACCATGGGGGAGGCTGAAGCATGCCAGGCTGCACTTTGCAAACGACATGTCCCCAGCATGAACGTGGGGCACCCAGGCTCCTCAGTGCTCCTGGCAAGTTCTTGCGACTTACAAAGGCCATGTCCCCCCCACAGGGTGCCTATGAACAGTGGACTGGTCTGTTGGTGTGGCTGGCCACCCTAGTTCATACAGGTAGGGGGTCTGTGGTTGCCCGTTGACACAGACCAATTTGACTTGCCCCGCATGGAGCACTCTGGAGTTCTCAGCAGTGCTCTGTGAGCGGTCACGAGTGGGTGCTTAGTGGTTCATAAGACCCCACATCCCCCCACTCAGAAGGGTGGTCACAGATCCATGGCTCCTGGGTGGCCATGCGGGGTAGCATCCCCTTTAAAAGCATCCTGAATCATCAGTGCTGGCTCCTGAAACAGTTGCGTATTCCTACATCGCACACTGCTGTGTAAGGTGTGTCCTGAAATTTCGGTAAGTATAATTGCTCAGTGAAACATGACACTTAAAGGCCAAGCTATAGCTGTTAAGTGATATTGAATCAAATAATATTTAATAGTCCAGTTATTAACCACTTTAGTTTATGTTTGGGTACATGCAAGAAGGGTTTCCAGTGTTATGTTCAGTTTCAAGTATGTGGCTATGTGATGCTTATTGATGGGTGAGCATGGGCATGCTGTAAAAACATTGCTGAAGCACAGGTATACCAGAACCAAAAAATGTTGGAGCATGTGCTCTAGAAAAGTTTCAGTAAGATCTAATAATTCACCTTGAGTTTCTAAGGTTTTTGCTACCCCTGTTTCCTATGACACAGTCTTAGTGTTTTAGTTTCTAAGTTTTTTAAATGCCTTTTCTCATAATGTCAGGCATGTCTTGTTACAGGTTCAGTTGTCATGATGTACAGGCATCTGACTCTCTTTGAACTTATGAGGCAATGCTTTTGACAAGGTGAACAATATTAAAGGTTAGTGGAATCAGGCTTTCAGATTATTGGGAACAAATGAAACTTAATCTCTCAGATTTCATGGCAGGGTGGAGTGGGGCAAGGTAAGGGACCCCTCTCCAGTTTCCTGCTTTGAAAGGCCAGACTCCAGAGTGTTTTTCTTGTACACACTGCATGCTGGCAACATCCCACATGTTGTTTATAATACATGGTTTATGATAACTATTCAGAGTGAATGAATGTGTGTGTTAGTGTAAACCCCACATTTTTATCCCCAGCAGTCCTGAGAGTGTGGACAATTGTGTCACAGTGGAGGGGGGAAGGAAGGACACGGGAGGATCCAGGGGAGAAGGGGGACCTTCTAGTTAGCTGCCATGCATGCACGACCCCCCCTGTCCCCATGCTCCACAGGAGGATCTCTGGGAAAGAAGCCCGTCAGGATAGTAGCGTGGCCTATAGATCTCAAGGAGACCAGGCCTCTATCAACATAGGGTGCCACGCAGTCTAGGGAAGGCGAGGCCGTGCACCAAACACACACCGTATTCACACAACCCAGTCCACAGGGGAAGGGGAGGAGTGGGTGCTGGAGGTGTGGGGTATGGTGGCAGGGGGCCAAGGTCCACAAGGGAAGGAAGCAGGGCGTTCTCTCCAGGAGGGGGGAAGGGAGGATCCCTAGGTGGGGGAAGGGGCTTGCGCTTGACTCTCTCACTCACTCACTCTCACTCGCTCACTCACTCCTAGGTAGAGAATCAGGGATCAGGGGCAACACACTCGCACGCTATGACCTTCACACTTAGACAACAGACAAGGCAATAACAAGCAATGCAAACCACACATAGCTTGGCGTAGGGCCAGCCTCTCGTGCTCCGATTACCGGCGCTATGTGCCTCACAGCGCCGGCATTTATGCTATGGACTCCACCCCCTGGTGTGCCTGCAGGCACGCGGAGCGTCGCAGGGGCTCAGGCCCCGCCCCCATGCCACATGACATCCCTGGCTGCACGTCCATGGCAGCCGCATCCAGGCAGGTTGCCCTGGTAACCTGCCGAGGCAGGGAAAGTCCCAGTGCTGCCGCGCCTGTCTCTGCTTCCGGAGGAGCCGGGACAAACCCTTCAATGAGGGGGGGAGTTCCCCCCAGCATCCCCAAATTGACCCGTGTGGCGGCTGTGGCTCCTGACAAATTGTGACTGTGGTTCCTACACACTAGGGTGAGTGCAGGCAGCTAATGGCTATGCTCAGTTATTGTTCTGAAGATAGCATAAGAGTTCCTATTAAGAGCAACCCTCCTTGCGTGACACACACATCCACTCCTGGGGGGGTGGAGGGGAGGTGTGAGACAGGAAGCCATGTTGTATGCCAGTTAAGATCCAGTCATCCCTGTGGAGGAGGAAGAGCTGAGGGAGAGATCCAGCTTAACCAGGAAATGGATTTTTAACAACTTCTCTATAATTTCACAGGGGAACATCAGCTTGTGAGTGTTCAAAGGTACTCCAGAGGCCAAGCATCCATTGTGTCATCATGGAACATCATGTGAGCCAAGGAAATATGTGAACTGCTTCAGTTATTTATTTATTTTAATTCTGTATTCTCAACTACTGTACTACTTTGGTTCTAGGTGTTAGGTAGGGCAAGGCATTTGGGTTTCGATAAAACACAAACACAAAAAAGCCCTTTTATTATTATAAGCTTTTATATAGCACCATCAATGTACCTGGCGCTTTACAGAGAATAAGATAGACATGGTCCCTGCCCAAGAGCTTACAATCTTCTGTATTTGAAACACACATACTGAGTCTGTGTATTCAGGTTCTGTGTGACCTCCAAATTTCCCCAATACATGGTGTGGCAGAGCTGAGCCACAGTAAGGCTGAGAGCCCTTTAAGAGCCTGAGTGCAAGACTAATTGGGAGCACACTTATGAGGGGTGGTGGCTGCAGCCAGCCCTGGGGAACAAGCTAAGAGCAGCTCAGTTGCACAGAGGCTGATCTGGAGTGAGGAAACAGAGGGGCTCTGTTCAGTGCTGAAGAGCCAGAGAAAGAGTTCTGCCCTAAGCCAAGGAAGCCTGACTGAGCTTGAGAGACCAGTATGGTGAAAGAGAAGGTAAAGCCAAAGGCAGCTGTGTGGACTTCGGGATATTCAGAACTGGGGACCCTAGACCTAGAGACACTGGGAACTTCTGAGAGAGCTGGGAACGCTACCAGAAAGACCTTGTGATTGTGTACTGAAACTAAGGTGGTGATATATGGACTAGAGACACTTTGTTGAGCTACTTTCCCAAAGTAGAGATTTACTTGGCCCTGATCCTGACAAGACATACTGCTGGCAAAACACCACCTTGCTACACATGGTATCCAAGATCTGGAACTGGAGCCGGAGCCCCAAAACTGCACCATGTATCCAGCTCAGAGCTGGGCTGTTCTCTGACTTAGGCCATTTTTTAGATGTGCAGGCAAGATAGCAGATTTAAAAATCTGCTTTTATAAACCTTATGTGGGTGGTGTTTAGATGCACCAGAAGTCGCCCAGCTATCATTGGAAACAGTGGCACTGGGAGGCTCAGGCATTTTTTTAAAAACTGGGTTTATCAAACATCAATGAAGGGGTCAAAGCCCGGGAAAAGGTCCGCCTATAGCGGGCTATAAAGTTTGTTATGGCTCGTCGTGGCTCAAATCAGGTCTGCCATGGTGGCTATCATGGAGGTGGCCAGGGTGCTGGGCACAGCATGCAGTAGGGTTGGAGCCAATCACACACTTGTGTGGCTCCCTGCCCTCCCCGGTGACCCGGCTACCAGCACATTTGGTCACTGACCTGACCTGATCCAGACCATGCCAGTGGTAGTTCTGCAGACCAGGTCATGACAGCTGCACTTGTCCGTCATGTTGGTTAACACTCCATGTTGTGGGTATTTGTTTTAAAATATCAAACAAAACACACAGTCCCCCCCCAAAAAAGTGTTTTTAGAACATAAGAACTGCCATACTGGATCATGCTAGTGTCACCACCCATCACAGTATCCTGTCTATGGCAGCAGC
>QEPC01005027.1:472206-497625 GCA_003113815.1 Sphenodon punctatus | reverse complement strand
GCAGGGGCCCAAGTCCCGGCCATGCTCCGCTCGATCACAGGTGCACGTAAGTTCAGGGGGGGAAAGAGCTGCCGCCGAACTGCTCCGCTACACCGCCAGCCCCAAGACTGACCGCTGGTTTTATGCTTGCAGGGGCCCGAGTCCCGGCCATGCTCCGCTCGATCACAGGTGCAGGTAAGTTCGGGGGGGGGGGAAGAGCTGCCACCGAACTGCTCCGCTACACCGCCAGCCCCAAGACTGACTGCTGGTTTTATACTTGCAGGGGCCCGAGTCCCGGCCACGCTCTGCTCGATCACAGGTGCAGGTAAGTTCAGGGGGGGGGAGAGCTGCCGCTGAACTGCTCCACTACACCCGTAAGTGTTCTGAATGGCTGCTCAGGCTTGGGGATGGGTGGAGGGGAGTACCCCTCCACCCATCCCCAAGCCTAGGCCCAGGTAGCACCCCCTGAGCTGGGGAGTACCCCCAGGCCTGCCGGCCAGGGCCCCACATTTGTTCCGCACCTTGGGCCCCACTTACAGTAAGGCCGGCCCTGCTTTTACTCTCAGTCCTACTATGACATTAGGGTTGGCCCTAGTCTGGCTTTGACCCAGAGACTCTGGGTTTCCAGACTCCACTTGCATCCTCTGTTTTCTCAAGCGAGATGCAGAGGAAGATGGGTAGGGTTATGCTGGGAAGGGGGGAGGACAAAAAGGCTCTCCCACCCCCTTTCTGATGTGGCTCTGCCCCCTGTGGAGCATCATGATGCTCCCAAGGGGCAGGACCCCACCTCCTTTTGGCATGGCCCTGCCCTTGCCAAGTCAAAGAATTAGGGAAAGGGCAAGGGGCAGACGTACACATCGCTCCTGCTTTGTGCTAACTTTCTGGCCAGCAGTCTTGCTGACTGTTGGGCAGAGCAGCTAGATCTCTGGCAGAGGCAATGTGGGACATTGGACTGAGGCCACTTTCGCATAATACCAGGGATGGAGGGAAACTTTGGTGATGGCAATCGCTGCTCTATTGTCACCGGAGTTAGCACATGTGGGAATGCGCTATTCTGCTTTTATCCCATGAGAACACCCGTCATTGTAAAAGCTACACTGGGGGGGTCATGCACTAGTGTTCTTGTGGGATAAAAGTGGAATAGCGCATTCCCATGGACGCTTTCCATGAGAATAGAGCTGTAATTGCCATCACGGCCATTTCCCTGCCTCCCCAGTAATGTGTGAAAGTGACCTGAACCTCTGAGAACACTTGGGATATATTCCCCACAAAATGTCAACAACCTGCTGTGTGTGCACAGTACGTGGACCGGGAGATAGGGTACACCCCAGTTCAAGTCTTGCCTTAGCCAGAAACTCACTGGTTGACCTTGGACTAATTACAATATTCTCTGAGCCTAACCTACCCCAAGGGGTTGTTGTGAAGTTTAAAGTTGTGTCTGTTACTTACATGTAAAGTGCTCCAATTGCCATGGCAGGGGGCACTATATCAAAATAAGAATTATTAGATTATTATTACCTGTCTTGTCTAGTTAGGTTGTAAACTCTTTGGAAGGGGAGCCATTGCTTACTATATGTCTGTAGAATGCCTAGCATATTGGATCCCTGATCTCCGTGGGGCATATGGGTACTGATGCAATACTTCTCATAAGAAGAAGGGGCTATCTGTAGGGAGCAGCTGGGAGGAGCTCTTAGCAATAGCAATTGAATGCTGACCCTCATGAGAACCACAGAGGGTAAAAACAAACATGTAGGTGGCAGATTGGCTCCCTGACCCAGCCCAGGATAGAAGACCGCAGCTGCCACACTCTGGGTCTGCAAGTGGCATGAAACAAACATGCCTGCCACTGGAAGAGCCTCATGCATGACCCGGGTGTTTGTGTGGGGTGGAACGCAACAAATGTACGGGCATAGGTAGGGGCATGGGAGGCACATGCCCCCCCATTTTTGGGAGATCTATAGAACCCCTGTTCAACTTCCTGACAAGCCCCCACTCCTCTCCCCCCCCCACTATTGACAGTTACCAGTCACCTATGCATGTGGGTGACCCCATCCTCACCCCACTCTCAGCAGCCTGCCCCTCCTCATGATGTCAGCCATGACAAACACGTCCATGGTGGCCCCTGCCCTGTGGTGGGGATAGGTAGGACTGAAAACATTAGCCCAGGGGGAAGGCCCTTGGCTTGGGATGCACCTCAGGGATTTTCCTGAGGACACATCCTGGGCCAGCTGCCTACCCACCCCCGTGCCCTGGGGCAGAAGCGGTCCCACATCTGGCAGTGTGTGAACACGTGTATTGGTGAGCCCCAAGCCACAGCGGGCCAATGTCACATCTGTTAACACCCAGAGTGTAATGCAAGCAGTATTGTCATTGCCACTACTTAAACAATTAGATGACAGACCCTTGACATTTGAGACTTGGTTTCATTTTTTATTTTTGGTTGTGACTTTGGGAATTTGCTAGCAAATATGCAGGAGAAAAGCCTCTGGACTCTGAATATTTATGGGAGATTTTCAGGGTTGAAAATTATATCCATGCATATAATTTACCCACATTTCAAAAATTTCGGCTCCTTCTCACTCATAACTAGGGGTGGGACTTGGTGGAAAATATCGGATACCAGTTTACCAGATATCAGATCTCGGATTACCGTATTATCAGATTAAAACCAGCATACCGGTACTGGATTTGTTTCCATTGAAATCAATGGGGAAGTTTTCCCATTGAAATCAATGGGAGAAAAAAATGAAATTACCTGTAATAAAGACAGCATGTCTCTTGTAAAGATTCAATGACAGATTCACTTGTTTCCTTAACTGCTAACCACCAGACTACACTTTGCCCCAGAAGCTCTGGGCTGGGCCCCCACTACTACTTTTTTTCCTTAAAAATAAGGGGTTTTTCCACAGCACCACTCAGGTCACCATCAGAAATCAATCAGAAATTCAAATCACATCACAGCAACTGCCAGTGGAGGGCACTCGCACAGTGGCACGTGATGCAAACTAAACTGCGTGCTTAACCAGAATCAGATTTATTAAGACGTGCCCATTGGTCATTGTCATCGTACAAGCATATAAAAAACAACATACATACACAAAAATATAAATAATACAACTAATTATAAAAGTTATTCCTTCATAACCAAGGGTTCAAAATCTAAGGATTCATAAAACAATCCCTACTTAAATTAAAATAGTATTAACGACAAGGAACTTCCCAAGACCTTTGACCCTAGCCCTTTTCTAGTTGGTACATCCCTCCACAGAGACCTCCAAAGGTTTGTGTGCTAAGAATTTATTCCTAAATTCAAACGCGAACAACAGGAATTTCATAACACTAGAAGTGACCTCAGGGCAAACATCAGATAGAGCCACTTGCATTAAAAATAAAACTCTGTCCCCCCTGGATATTTATCTATTATGGCTTGCAGAAATTTAATACGCAGAGAATCATACAATCAGCAAAAGAACAATATGTGCTGGGTTGATTCCGTAATCTGCCTATCATATGGACATAAACGGTCGCCATAAACTATACCAGCATATCGACCCTCAAGAACTCTGGCAGGTAAGGCATTAAGCCGGGCACACAGGAACAAATACTTTTCCCTAAATGTCACTGGCATACTAAGATAGTTGGCCATAGAACCCAATTGGGGAGACCATAAGACATATCCACTTAGATGGCTAGATCCTCCAATGACTGCCAAATTCTCCTGCCTTTCAATGTCTCTAAATCTCTGAGATATCACACGCCAAGCAACCGCTGGGCTATAAATATCAAAGAAAGAGTCTGAAAATCCTATGCAGGAGAGTTAATTACTTACTGCCTTTCGCCATGTACTAATAAATATATCCTGGAATATCAACCGTGCCAAATTATTCTGGCCAGATTCCTTCTTTTTGAGCCAGAAAAATACTGCACGTTCCCAGACCACTTCCGACCAGGCCCGTAGACCCAGTTCCAATCTTACAGCTGCTGCTGGTGTTCCTCGCGGATGGCTTGTTAAGGTTCTCATAAACTTTATTTGGACACTATTAAGATTTTTTTTCGTTAGTGGGGCCCAGATAGCCACCCCATAAAGAAACGAGGCCCTAGTCTTTGCTTCAAAGACCTGAACTGCCATATCTGGGTTCTTCCTCCCCCACCTCGAAAACATCCTCAAAATTGCCGATGTCTGGCTTCTTGCTGACACCTCCATCTTCCTAATATGCTCCTCCCAGTTGCCTTTAACATTAAAATGTAGTCCTAAATATTTATAGGACTGCCTTTGTTGGAGCTGTGAAGGGCCCATAGACCATC
Source organism: Sphenodon punctatus (assembly GCA_003113815.1). Taxonomy (NCBI): domain Eukaryota; kingdom Metazoa; phylum Chordata; class Lepidosauria; order Sphenodontia; family Sphenodontidae; genus Sphenodon; species Sphenodon punctatus. Next base: position 493,341 of record QEPC01005027.1, on the reverse strand, counting down.
TGTAGGTCTGCCTACCCTGGGAAAAAACCAGGACATTACACTTAAGGTAATTAAAAGTCAAACGGTTATCCTGGCAATAATCTGTAAAGACAACAAGCTATCTCCGCAGACCCACCCTGGTCTGTGACAACAGAACCAGGTCATCTGCATAGGGAAGAACACCAATGGGATGAGCTGCCAACCTTGGGGGGGAAAATTGCTCCTTCTGCATGACTGGGATGAGCTCATTAATAAACAAAATGAACAGGGTGGGTGCCAGCACACATCCCTGCCTAACACCCTGGGAAACCAGGATGTCAGATGTTATCCTCCCCTTCATGTCAACCTTCACTGCTACAGAAGTATTACTGTAGAGAGCTCGTATCAACAGCAGTAGCCTCGGGTCCATCCCCATTTGGTCCAACCTTCACCATAAAAGGGACTTATTACCATATCAAATGCCGCTTTAAGGTCTAAAAAAGCGGCAAATAATTTCCCATTGGCTGCCCTATACTTCTCCACCAAGTGAGCACCAAGCAATGGTCTAACGTGCTCTTCTCCCTTTGGAATCCTGCCTGCTCATGGTGCAAAATATCCTTTTGCTCCAGCCAGGCAGTAACCCTAGCTAGAAAATATTTTGCGTAGATCTTACTTACCACACTAATAAGGCTAATTTGCCTATAATTGGCTGGGTCTACTCTTGGACCCTTTTTGTAAATAGGCACCACAATGGCCCAGGACCAGTCTTTAGGGATATTACCTGATATATTTATCTCAGTGAACAGGCTTGCTAGTAATGGAAGCCACCAATCGGCATTGGTCCTTATGGTTTCTATCTGGATCAAGTCTGGGCCCGTAGCCTTACCCCTATGGAAGATCTCCACAATAGCCTCTATCTCTAGCTGTGTAACTGGCAACCAGTCCGGGAGAGCCTGATCCCCTAACCCTTCCATTTCCCGACCCTCATCCCGTCCGGCAGCCATTTCTTGCTGCATGGTTTGAATAAACGTTTCCCACCCTAGCGGGGTAATTGGTGCTGACCACATCTTCTTTTCTTTGTTAATAGCCTCATTGGTGATAGCCCAAAAAGTTTTGGAGTCCTTCAGGGTACTAGCCCTCAGAAGCTCCTTCCATTTGTCCTCGAAATATGCCCTTTTCTTCTGCCGTATGAGGTCCTTATATTCCTTCTTTAATTAAAAATACTGATTGGAAAGGATCGTCGACCACAAACCACTTCTATATTCAATATATATTTTCCTGATCTTGCCCCTGGCTAAACGGCAGTCCCTATCATGACACTTTTGAGAGCGATTTTTGGTGCAATTCATAGTTCGATCGCACACAGCCTTCTCCAGCTGCTGCTGTAGAGAAGAGATTAGGGCAGAATATGTCTCCACTACCCCCTGCGTTCCTCCTCCTGCAAATATCTCTACTCTACACCCCTTACTTGCCTCTGAACTCACTAAGGACTCCCAGACTCTAACCATATTTTCATTCCACTTTTATTAATGAAAACAGGTATATTATTCGTCTGTTTCCCAAATCTTCCTCCCCACCCCGCCTGACGATATTATCTGCGGAGAGTATCACAGCTAGTGACAGGTGATCCGACAGCTGGATGGTAGCCACTCTTAAATCGGTAATAAATGGCAGTACATTGGTGGTGACAGCCACATAATCCACAACCCTACTACCCTGTTTGCCCAGAAAAGTATATTCCCCTAAGGGATCGTGAAACCCTGTGCCATTGAGAATATTTAAATTTAACCCTGCTAACAAGTTGGCAAACCTTATACCTGCAGAGTTAACCTTAGAATCTTCCAAGACTGTACAAGAAGCTCCAGAGAACGGAGTACTACTTATAGGAAGCTCCAAATATTGGGCCAGAGCTGCATCATCCGCGCCGATACAGGCATTAAAGTCGCCCAGTACCACACAGAGGGCTCTCAGGGAGTTGTCCACCACATCACTAATTGCATTCTCCAAAGTAGTCCATACTTTCTTATTGTATGTACCTGCGTTAGTCAGGGGCATGTACACATTTAAGAACACATACATATGGGTAACACAAAGCAATGCAACCCCAAGCAAAAAAGGAGGATGCCTTATTACCTTAACAACTCTGGCACCTAAATCATCTGCCACTAGACAGGCCAGTCCTCCACTGGGCCTCCCACGACCAGCCACAACCACGGCAGGAAGGGAGAATGCTGTATATTGCTCAAAATCTATTTGATCTATGGCTCATGTCTCTTGCATAAATATAATTGATGTTCTCTAAGATGGGCAATAAACTCAACACATTCCATCTGTCTGCTCCACCCCGCTATATCGGGGTGAGTATCCTGCTCAACAACTCCTAAGGCCTGCCGAGCGACTTGACTCAAATCCTCCAGACCTCCAATAATTGAACCTCTACTACTGTCCTGGGTGGCAACCCCAGCAGTCTCTTCTAGTGCCTCCAACTCAGGAATAGATACCTCTACTGCCACCTCTCCAGCCTTGGCCTTTTTATACGTGCTTAACTGACAAGTGAGTGATGACTCCAACTCGACGACAAAATCCTGTGCAACCCCCAACTAGATTCAAAACCTATTGTGTCCCACTCCCTGGGATCCCGATGATGATCCACATATTTCCAATGGCAACATTTACAACCATACCTTGCCAACACTGACTGTTTAAATAAATATTTAATCATAGCCAAATACCACTCCTAAAATGATCCCCTGTGGAATAATGCCAAGAAACTAACTGTTTTTTGTTTTTGCTATTTTGGTGTCCCAGGATCCCCTCAAATCACCCACAACCACATACTGGCATATTCCAATGCCAACACCATGAACACAACACACAACACAGAGTCAATCAAGTCTAAATTAGCGAGACCCACAAATAAACCCTCTCTCTCCCCATTTGACCATAGCCATATGGGGACCGGCAGTGGATGACGGGACCCCCAGTAAGGCTCTCCATCGCCCGTGAGGCAGGGCCTAAACCAGCAGCGCAGAAAGTGTAGTTCACAGAGGTTAACATTGGAGGGAGGGACATATAAGTACTCCTTGCAGCTGTCTACTGGGGGGATAGAGAGCATTCTGTGGTCCCATGCACTGTCTTTCCCCCAACCAGACCCCAAAATAGATCATGTTGCCATCACATAACTTTATCCTGAACCTCTGAATCCTCAATTTTTGTGCCCTCCTTGGCCACCCATAGTCTTCTGAAGGTGTAGGCTTCGGGACACAAGCCTTCCAACCTTCAGGCTTGGAGAACTGGGAGGACTGAGTTAGCTCCCAGTCCTGCGACAAGCCAAATCAGAAAAGATGAAAGGGAAGAGAAGAACAGGACAGAGGAGAAATAGGAGGGAAAAGGTTTTTGTTTGAGTGCACGAGAAGAGGAAGGGGGAAGAGATGGATTCAGTGGGGAACAGGGGAAAGGGGACTCGGTTGTTTGCTCCGTTGTCTGCTGCAGGTCTCTCTTCTGACCGGCTTTTCTACTTTCTGCAACATCCACACAGAGAGAGCGATGTGAGGTGTAGAATCCGATGAGATCTCGTGCATGTGGGAGGGGGGCTGGGGTGTCTCTTGGAGGGGAGGCGCTCCCAGGAAGAGATTCCACCCTCCCAATGCCCACTGCACCTCTTCTTGGGGGTGGGGCTTGGCAAAGTTTTGCAAATGTGTTTCTCATGTGTGTGTGCACCATGCATGTAAGGGGGAGGCTTGGGGGGCTCATGGGGGGCACCCCCACCCCCAGGAAGAGGTTCCTGGGGGTGGGGGCAGGTAAAGTTTTGCAAATGTGTTTCTCATGTGTGTGTGCATGTGGGAGGGGGGCTTGGGTGGCACGTGGGAGGGGGCTGGGGTGGCTTGTGGGGGGGCACCCCCACCCCCAAGAAAAGGCCCTGCTGGGGCACTCCCTTCCAGTGTGTGGATATGGGATGTGGGGCTGATGGGGTGGAAAAGGCCCTGCTGGGGCGCTTCATAGGGCCCTTGCTTCACCTTCACCTGCAAGTGCCTGGGGGGGAGGAAGCAGGGGTCATCCCTGACTGGCATCATATTGGCAGAGGGAGCTATCTTTCTCTCTCTGGCTCCTCCTGGGGTGGCCCCGCTGGCTACAGCGAGTCTGGCTCACCACTCAGGACTCTTGCCAGAGCCTGTTAATGGTTTCCAAGGTTTTGAGGGCAGTCTGGCAGCTTTCCACAACTTGAGGTACTTTTCTTCCCAGGAATTCAAGAATTACCCCACTCATCATGCCAGCGAATCCACCAGGTGCTCTTATGACTTTGTCACCCCCACCGGAGAGACAGTGGCCCCTATGCCAAGCACCAGCACTTCCACTATTAGGGGAGCTGACCCCTGGCCTCTCAGCCCACAGGGGCATTCACTACAAAGGGGCCAGTTGCCATGTTGTCTGTGATCGAGAGACTCCCTCGAGGGCAGGGAGCAAACCCCTCTGAAGGGGACAGTATTAACTTACAATGATGTTACAGGATTGATTTTGGGGGTGGGGGGTAGCTGGGAAGCAGGGAGCAGAGCCCTGGGAGAGGGCAGGGAGAAAAGCGAGCACCCACAATGCTGCAGAACAGTGGTGTGGATTTCCACAGGTTAACAGGTGGAGGCAGTCGCTAAGGCTGCCTTCCGCCAGCTTTATCTGGTGCGTAGGCTGCGTCCGTAAATCTCTGGCCCGGACCTGGCATCCCTCATCCATGCCTTTGTCACCTCGAGGCTCGACTACTGCAACGCGCTCTACGTGGGGCTTCCCTTGTTCTTGGCCCGGAGGCTGCAGCTGGTGCAGAATGCGGCGGCTCGTCTTCTTATGGGGACGGGTCACCGGGAGCATATTACACCGGTGCTCCGAACTCTGCACTGGCTGCCAATAGCGTGCCGGGCCAAGTTCAAGGTCCTAGTGATGATCTATAAAGCCCTATACAGTCTTGGCCCCTCATACCTTAGGGACCGCCTCGCTTTTCGCGCTGCAGGACGGCTCCTGCGGTCTGCTGGGGGTGCCCTCTTAGAGGTCCCCCGTGTTAAGCGGGGGGCCACGATGGAGAGGGCATTCTCGGTGGTGGGGCCGCGGCTGTGGAACTCCCTTCCAGAGGAAGCTCGCCTGGCCCCAAGCCTTTTAACGTTTTGGCGGAACTGTAAGACCTGGCTGTTTGCCCAGGCCTTTGGGGGAGGGTAGGGAGGGTTCTTTTAATCCCCTACCCTTTGTTTTCTAAGCCCTGTTAATATTTATATTGAATATATGTTGGTTTTATTGAATTTTAATGTATTTTATTATTTTAATTATTTTATGTTGTGAGCCGCCCCGGGCTGCTTTGCAGGAGGGGCGGGATATAAATGTGTTGAAATAAATAAAATAAATAAAATAAAAAAAACAGGCCTACTGGGAGAATGGGACCCCACCCCCAACCACCATCTAGCCTTGGGGGGGCACCCATACCTCAACAAGATGTCACATGCTGCAGCACAGCCAAAAGTTCAAAAACTCTCAGGGCACCCCCAAATTCCACACTAACACACATTACCTATATGCCTAACATTCCCTCAGGCAGAGGCAAGCACACACAGACCTCACAGCATTACAATCAACTTGCAAGCATTGCAAGGCTTGGCTTATGCAAGGACTGCAATGCAAGTTGGCAAGGGCACACCCCACCCACCCACAAAAATAAAATTGCACCCCCCCAAAAAACAAAAACAAAAAACAAACCCCAAAGTCCACACCAAAACAACAACCTTGGGACACAACCCCCACCCCCAGCCACACCACACACCCCAAAAAGGAAACAGGCCAGGACAAAACCACCACCTTGGGCAACCCCCACCCCCAAACATCAGATGGCACACACAACCCTGAACCCACCAGGAGCCAGCCACATTTCCCCTTCCCCATGGGCAGAGCTTCAAAAAAGCCTCCTCCTGCAGGCTCCAACATGGCTTGGCCACATGCCCTGCAAACCACCTCCCCCCCAAACCAGATCCCAAGAGACTAGGTCCCCATTCAATTACTTTACTTTACTTCCATTGCTAAGGAGCACCACGGGGTCCTGTAATTAATCCCATAAAACCCCAAAGGAACCCGTAACTTACCAACAGTCACATGCACGCATGCCTCCAGCAGTCTGTGGCAGTCCTTCCAGATGCCAACCCTGCGGTAGAATAGCTTCCAAGCCCAAGGCCCAGAAGGTCCCAGAAGGGGGAAAAAAAATCTACATTACTATTGGCCAGCTCAGCCAAGTGCCAACCCCCTAATCACAGCCCTACCCCCCTCTAAAAAAATCTTAGGGAACCTTCAGGATTGGATGACTTTTTAATTCAAAAAGGCAACCAATTCAAGGCAGAGTAAAAATTAGTGCCAAATGTAACAGTTAATTACCACAGGGAGGGGGCAGGGAGGGACTCAACTCAAGTGCAAAACAAAAAAGCTGTGCCCAAGGCCAAAAGTCATTAAAAAAATCCGAGACCTGAAACAAATACAAAAACCTAGTACAGCCAGTTTTACCGGATCTTGGTTTTAAATCCGGTACAGCCAAATACCGGCAATATCAGTTCTCGGGAGAACCAGAATTCCCACCCCTACTCATAACCCTGGTATCCAGGAGGGAGATGTAAACGGGTGCAGTTGCACTTCTCTGACTCCCTTGTGGTCCCACCCTGCCCCTTCCAAGCATCGCAATATCATGATGCCCAGGAAAAGGAAACGATCATGTCAGAAAGGGGAGGGGCAATGCGGCTACCTCACTGCACTCCTGACATAATTCCGGTGAAGCCTTTGCCCATAACCTATCAAAAACTTAATGCTTCTGCTTTTTTCTGACCCCATGCCTCACAGCCCACAGGGGCATGCACTACAAAGGGGCCAGTGGCCATGTTGTCTGTGATCGAGGGGCTCCCTCGAGGGCAGGGAGCAAACCCCTCTGAAGGGGACAGTATTAACTTACAATGATGTTACAGGATTGATTTTGGGGGTTGGGGGTAGCCGGGAAGCAGGGAGCAGAGCCCTGGGAGAGGGCAGGGAGCAAAGCGAGCACCTCCTATCCAGGAATTTTCTCTGACCATAATATCATGTATGTAGAACTTTTAGTGTTCAAAGTTCTTACACGCCTTATCCAGTTCTTTACACTCCTTGTCCAGTTGACTTCACAACAACCCTGTGATATAGGTCATTATTAACCCTATTTTACAGATAGAGAACTGAGGCTGGGAGATAGAGACTTCCCCAGTGTGTTCATGGCTAAGGTAGTAGTTGAAACCTTGGTGTCTCAGGTTCCAGTTCAACACTTCATTCATTAGAGCAGTTGTTCACAAAAGGGCTGTGTACCCCTTTTCAACTTTAGCAAAGAACCAAGTACCCCCCCCCAACTAATTTGCATACATTTACACAACTACATGACTTGCAGCAGCTGGGTTGTGCTACGGACCTGCAAGGTTTTTTCATACTCATATTGTTTGTCATCCTCCTTTCTCCTACCCACCCCCCTTTACAGACATCACACAGTATAGTGAAAGTCCAATAATGGTCATGAGGAAAAGCAGAAGTAAGGGATAACTATTTGAACAGGACTTGATGAGGCAGAGAGGTACTGGGAAATTGTTCCAGATTACATGAATTGCAATGAACGCTTGAGTACTGATAGACAAGATCGTAAGAAGGCACCAATTTTGATTGATTTCTTATAAAAAAACACTCCCCTCATAGATATGAGTTGGAGAGAAAAGAGTAAGAGATCCCTATTTAACATGTTAATAAAAGTAATTTCTGCAGAATAATGGGCTCTAAAAATGTATTGAGATTAAATGAAAAAATCCTTGGTGTTACTTGGTAAAGTGTTACCACCTTCATTTCCACAATACGACTCTTAAATCTGGTTTTCCTCAAAGGTTAACAGCAGCCTGGACCCAACCTCAAATGTGTGATTATGTGCAAGTGTAAATTGACATGTAGCTCTATGGTAATAAAAATGTGACGGCTGAAATTTATTGTAATACAACCAGATGACAATCTCTGAAAGCTGTTGGTGAGTAGGTCACCCCCAGAATAAATTGATGTGGACAGGAAAATGGTTTTTGTGCTGCTCCCATGACAAGGGGAACTTAAAAAAAAGTGTAGCATAGGACAAATTAGATTTTTTACAGGGAATATTTTCATACAAATTATGACTATCCCAGGCATGAGTGGTAAACTGAGATTGCCTCCGGATTTAAATCCTGTCAGTGATTGATCAGAAATGACGTGGGCAGATGTTGTTTATAATCCATTTGGATTATGCATAATGCAAAAAATAAGATTGAATGATGTCTTTCCCCATGCATGTCCCTCTAAAGCACTGTGGGAACAATTTGTTTCAATGGCACTGCTCCAGTACTAGTTTGTGCTCTAGAATTAACACTCCTCAGTAAAATAGTCAATTCAGTTAGGGTGTTTTCAGACGTGATGGGGCGGCCCGCGCATCAGGAGCACATTCCCCCCCCCCACAATTTTGGAAGTGTTATAGAACCCCTACCAAGCCCCCTGCTTCGCCCCGTCCCGAAAACAACCCAGAGATTCTCCGCCGGGATCACCCAGGCACGGCAAACAGACGTGCCGGGGATCCCGGCGGGGAATCAGGGAGGGGCCGGGGCCACGCGGCGCAACGTGCGGCCGCACGACCCCGCCCCCTCCACGCTGCCTCGCTGCCTACCCTCCGCAGCGTCTGGCCAAGTTCACCATGGCCCGGAATCCCGCCGGGGATTCTGGGCCGTGATAGCCGACCAGACATTACTTTTTTTTTATGCCCTCCTGGAATGACTTTCACCACGCTTCAGCCAATTTTCACGCCGGGAGCCCCGGAAGCGTGGTTGAAATTGACCCCATGTGGGTATTCAGTGTGGCGAACATCTGGCGGCCGCCAAACAGACGTGCAGGGCACAGTGACCACATGTAGGTATTCAGCGTGGTTCACTGTGATCTCGTCACGTCTGAAAACACCCCAACTCTTTGCTATCTTCAGCAGCTGAGCCATTTATTCTTAACAGTGTGTTTTTAACTGACTGCTTTAGCAGACAATGGGTGTTTTCAGACGTTACGGGGCCACTTGGTCCCGTACTGAAAACAACCCTTTCATTCCCCGCCGGGGTCACCCCGTCACACCATATCAGACGTGCCGGGGGGATCCTGGCGGGGAATCTGGGAGGGGGCGGGGCCGCGTGGCACAATGTGCGGCCGCACGGCCCCGCCCCCTCCACACACCCCGCCGCCCGCCCTCCAGGGAGACGGGCGGGCGGTGGGGCCACTGCGGCCGCCGCATCAGGCCAGATGTACCATGGCCCGAGATCCCGCCGGGGATCCCGGGCCGTGGCAACCGGCCAGACATTACTTTTTTTTGGTCGCCGCTGGGGATCTTTTTGACCACACTTCCCGGGACATTCCCCCGGCTAGCCTGGGAAGCGTGGTTCAAATTGACCCCATGCAGGGATTGACCGTGGCAAACATCTGGCGGCTGCCAAACAGACGTGCGAGCCACATTGGCCACAGGTGGGTATTCACTGTGATCTCGTAACGTCTGAAAATACCCAATGTGTATGTGTGGGGGGGCGGGAATTATACAAAAGGATGATTTGTGGGGGGGCGGGGTTGTTTTTTTGTGTTTTTTTAAGTGTAAGGGTTCCATACTGTTGACAGAAATGCAGAATATGGTGCGTTGGATGAGACATTTGGTTAGCACTCAAGAGAGATAGGGGCTTCGCCACTGGTCAGCTTTATGACCTTGGGCAAGGAACTTCTCCTCCTTTTGTTTCTCTTTCCTCTTCCACCTTTTGCCTAGGTTTAAATATTTAGTTATATTGCTCCAGCAATGATGAACAAAGAACTCAGACATGAAAATATGGGTTACACTGAAGGAAGCAATTACAATTAAATGTGGAACAGCTAGCAGGAAAGCTGTGGGCATACTGGAGAGTCGGAGATTTATCATTTATTAGACAGTAAGTAGAAGAAAAACAGTCAGTCGCCATAGGAGAAGATGGCAGATGGATAACCCTATGTAATGTTAAGGCATTCCTCAGGAAATCTGCTAAGATTTATAATGGCTTCAGTTCACCAGATCAGTGCAAAAGTGTCTTAGTGGAGATCAGAATCTGAAGTTTTCTAGCCCTGACACCAACAGAACTCATCTGGAACATCTTAATCACTCCACTAATGCCATCCCTTCACTCTGAAGCTAGAATGTCAACAGGAACCGTATCCCTTGCTATTTGATGTGTTGTAGCTACATAAATTATTCCATGAGCCTTTGAAGCCAAATAGCTACAAAAGAGGAAAAAACTGTAAGTTCAGTTATAGAACTAGTTTTGCTATATTTTGTTCCAGAATGGTTACCATAAAAGTATTGTCATTTGCCAATAGCTACTACGCAGCGGGACTTGAGGTAGCACTCCTTTTGCATTAATATCATGAACATATTGAGAATCAAGAGATCTGCTCCTTTCCACCCATCATTTGTGTCCTGCCCTCTTCTCTTCAGTGGGCTTGATCCCCAAACCCTGTGTGCACAGATTGCATGTGGACCATAGTGTCACATGCAATCCACTGTCCACATGTGGCTTGCACATTAGATATGCACACGCTGTTTGTGCAGCACACAGGGTTTGGGATCGAGCCCACTATCTTTCCCAATTATACTTATGATGTTTCTAACAGAATCCTGTAAAGATCTGTTCTTGGCCCAATGTTATTCAATTTCTTCATCAGTAGCATACCTCTCAGCTGTCCTGGATTGAGCAGGACAGCATGGGATGCAGCTATCTTTAGCTTCTGTCCCATCTGCCCTGCCCAAAGCTTTAAATGTCCCGAATGCCCTGAGCCTCTCCTGAGTCCGCGTCTGCCTCTGAGTGCCCTGCCCTCTGCAGTGCCCCCCCACCCCCTTGCAGGCAGCCTGCATGGCGGACGCTGGAGCGGAGGAGCAGCGGTCGCTCGTGGAGGCAGTCACATGTGAGCGCACTGTGAGGTTGTGTGGCCATGCGCCTGGCCTCCCATATGGTAGCTTCATGGTGCTGGAGACGGCGCAGCTGGTTGAGTGTAGGGACTGAGGACAGGCTTTAGAGAAAGTCCTGGCGGTGTTGTTTGTCCCCCACCGCCATCCTGCTTGACAGAGACAAAGCTTGCTTCTCTTTACCCATGTGGTTCCATCCTTTGTGAAGAAGCCCCTGGGGCTGCTGTTTTTTGTTGAGAATGGGGGCCTCACTTAGTCTGGGATCCAGGGGACTTCAAAGTTAACATGCGGAAGAGGCCTGGGAGGACCAGGAGGCTGGAGGTGCAGCATGGGTTTGAGTTTGAATCGACCCAGATGCAGTGCAGTCCTGAGTCCTGGTCTTGGAAATTGTGACTAGAGACTCTTGGATTTATCTTTTATTTCAGGGGGCAAGGCTTGTCCAACCTTGTACTCCGTATAGAAACGAGGACTTTTATCGTGACTCTGGCTGGCATTTATCTTTAATCAGGGGGCAAGCCTTGTGCTCCATATAGGAGTGAGGACTTTTATTGAAGGAAATCTTTGCCAAGCAGGCCCCCTCCCCCATCTCCACACTTGCCCAGGGAGATCTGGGGCAGCCACAGCTGGACACTGAGCAGCAGCACATCAGGAATCCCGCATTTGGGAGCCAAGCAGCCCACCCATCTCCACACACCTGCCTGCCCAGATCTCTCTGGGCCCTTGGTGAGACACAGTGGGCAGCACAATGAGCAGCAGCAGAGTGGAAGCCCAAGCACTGGAGCCCAGCAGCCATCCACCTCCCATGGATCATGACGAGTGAGTGCACCTCCCCTTTTGTTGTTAAGCTAAGGGACAGGGCCGCACAGAGGTGGGTTGCTCTGCTGCTTTGTGACTGGAGCGGAGAGGTTTGAGGGTGGGTCATGGGGTAGGGTGGGATATGGGTGAGAGATGGATTCTGTAGTGTGTAGGCTGCTATTGGGGAATTTGGTTACTGTCTTTATAAACTCCCTAACAACTTGTAGGGGTGTGCATTGTGCACCAGGCCCCCATGTTGTTTTCATTTTTCATTTTGTTATTCAAAATGTCATTTTCGTTATCGTTATTAACAACAATGTCATTTTTGTTATCATTATAATTTTTGTTATTTTTGTTATCTTTTTCTGTATCTGTATCGATATTTTTTTATCTGTATTGATATTTGTTATCGGTACTGTTTCAAACAAAGATTTTATTTTTGGTATCAGTATCGATTCCCATGCACAACTAATATTTATTTAAATCTAAGGGAGATGGGAAGGGAAAAGAAAAACTATTATCTATATAAATATTCTAATCTATATGTCTATAATATATATATCTGATCTGTACTACCTATCTATATATAATGTACAGGGGGGAGAAGGGCAGAGAAAGGGAGAAGGTAAAATGTAGGCTATGAGGAAGGAAAGGTATTGGTGGTAATAAATAAATAAATAAATAATACAATGAGGGCTAGGGAGGATTTTTTATGTGCAAGCACCACAGTTCTGTAAATGCAACCTGAGAAGCAGAGAGCTCTCACAGAACAGAGAAAAAAAACCTGGCCCTCCCATTATAAAGGGTTGCAGTGTCCTCCCCCAGAGCCCCCGTGATTGGTTGTGGGAGGCAGCAGGAATTGAGCAATCACAGAGTGCCATGAGACTGCTGGGGCCTACTCTCCCCTCCCAACAGAGGCACAGTTCAAGAGTTCAACCCTGTTAAGACTCTGAGATGTCTGCTCCTTCCTCCCCTCTCCACATTTTCCCTCCAAAACCCAACTGCAACAGTACTAATAATGACAATGATAACGACATTGTCATTTTTGTTTCTTGTTATCATTTTTGGTATTTTTAATCGTTATCAATATCGATATTCTTACCGATATTGGTATTCTTGGTTGTCATTTTCATTACATTGTCGTTATTCTCAGTTGTCGTTTTCATTATTGCAATAACGAAAATGATAATTTTTATTATTGTTGTTGTAATAACAAAAATGACATGCACACCCCGACTGTTGACAATTAATGTTTATAAATTCTTGCTCACTTTGAGCAGTGCCTTTATCTGCCATTAGTCCTATTGGCTTCAGAATAAGCAATGCTAACTGATTCCGGCCTTATAAGGGTAGCATTTGAATGAAGATTATGTGAGACAGTTGATACATTTTACCTTCTGGTCCATTTTGACCTGCACTTTAGTATATTTCAAACTACATAGCTTTTATTCTGCTAAAAATCTGCCAGAGAATCATTCTGTTTTTACCACAGAATGGAAACTAAAAGGTTAATTCTGTCTGTTTCAATTTAGGTGTGAAAGCAATGCAAGTTTATTCCATACACCAAGTTCTGAAGAGACAGACTTTACCTCAGGGGCAGATCTAACACAATACACAACACAGCAGTCCCAAAATGAACATGTCCTTAGTTATCGCTGCTTATTTCAGAGGACATTTTTTGTCTTGTCGCTAAAGAATCAAATGAACTCATTATCCACATCTACTAAAATTTACTCAGCAGGGTAAAGAGAGGGTCTGCTCCAAGGATATAGAGTTTATTCTACAGATATAGTTCAAGACTATTTTATGAAATCCAATTGAATCTACCTGCTACTACACCAGGAATTCTGTTAGGGTCTAAATTAGGCCTGATTTCCTTATGCAACCTTGCTACCTGGTATAGACTAAAATATCAGCACTTTCTTCATCTTCAGATGGAAGACTCACTCCTCAGATTAGTATTATATGAAGAATACATCTTCATGGCCTCCAAACCCTCCATTTGGCTCCTACAAATTCTCAAGAATGTTTCAAACTAGGTTTTAATGTGGACCATCTTAGGTCTCTTTCTGTGTTTCGGTTCAAAAAGGCAGTGTGGTAGAATATTTGGGACACCTCCGTGCAAGAGAATCTGTCAGTCATCAATGTTTCTAAAATTGCTCTATATCTGTCAGTTTTAAAATCCAGCTTTGAATTTGAGCTTTAATTAGTTGGGTTTTTTTTTATCTCCTTCACTGAAAACAGCTTTTATCAAACTAAGGCTTTCCTTATTTTATTCAAACATCTTAGTGGGTATACTGTATCTTGGATACAGTCGTGTCCCTTAGGAGGATTGATTATGTCCATGCAATTCCGGTGCTTCTCTTCCTTTGCCTCCATTGAGGTGGTGGACCAGTTATGTTTTATTTTTATTTATTTATTTATTAAATTTATACCCCGCCCCTCCTGAATACAGCTCAGGGCAGCTTCCAACAATAAAAACAGTATAAAACAGTTTAAATCATATAAAAATACAATATCAAATATTAAAATATTAAGAGCAGGGCCCGGGATACAAAAATCAATAGGGGAGGGAAGACAAAACCCACTAAACCCTCCCCCCCCCCTCCCCAAAGGCCTGGGAGAACAGCCAGGTTTTACACTTTTGTCGGGATATCAAGAGACTTGGAACCAGGCGAGCTTCCTCCGGTAGGGAGTTCCAAAGATGCAGCCTGGCCACCAAGAATGCCCTATCCATTGTGGCCCCCCGTTTAACGCAGGGGACCTCCAAGAAGGCACCCCCGGCAGACCGAAGGGTCCGCTCCGGGGTGCAGAGGGTGAGGCGGTCCCTGAGGTATGAGGGGCCGAGACCGTGAAGGGCTTTATAAATCAATACCAACACCTTGATCCTGGTTTGGCATGCTATTGGCAACCAGTGCAGAGCCCGGAGCACAGGTGTTATGTGCTCCCGACAACTCGTTCCCAAAAGGAGACGGGCCGCCGCATTCTGCACTAGCTGCAGCCTCTGAACCAGGCACAAAGGAAGCCCCACGTAGAGTGCGTTGCAGTAGTCCAGCCTCAAGGTGATGAAGGCATGGATGAGGGAGGCCAGGTCCAGGCCAGAGACGAACAGATGCAGCCTGCACACCAGATGCAACTGGCGAAAGGCAGCTTTTGTGACTGCCTCCACCTGCCGCTCCAGGCGGAGGTCCGCATCCAGCACCACCCCCAGACTCTGGACCTGTTGAGCTATGGGAGGGCGAACCCCCCCAATCAGGGGGGCCAACACCTCCCTTGCTCTCCCCACCACCGTCACCTCCGTCTTATCGGGGTTGAGCTTCAGTCTGCTCTGCCACATCCATTTCGCCACGGCCTCCAAACACTGGGATAGCACCAAGACGGCAGGGTCTGGGTCTGTTGAAAAAGAGAGGTACAGCTGAGTATCATCAGCATATTGGTGACGACGCACCCCGAACCCCCTCACGACCTCCCCCAAGGGCTGCATATATACATTAAACAATAATGGAGACAGAATAGAACCCTGTGGAACACCGCATGATAAGGTGTGGGGGCAAGATGTTTCCTCCCCCAGCACCACCCACTGGCTTCTCCCTGAGAGGAATGAACGGAACCATTCAAGAACAGTCCCATCCAGACCCCCCAGGTCACACAGCCATCTCAACAGCAGCCCATGGTCCACGGTATCAAAAGCGGCCGAGAGATCTAGCAGGATGAGAAATGTTGAACATCCTACATCCATCTCCCGGCGGAGATCGTCAACCAAGGCCACCAACGCCGTCTCAGTGCCATAGCTGGGACAGAACCCAGATGGAAACGGGTCCAGGAAACCGATGCTATCTAGATGCGCCTGGAACTGGAGTGCCACCGCCTGCTCAATAACCTTCCCTTTTTAGGGAAGGAAAGGTTAGAGACAGGTTGGTAGCTGGCGAGGGCATCCACATCTAAAGATGGTTTCTTCAGCAGGGGGCGCACCACAGTCTCTTTGAGACTGGGTGATAACCTCCCCTGCCGCAAGGATGCATTAACAACCCTCGCCAGCACCATCCCCAATGTCTCCCTAGAGGCTTTCACCAGCCAGGATGGGCACGGATCAAGTTCTCAACAAGTGGCCCTCACAGACCCCAAGACATCCGCCGCATTGGCCGGCATCACTTCCTGAAACTCCTCCCACAAAGATGGACCAGATGGGGCCTCCAGCACCTCGCACTCTCTACCTACTGCCCCTAATCCCACGTCAAAGTCGGTCTGAATCCGAGGAATCTTGTCTGCGAAGTAGGTGACAAACTCCTCACAGTGGGCCTGGGACAAGTCCCCGTCCAGGTGGAGCGAGGCTGGACTAACCAACCCCCGCACCACCTGAAACAGCTCCGCTGGGCGTGACTTCGCAGATGCTATGAGGGTATCAAGGAACTCCTTCCTCGCTACCCTCACAGCCTCAACATAGGACCGCAAATGGGCCCTATAGAGAAGACGGTCGGTGTTGGTCCACCCCTGGAGAATAATGGATCCAATAGGATTCCAGAACTCTCTGAGGGATTTACCCATTGACTTTGTCCTCTGTCTGTGTCCTGGGTGATCTGTGGTACAGTATATTGACTCAGACATCAACACAGTGGCATCCAGGCGTCTCTTCCCTCCACTGCAGCAGCATTGGTCTCCTTGGTATACAGTAGGCGGTTAGAGTGCAGGTGGCACTCGACTCATACCAATGCCAATTGTCTGTGGCATAGGTCATTTTGGAAGGACTATGCTGTGGCGATGGCAAAGAAAGCTTCCTTCACTACCACCATAGTGTCTGCAAAGTGACATACAGTGGAGCTCTTCCAAGTGATGAATAGCCTGTTAAATCCCAGCTGTCTCCATCTGGAGTTGTGATTAATTGCTAGTCATTAGTTGCCAGCTGTGAAGAGTTTGCCACCAACTTTTCTCCCAAATTAGCAGTTCCCAAGTTGTGCCAAATATGAGCAACTTTATCTGCAGAGTTAGAGTTTGGGGTTAGGGAAGCTTGGACCTGTCCAGTTTGCTTGGATCAGCTTCCATTAGTCTTGCTTACTGATGCAGGGGGGGTGCTTGGAGTGGTGCAGATGACCAGTTGTAAATTAGATCCATGCCCATCCTGGCTGGTGAAAACCACCCAGGCGACTTTGAGGCTGGGGTCATCAATGTCTAGGTTTGGGAGGACAGGGTGCTTGACAGCCTTAAAACATCTGACTTCTGTTCAAGAAATCATGTCTTGGCATTGACTCCCCTGTCAGCTATTGGCCCCTTTCTAACTTTTCCTTTTTAGGGAAGATTATTGAATGGGTGGTTGCCTCACAGCTTCAATCACATCTTGACGGTATTCGATTCTTGGACCCAGGTTAGTCAGGACTCCGTCCTGGGAAATACACTGAGAATACACTTGCAGCCTTGGTTGATGATCACTGCTTGGAAATCGACAGGGGCAACTGTACACTGTTTATTTGTTATATCTTTTGGTGGCCTTTGATATAGTCGGTCATGGGGTGGTGTTGACACACAGCTGTGGGATCTGACTGGGGCTTGTGGGACTGCTCTTGAATAGTTTCACTCATTCCTGTCTGGGATAATCCAGATGGTGGCAATGGATGGTGGCTTGCCGTTCCCTAAGGAGCTCCTTTATGGGGTCCTTCAGGGTTCCATCTTGCCCCCATTCCTGTTCATTGTGTATCTGAAGCCCCTGGGTGAGGTGTACTGAGCACCCCACTGCATGGCAGCATCCCTGACTAGTCTAGCCACTCTGGTCTCAGACCTGGTCTTGAGGTCTCCTAAGCTTATTGTCTTGGGGGACCCCAATATCCATGCTGAGACTAGATTGTTTGGGTCAGAGCAGGAATTCATCGCCACCATGGCAACTATGGGGCTGTCCCAGGTGATAGTGGGCTCAACACATGAAGGGGGACATATTCTTGACTTGTTGTTCTTCATTGACCTTGAGGCAGGGGGGTCCGATGATTGGGGGAGTAGAGAGTTCTAGTGCCACAAGTGCCAACTTGCCGTGGTTGGACCATTTACCACCTGTGAGTTGCCATTCTGGCATGCCTGCCTAACTGTAGGTGTGTAGGACAGGTTAAGATGGTTTGCCCTCAGACTTATGGAACCAGAAGCGTTCTGAAATGCTCTGGGGGAAATATCTGTAAACCTTGATGGTCGCTCCATCGATGACTTTGTGGCCTTTTGGAATATCTGGTTGTCTGAGCTCATTGATTGGGTGACTCCCAGGTACCTGCTCCTGGTGTTTTGTCACTGCAGGTCCCTGTGGTTCATGGAGGACCTGGAGCGGATGAAGTGCAAAGGTAGGCAGTTGGAGTGACTGTGGCACCCTACTCGCACCCAAGAAAATCGACTGCGATGGAGCATTTTTGAGGGCCTATGCCATGGCTGTGTGGGAAGCAAAAAAGCAGTTCTTTGCTTTCCTCATAGTGTCCACTCAGTCACATCTAGCTGAGCTGTTCTGAGTGGTGAGGGGGGTTGGTCAGTCCTTCCTGTCTCCGCCTGGAATTGAATTTGTCCAAGGCCCGCTGTGTTTTTAACATACTTTGTGGACAAAATCACTCTCATTTAGCATGACTTCGACTCTACCATTTCAGAAACAATCAGTCAACAGAAACAACGGGACCTCAGGGGTGTTTTTCCACAAAGAGTAAAATGGGAACGCAGGAGGAAAGATCCTTGGCAACCAAACAAAAAATAAAAATCTTGAATCAGTCCACAAGGGCGTTGTCTGGGATTGAGGTTGATGTACTAATGAAGGGTTTAACATTTGTCCCCACTAATCTTTATAACCGATATACAGTCCATAAAGAGGTCTTTGAACTATTCTGGAAAATTCGTTTTAATTTTTTTTTAAAAGACTCTTCTCTTACTGTTATGGACCCAGGACCCTGCATTATCAAATCTCATTTTTTCCCTAAAATTAATATAGACAGGGCAATACCTATTTTTGAAGAGACGTTCCTGAATGAAATTCGTATTTTACAAGATTCCCTCCCCAAACCAACCTTTTTGAACCTCACTAAAGATGAATAGATTGCATTGTGTTCTTTAAGGAATGACAAATCGATAGTCATTAAAAAAGCAGACAAGGGGGGTGGCATTGTAGTGCTGGACCGTGCAGACTATATAAGGTTGTATGGATCTGTTAAGTGTAAGGGAAGACTACAGATTATTGAATTCTGACCCCACTGGTTCACTTAAATGTGAAATAATTAAGGCAGCATTCAGATGTGCATTTAAATCGCACAGCGGCGGCGGCATCATGTGATTTAAAGCAACGCACACTTCTGGGTTGGTGTGAATGCAACAAGTGCGCACATTTCAGTGCAACGCGAACTGTTGGAGTGCGGTTTTAAAAGCTGCTCCGAGCAGCTTTCAAAACCGCACTCCAACAGTTCGTGTTACGCTGAATTGGTGCAGTCACACCAACCCGGAAGTGCGTGTTGCTTTAAATTGCATGATGCTGCCACCGCTGCTGTGCAATTTAAACGCACATCTAAATGCACCCTAGACCCTGCAAGAAGGGCATGACAAGGGTTTGATTACAGATAAACAGCAAACATTTTCAACCCCAGTTTTCCCGCGTATCTCTGCCTTTTATGGTCTTCCTAAGGTGCATAAGGGATTTAATCCACTGCAATTTAGACCAATTGTATCTGGATCAGCCTCGATCCTGGAACCATTAGCAAAATACGTGGGGTTTTTTTTAAAACCCTTTGTAGAACAGGTTGTTTCACATATTAAGGATACAACACACTTTATTACTATCCTTGAGAATATAGATTTGGGAGACACAGGGCTTAGCCTGGTTACTATGGACGTGAAAGCACTTTATAGCAGCATACCGCATGATGAAGCACTCTACATTTTAAAGAAAAAAATTGATTTAAGATCAAATAAGAATCCTCCCACAGACTTTCTTCTGAGCCTTGGCGATCTCATACTTTCCAGAAATTATTTTGAATTTAATAATCTTTTTTTTTTTTTACAGTTAAAAGGGGTTAGTATGAGGAGCCCTTTGTCAGCTGAATTAGCAATACTTTTTATGGATGATTGGGAACAAAGATTTATTTATGATGCAAACTTTAATCCTTTTCATAAATATATATATCTCTGGTGTAGATACAGCGACGATATTTTCCTGCTGTGGTAAGGAGATAAAGAATCATTAGATGCTTTTTTTGTTTGGATTAATGGTTTACACAAAACCATAAAATTCACCATTGAATCGGATTACCATAGTATTAATTTTTTAGATTTACATATCACTAGAGACAAAGATCTATTTAGAACCAGCACATTTATAAAACCGACTGATCAAAACACCTACTTATAATATCATAGCCACCATCCCCACCACCTGGTGAGCAATATTCCTTTCAGTCAGTTCAGAAGAATCAAGAGGAATTGTTCGGATGATTCTCAGTTTAAAAAAGAGGCAGAGGCCATGTGGCACAATTTTGCAGATCGAGGGTACCCCAAACAAGTTATCCATGATAGTTTCCAGAAGACTCTAGGCTTCCCTAGACGCTCCCTCCTAGCACCAGTCCCAAAATTAAATGAAAACTCTGAGAGGATGGAGTGTGTTACAACATATAATAATTGTAGTAATATTATCAAAAAGATTATTAAAAGGCATTGGAATATGGTAGATCATATTGGGGGGTGTCAGTCCCCCCCACTCTTTGCTTATAAACGTGGGAAAAACATCAGTGATCATATCACCAGGGCAAGATTACCACCTTTAACCCATAGGACTCTGGATCAATGGAGGATTGTAGGGAACTTTCCCTGTGGGCACTGCATGAATTGTGTGCATAGTTTAAAAGCCAAAACCTTTTTGGGTCCCCATGGAAAAAAAAATCAAATAAATGATTTCATTAATTGCAGTACCCCATGGGTGATATATGCTATTAAATGTCCCTGTAAGAGGGACTGAGCATGTGCGAGTGAGAGCAGCAGGGCAAAGCGAGTGCTCCCCCAAACTGTGACTGAAAGAGGCCTCAAAAGAACTGTTAAAGAAAACAAACCTCCAGAGAAGTAAGAGAAATGGCAGGGGGAAGCAAGGGGGAGGAAAAAAAAGACAGTAAAAGAAACCCCGCTGGAGTGATACTGCAGACAGAGGCCTGGTGAATGGGCTAGAGGGGAGGCCTCATCAAAAGAGAGGGAAAAGATGGCGGCGGGTGCTGTAACAGAGGGGGAGGAAACCCCAGATGAGACTGAGCCTGAGGAGGAAGCAGGGGGGGAAAACAATAAAGGCACTCCTCCTTGAAATGAAAAGGGATTTCAAAAGGGATATGAACAAATTGAGAGACTCAGTGGAAGCTGGAAATAAAAAGCTGGAAAGGCTGGGGCATAGAATTGACACAGTAGAGGAG
>QEPC01005027.1:437050-453455 GCA_003113815.1 Sphenodon punctatus | reverse complement strand
GCGGTGGAGATGTCGTCCCTGTTGGCGGTGTGGGCCCGTGTGGACGTGCAGCTGGCTCTCACCATGCCCGATCCCTTCGAGGCCTACTACCTGATCGCCCACTACATGTCCTTGCAGGGGTACCGCTGGGGCATGCTGCACTGGTCCCATCTGGTCCACCGGGCTGGGCACCCGGGCCCTGGGGCCTCGGGGGCCCCCAGCGGTGGCCTGTGACAGTTGCATCACCTCCCTGCCACCCCCCCGGTGTGGTGCCCCCATGTGGGCTCCCGCCCTGGTCCGGGGGGGGGCCTGGTCCCTGCTGCCTGCTCCCGCCCTGGTGACTCCGCCTCGGTGAGCTCCCACCTGCTTCGCTGTTCGCTGCTGCCCCTGCCTGTGACCCTGGGCCACCTCCATCCCTGTTGGCCGTCCCGGTGGCTGGGTGGGGCACTCCGTGTGGGCTCCCAACCCACCCGTGTGCTGCTAGCGGTCCTCTCCCACCGGTCCTGGCACCGACTGCACCGCCCCCCCCGGGTGCTTGCGTGACCTGGGACCTGGGGGTGGGCCGGGGATGGAACACGGTCCAGTCGGGGGCGTCGGAGTGTCGCTGGACCTGCAGAGGGGCTCCACCGGACCTGGCTGCCCTCCATCCGCCCCCCTGTGACTGTGGGACCCCCTTCCTCCTCCTCCTCCTCCTCCTGGACCCTCTCC
Organism: Sphenodon punctatus; assembly: GCA_003113815.1. Classification (NCBI taxonomy): domain Eukaryota; kingdom Metazoa; phylum Chordata; class Lepidosauria; order Sphenodontia; family Sphenodontidae; genus Sphenodon; species Sphenodon punctatus. Next base: position 452,768 of record QEPC01005027.1, on the reverse strand, counting down.
ACCGGGCCCGCTGTGCATTGTGGGCCCCCATCGTGCCTTGTTCCGGGGGTCTGCCCCCCCCCTCCGAGACTGGCTCTGTTTCTGTGGGGGTGCCTCTGTGGACTGGGGTGGTGTGGGGGTGGGGGTTGCTGCTGCCTGTGCCTTGCCCCTTGGTGGTGCCCCCCCTCGTCCCTCCCGTTGTTCCTGGTGCTATGATGCTAACCACCCTTTAACCACCCTTGGTAGTCATTTATGCATGTTTCAGGGCTGCATAGGGCACCAATACAGCCCAGCAACATGCATAAATAACCACCAAGGGTGGTTAAAGGGTGGTTAGTGTCATGACTGTTTTCACCCAGAGTTAAAAGAAAAATGGAAAAGAAACAGGTTATCGAGACCAATATAGTGCTTCCCTAAAAAAAAGAGAAAAGTCTGCACCTGGGGACAAAAACCTTAAAGAAAAGTAAGAATTGCCCTTGAAAAATGGGAAAAGAAATTTAAAAAAATTAACTTTAGGGCAAAAATAAAAATGGCTTGAAAAGAGTGAAAAATGAAGTTAAAATGAAAATAAAATGTAAAAAATAAAGATGAGGAAAAAAAGAAAAAAGAAAAATAGTCTTAAAGTAGCTTTAAAATTGAAAAGTGGCTTTAAAAATGAAAAATAAAACTTAGAAAATAGTAGTAAAAAAAAAAGATTGAAAAATAAAAGAAAAAGAGTTGGTACAGAAAAAAACTAAGTAGCACAGGTGACTTGACACAACAGCATGTTGGTTAGCAAGCGTCTTCCTCCTAATCAACAATATCCTGTCAGTCTTATAGGATTTCTGAAAGTCTTGCGATATGGCTACCAGATGTTCCTCCAATTGTAGGCAAGCAGGTCAGGGGTGCCACCAATGAGGATGAAGTTTGCCTCTTGCCAAGCAAAATAAAGATGTTTTTAGTTTCCATGTCTCCACAGTCGTATCTTCTTCATCATGGTTATTTTGACTTCACCCCTCCTTAACTTCTATGAACCAAGACCATTGTAACCTTTTACCTGTCCTGATCTTTGTTCCACTTCAATATAGTCTATTAGCTTCATTGGAGCTCTATGAAACCCAATGGAGTTTATTAGCTTCACTGAAGTTTTATTAAATTGTATTAATTCCACATAATTTCATATAGGGATTTTTTTTCAGGAAGTTGTTGAAGAGCAGAGGTTAGATCTGCCGTGGTTCTACTCACTTTAGAAGGAAATTTCTAGAGCAACACTGATTTATAAGACTTTGAGTTTATCATTAAGACACAATTCAAAGGAACAATTACTTATTCATCTGAATGGTGTATTTAGGTATAATTTGAAGCCAAACTTTATGTTGAAATAAACTTTAATTCACCAATTAAATGTCTTTATTCTTAATGTCTTTATTCTCTCTAATTTCTCCCCTAAATTTCCAGAACTGTCCCTAATTTATACAGAATTCTTTCAATGAAATACCTTAAAACAATTTGGAATTTACATTATGAAATATGTTAATACTACTCCAAATGACAGCCCTTAAAATTCTTATTTACATTGAAAATTAAACCTATTTCAACATTTGAGATGTGATTGAAACAATAAAACACCTTTTCCGTGGGCTGGCAGTGTTTCTCTGTTATCAATATTACGACCTCATCATGAGTTAAACTCATTTAATGTTATGAGAAACTGTTTTGACCCAAACTTGCAAAAAGAACTTGGGTCCCAGAAATAAACATGTTATCAGCGTCTCTTCTAATTCCTTTGTGCCAATTATTTTGAAAGTCTGCTTAGCTACAGAACAGACTAAAAAGCCAACTGCTTTTTAGGCCAAATTAAACCCCCATGGTCCTTGTCTCCCCAATAAAACAGACCCCAACTTTCTGGGCTGAAAGATGTTTATTAAAAGTGTTCTTTGGTTTATCTTTTTTACATACTTGTTGGCCGTACACCCAGACATTAAGACAAAAACAAGATACCCACTGCTTTCTATCTATCTATCTATCTATCTATCTATCTATCTATCTATCTATCATATAAGATAAACAAGAAAAACTGCTATGGCTTAAAACCCAATTTCCACTGGTCGTCACATTATTAATTGCTATTCTGATTACCCCCACCTAATATCAATGGAAACCCATTACAAGTAGACAGTTCAAATTCACATCATTAACAAAATTTAACTTTAACAGAAGTTGAACATGTGAATAAAGACAAGTGCATAAATAAAAAAACAATTTCAATGGGTGGGGAACAGATCTCAAAAGTCCATGCTGAAGAGAGATGAAGAAGCCATCATAAGACAAAGAAGCAAGTAGATTCCATTTAAAACATCAAACTATGATCAAACAGCATGTAATCAATAACAATAAGTTATTATTAAACAGCAAGTAATCAATAATGAACCATAAATACGTATTATATCCAAGCAGGTGGACAGAGCCATATTAGAAACCATTATGCTGCTATAACCAGAATTAAGTCTAATTTCTTCCAGCCATGGTTACTGTATTCCAAACCTAAGAAAGTCAAAGCAAAATTGTTGGAGCAAGGACAATTCTACTGCTAATTTCTGCACTTTCACTGTAAGCAAAACAAGATAATATTTAGTGATAGGTCAAAGTGTTTACTGCTAGTTGTACAGCGTGTCATAGGTCACAAGGAAGGAAAAGAGCAGAAAGAAAAATTGATTCCATGACGTATTCTGACTTTAAATCTATGATCGATTTTCATCCATAGTTAGGATGGAAAGTAAATTCACACCTGAATAGACCACATAAGGAATCCATCTCCCAGCTGAGCACTGCCTGGTCACCCTAGTTAATCCAGGTTGCTTTCAGCAAACAAGATGGCTAAAAGATGTCACCTGTTTTAAGGCTCTGTCTTCTTTTGCTATACCAGTGCCCACCAAACAAGATACCCACTGCTTGGGGGTGGGGGTGGGGGGGCGGGAGAGAGAGAGAGAGAGAATATATATAGATAGATTAGATTTGATCCTCAGCAGTGGGTATCTTGTTTTCATCTCAATGTCTGGGCGTACAGCCAACAAATATGTAAACAAAATAAACCAAAGAACACTTTTAATAAATATCTTTCAGCACAGAAATAATGACATCAAAAACTGACCATACTTAAACTGACCTGTCTTTTAGCAATTCAAGGGCTACTTTTCAGGCCTATTTTTCCTGGCTACATAATAAGGCATCTGGATTGCACTCATAGACTTCAGACTGGACTCACCAGCTGCTTTCAGCATTGCATCTTTATATTCTTATTACCTGAGAAACACACAGCAAAACACAATATAAATTCCCATGTCCCACAAATAAAAATGTATGCTGTATACCAAACTTGTCTGTAAAGAGCTGAATAAAAATGACACTTGAAAAGGTGTAATATAAAGAAAAGTCCCTAGATGGGATTATATGATGGGAATGCAATGCACTTATATTGACCTTGCAAGCAAAACTCTGGAATTATCTTCATGCAGACACAACTGGATGCATTGCCAGTCAGCCATGCTGCCAATTGGCAGTACAAAGAACTATGATAAAAAACAAAATAAACTTTTCTTTCAATGCATGCATGGACTTAGTGTTGGTCAAATATCTATGTGCTCTTATTTGATATTTTAAATGGCACAATGAGACTGAGAGCTCTGGTTTTGTAACCATGAAGTATTTCACTGTCATTCATCTTTTCCCCCTTTAAATGATTGTTACAGGTTTCTTTAGAGACTGAGTTCACATAAACCCATTTCTTCTGACATATAAACAGAATACTTATTTCCCCCCTGTCTCCAGTGATGAGATTTCATGTTTCCATTAATATTTAGAAGCCCTTTTGCCCCATTTCACAATAGCCATTCCTTTTGTACTAGTCAGGAAAATCTTGTGCAGCATCAAGCATTACATTTTAAAATGACTACATCATTGACAGCTTATGATTTAAAGCACTATTGCTCCTACATTTGTACCAAAATTGAAACCCTTTTCATACACTGGAACTGTCATTTTTGTGATCCTGCTCATGTGATCATGCTTTAATTCCAGCAAAGGAATTTTGCAGTGATCAAAAGATATTTCTTTAGCCTTTATGATGCTAATATTGAGTGATATAATAGTTTGAGTTCTGTGAAGAGCTATTTCCAAATAGGTTCACATTATGGCAAACTAAAGTATATAATTGCTTAGCACCTTTTCTAAAATGCATGTTATGAGCCTTAGGGAAAAGCAGGATATAACTTTTAATAGATTTAAACAAAAATAAAAGGACAAACGAATAAGTTCCTCAAAACCTAACTGTTAAAACAAATGTTTGTATTGCCTAATAATTTAGAATAGTCTGCTATCTTCAGCCTTCCTTCCTACAGAAAGAAAGCTTATGTAATTACTCTGTGTATGTGTGTGTGCTCCCCCCTGCCCCCCTTAACTTTTGATCCCCAGGCCATTTTCAACCAAATTCTGGGCTGTGGCCCAGACCCCAGGTTGGAATCAGGACCAGCGGCCGGATAGGCTGCTGCACCCGCCCGTCTCCAGGAGGGTGGGCAGCTGAGGGAGTGCGGGGGTGCGGGGTTGTGCAGCCACATGTTGCGCCACACAGCCCCCCTCCCGATTCCCCGCTGGAATCAGCCGGCACGTGTGTTGAACGTGACTTTTTCATTCCAGCGGGGAATCAAAAGGTGATTCCATGATGGGGCCAATAGGCACCCCGTCATGTCTGAAATCACCCTTAGGGTAATTTCAGACGTTACGAGATCACAGGGTATTTTCAGACGTTACGATATCACGCTCAACCACAGGGAATTCCCACATGGTGATCGTGGTCTCATCACATCTGTTGGGGGGAACGGAAGCTCCCCGCCAGATGGTCACTCCCATGAATCATGGGGGGGGGAATCACATTGAACACGGAAATGGAGGTCCTAGCCGGACCATCTTCGTTTGCGTGTTGAATGTGATTCCCACCCATGATCAAGGGAATCATATAATCTGTCCCCCGACCATGGCCCGGAATCAGCAGCGGGATTCCTGGCCATGGTCAATTCCCGGGGGGTGGGTGGGCGGGCGCTGCAGCCACATTGGCCGCGGCACCCACCCATCTCCCAAGAGGGTGGCCGACCGAGGGAACGGGGGGGGGAGCAGGGCTGTGCAGCTGCACGTTGAGACACGCGGTCCCTCCCTGATTCCCCGCCGGATCAGCTGGCATGTCTGTTGGACGTACTGGTTTGATCCCGGCGGGGGATCAATGGGTGAGTCTGTGATGGGGCCAATACAGGCCCATCACATCTGAAAATAACCACAGTCAACCACAGTCAATCCCCCAGCGCAACCAATGAGCCCTGAACGTCTGTTCGGTGGCATCCAGATGTTCACCACAGTCAATCACTGGTAGGGGCCAAGGCCAACCACGGTTTTGGAACTCGGGACAGGAGCAGGTTCAGAACCGTGGTCAGTTCAATCCCAACTGGGAAACGGCCCAAAGTAATATCTGAATGTCAAACGCCAGGCATGATCATGGACAATGGTCCCACACCGTGATGAAAGCATGCAGTGTCGCTGCCGGGCAATGGGCAACAAATGGAACAAAGAGGGATATTTAAAGGGCACACTGCACCAGGTGGATGAGGTGGCAAGACAGGAAGAGAGAGAGTGGAAAGACAGGACAGTGATGGAGGACAAGGAGCATCAGCATCAGCAGCAGGACCTGGAGCAACCTGCCCCACAGGGGGAAACCGAACAGGGGACAGAGGCCCCCGCAAATGTGTACAGAGACCACCATGGGATGTCCAGGGGGGTGGGGGTGCAAGGGTAGCAGACAGCCACGGAGGGAGGGTGGGAGGGCAGGAGCAGGAACAGCGCAACCACATGTCCACCCAACAGACCAGGAAATGGGCCCGAGCCCCAGAATCCCCACAGGACACCAGCTGGGAGGAGCCGGAGGAGGAGGCGGTGGAACTGGAGCCAGAGGGGCCAGCACAGAGATGGAGGTACCAGAGAGGGGGACAGTGGGGAGTCCAGGAGACCCAGGACTTCATCAGGATCTGGGGGTCCCTGGAAAACCAGGTCGAGCTTGCGGTCAACAAGCGCAATGAGCGTGTGTTCAACCAAATAGTGAAGGAAATGGGGGAGGCCGGATATCAGAGGTTGGCAGCACAGTGCCGGTCCAAGTCCAAGGAACTGAAGAGGGGGTATAAGCACATAAAGGACAATAACCAGAGGTCTGATCACGCAGTGCGGACTGTGCCCTATTATGATGCCCTCAACCGGATCCTTCACATGAAGGGATCCATCATGGCCCCCTGGCTGGTAGGGAGCGCTGTGGCACAGGGCCGAACATGGGAGAACATCCCACTTCCCATGGCAGCACCGGGTGCACCCACAGGCACTGCCAGACCCACACCCTATGAAGAATGGCCCGGGACCTCAGGGAGCAGCAGGCCCCCATCACAGACAGGCATGGGGAGCCCAGTACTTCACTCGGGGTCAGGCTCCAACGATGATATGCTGGTCACCCTGAGCCAGTGGACATGAGGGGAGCACTCCAAGCAGAGCCCCATTGAGCAGCCAGCCACGGAGGACTCGGAGACAGACATAAGAGGTAAGCACAGGGTGGGGAAGGCAAAGGGGCCCACACAGACCCAGAGAGGGAGCAGGGGGGGTACAACAGGCAGGGAATGATACTAACCAACACCCCTCCTTATCGCAGGCGTGACCGAGGGAGAGGAGGAGCCAATGGAGGGGGAATGGGCACCAGGAGTGGTGGAACATGTGGCAGAAGGTAAGCGGAAGGGATGGGGCCCACCTGAGGCCAGGGGGGTGGTGGGACAAGGGGGTAGGGACAGGGGAACCCCAACGTCACACCCCCATGACAGTTTCCACACAGGACCACTACCACTGCCTCAGGAGACTGAGGTGAAGGGCAGCAGCAGCAGCGGGTGGAGTGAGGTGAGTGGGCTGGGGGGCGGGGACCCGACCACCCAAGGGGAAGGGTGACGGATAGGCAGGCATCCCAGGCCCCGCCCCAGCTCCATTCCGGCAGGGCACACGTGCAGTTAACGGGTACACGACTGAGCTAACCGAACCCATATCCCACAGATCTGCTGCCCAAGTAGCCGGCCCGGCCACAAGAGGGACTGGTACCACCAGCCCAGAGGATGCGGGAGCACAATGCACATGTGTGCCACCAGCGGGAGGACCTGACTGAGTAGATTATGTGGACTAGCATGGAGCAGGCGGAGATGATGATCGCAGCCAGTGACAGGAAGGAGGCGGCCACTTGCAGGGCCATAGAGCAGGTGGAGGGATGGGACAGGCACCTCCTAGACAAGATGCAGACAGAGAGGCAGCTGCAGAGACTGCACCACACACGGCAGATAGAGTCGGTAGAGCGGTTGACAGGGACCATCGACTACCGGGCCGCAGAGCACTCCTGGAAGTCAGATCGGTCCCTCGAGATTGGCACCTCACTGCTGCTACATACAGGCACGATGAGTGCTTACATCATGGCAGCAGCACCCCCGGGTGACATACCGGCTGCAGCCCCACACCAACCAGTCATCCCACCGCCAGTGCCCATCCCACAGCAGCAGCAGCATCCCCGACCACAGGGCCCATGCATCCGCCTCCCTATCTCATCAGGGCTGAGACGGCAACAGCTGCCCCAGCAGGTGCAGCAGCAACAGGCAGTTCCGGGCCCAGTCCAGCCCCCAGCAGCAGCCACAGAGGAGAGCCAGGAGCTGTTGCAGAGCCAGGAAGCACCGGAGTGGGACAGCAGTGCAGGTGAGGGTGGCTCACAGACAACGGAGCAGCCCGCATGGTGACGGAGAGGTCACCCCAGGAAGCCAAGGGGCAGGGGTAAGGGGAGAGGTAAATTAGGGCATGGGGGTACTGTAAAGACAATAAAGACACCTTTATTCACAGTAGCCATCATGTCCGTAGGTCATTGATACACACGCCAGGGACCCTGTGTTCAGCGGGTGAGGCCAGGGCACTCCCAGGCATGGGCATGCCAGGGGTCCCGCCCCACAGAACCCGGGAGCCTCAGGCCTGTGGCAACCATGTTATGTGCCTCGTAAGTGCTGCTCAGATCCACTTAGCATAATGGTACTCCCTGGGGCTCGCCACGTTCACGTATAGCGGAATGGGGCCAGCTGGCCTCTGTGGCCTGGGATACCCAAGAGCTGCTCCATCAGTCTCACAAAGGTTGTGCACCATGCTGCAGGCTCTGATTACTAAGGCAGAGGTCTCCACCGAGTAGTCCAGGTGGCCGGCCAGGCACCTCCATCTCTGTTTGAGGGCACCGAAGGCCCTCTTGACCACGGTCGTCACGGTTCACAGCCGGGTGTTGTACAGGGCCTCCATCTGGTTTGGGGCCACCGGATGGGCCTTCATAAGCCAGTGGAGCAGCAGATAGGCCAGGTTCCCGATGATGCAGGAGGGCATCAACATCCCCTCGATCTGGGCCATCTGCATGTTGGCATAGTCCCCCTGTACATCTGTGTGAAGAGGGGGGGCGATTGCGAGGATCCGGGCATCATGGCTGCACCCAGAATGGCCGGTGAAGATGTCCGTGAACCGGCCCCGGTGATTTACAATGGCCTGGAGCTGCAACGAATGGTAACCATGCCTGTTGATGTACTCGGACGCATCATTGGGGGGGGTGCGGAGGATCGCCACATGGGTGCCATCGATAATGCCCAGGCAGTTGGGGAACCAGGTAGCCTCAAAGCCGGCCATCACTGCCCCCTGATCCATGAGTTGGATCACGCAGTCAACGAGGACTGCCTCCACAGCCTCACAAAAGTTGTGGATGATGCTGGTGACAGTTGTGAGGCCCACTCCGAAGTGTTGAGCCACAGAATGGCAGGAATTGAGGGTGGCCAGGGTCCAGATAGTTGTGGCCACCCGCTGCAGGACTGGGATAGGGGAGCGCATGGGGGTGTGCAGCCACTCCAGCCAGGGCTTCAGGACCTCTGCCAGTCGCAGGAGGGCACGTCGGTCCATCTGGAAGTGTATCCTCCAAGGAGCATCATCCCATCGTGTCAGGGCCCCCTCCCATCATTGCTGAGCCCTGTCCATGATCCAGAGGCACCTTTCAATGGGCATAGTGAACATGACAGCATTTAAGAGGACCGCCCTCCTCCAGTAGTGGTGTGCAGCTGCTTGCCTGAGGCCAGCTGGACGGGTGCGTGCAATCAGCAGGGCCCTGCGGTATGTCCCAGAGAGCCTGCATGCTGTGCACATGGCCTGGATGTGTTGGCGCCTGTGGTGGGTGAGCAGGCTGTTTTCAGTGAACCAGATCAGGCATTCCCGCACCCCAGCGTACATGTCAAGCAGATCCATGGTGACCTGCTGGAGTTTGGTGTGCTGATGGTACCACTCAGCTATGATCGCCTGTAGGAGTCAATGGCACCCCGCCTGTTCGCATCCATGGCAGGTACCTGCGCGGACTAGAGCTGGTAGGTGCCCCAGGAGTGCTGGGCAGTGTCGGGCACACAGCTTGGAGGCACGCTTCTGGCGCTGTGCTGCAGGTTGTGGCTCGCTATAAGGGGCCTGTGGCCAGCTCACGCCCACGCACCACCGGCTGTCGGTTGGGCCCTGTACCCAGGTGCTGTGCCAATTGGTTGTGGGCTATGCGTTACCGGGTGGTCCTGGTGACACGTGGCCACTCACTCATCCTGCGGGGCTCCACCTGTAGGTTCTGTGCCCCCTGGTGCTGGTCACTACCACCTATTGGGGTGTTGGGTGCCCAGTTGCATTGGAGGGGGGAGGGCTGTGCCCCCGGCATGTAGGTGGCTTAATGGGGCCTTGGAGGGTGAATGAATGTTGTGTGCGTATCACTGTTGTCTGTGTGTAGACTGTCCCCAGGCTTCGGTTCCTGCAGCTGTGCTGTGTTCGCTCCCCACGCATCGCTTCCCAGCTGTCCCATTGTGCTGCCCATACCCTTATCACGTGACCTTGGAGCTCCCCTGCTTGCCTCCCCTGCCTACCATGGTTTGAGGGGCCCCACTGTCCTTGATTCTCACACCCTCTGCCAGTTGCACCATGGCAGATGCTCCTGCATCCGAGCTCCCGCTCAGCGGTTCAGCAACTGGTCCAAGTTGCTGGACCTACAGGGAGACCATGACTCTAGCTGACCTGTGGCATTCCCCTTACATTCAACTGTTCCTGGGCTCCTGTGCTACCCTCCCGGATGCCTATCGATGTCTGAGCTCAGGCCTCTGCTGCTTTGGATATGTGGCTACCGCCTGTGAGTGCCGGTTCCATGCTGAGAAACTGGGCCTCCGTCCCTTTCCAGATGGGCACATTCCAGAGTTGAGGGGGTTGCTGGTGTCCTGGTCTGCTGCTGAGATGGTGTCAGCTCTCTCTGTCTGAGCCTTGTCTGGCTTCCAGACCTGTCTGGTGGAGGGCGGCCCTGCCCTGGCTGTGTCCTACTTCTGCTGCATCCTAGGTGCCTGTGGCTACCAGTGTTCCCGTGGGGCATCGTATTACCGCCTGTTCGAGCTGAGGGAGCTGTTGTGGCCCCCTGCTGCTGACTATGCCTTGCCCGATCCCACTGGACCCGAGCTGCTAGCGCTGTCTGAGGTCAGTGAGGTGTGGTCCCATGCCAATGTTCAGGTTGAGCTCACCAGTCCCTATTATTTTGAGGCCTACTATCTTGTTGCACACCACATGACACAGATGGGCTATCATCGGGGCATGTTTCAGTGGCCCCACTACGTTCATCCATTGGGCCACATCGTACCACCCCCCTTTGTGACCCCATGCAGCTAGCTGTAGGTCTCCCTGGGTCATCTGTGTCCTGACTATCACTAACCAGCGGCAGGTGCTCCTTGCACCTCCCTGGGCCTTCCGTTCTGTGACCTGCTACATCGTTCCCATTGTGGATCCACTGCTGTCCTGCCTCCATCTGCTCCCCCCGTTCCATTTGGATGTGCCCATTCGCCTGCACCCCGGGGCCATCTGTGTGACATCACTGTCCCATCTGTACCCTTGGGGTTCGTTTCTATGACCTGCCCCCCGGGCAGTTATTAGCTGCTCTCTGACACCTGTACTGGGGATCCCCGTGGACCTTTGCACCCCTTGCTCAGCTGGCTCCCTTCCAGTGTCTGTGATCAGCCCCCACCCCCACAACCGTGATGCCTCCATGACTGTATGTGAATGGGTTTCCCTTGCTCATGCCACCCGGCATCCCCGTGTTGGGGGGGGGTGGGGCGGCACCGTCAGCTGTCTGCTACTTGAGGCTCGCTTCCCTCACTGGCTGTGCAGTACCATCTGGGACTGGTTGTCTTGCTGTTGGGACCTGCCTCTGCCCTCCCCACTGTCTTCCTCAGATTGCTGGCTCGTCCTCTGTGACCCTGCTCTGTCACCCTGTGAACCCCTCTCTGTACAGCAGACTGTGTTGCAGTTGGGTGCCTCGTGGTGCCTGTGTTGTCCCTGGGGTGTTGGGTGCCTGCTCCTGTGTCCTGCTCTGTTCCAGCCCCGATCCCCTCCTGTTTTGTTGGCCTCAGCCCCCCTCCTCCCCATGTACTTGCCACTGTCTGTTGGGCTGCCCAGTGTGGTGTTCCCCATTCCCCCTTGTGTGCCCCTGTGTGTCTCCCTCTTCCTCCCTTTCCCATTCGGCTGTGCATGTGCTCGTCAGTCTGTGGTTTGGGTTCAGCTCTGTACGTGGCTTCCTTCTCCCTGTTGTGTGTGCGCGGTTCAGCCATTCACCTCCCTCCTCCCCCATCCTTCCCATTTCCCTCACATGGGCGGTGCCTTGTGGCACTTTTGGCTTCCTTTGCCTTTGCCCTTGGTCAGCCATGTCTGTGTCCCGCCCCACCCTGGTGGCTTCTGGGTTTTTTTGCCATGGTCCGGGATCGGTGTCATGTCTGTTGCGCTATCCCGGATTGTGGCCTGGCTGTCTGTTTCCTTGCCGTGGTCCTGCTCCCGTCATGTTTGTTTGGGGCCTGTCAGAACCACGAGTCAGGGTTGGACAGCTGGCCACAGTTGGGAATCCACTGTGGCGACCTGGGAGCGCGTAACATCTGAAATTACCCTTAGATTTTGCATTGTCCCCTCTCCCCATCTCCCTCTTAACAAACCAAACTTCTGCTACTTGCTGAACAGAACTATTGGGGGAGGGAGGAACCGTCTCATGATTTAACTTACCTGCTTGTAATATTCTATTTATAAGAAGCTTTCTAAGTGATAGAATTTATTTATGAGCCTAAATGTGAAACTGCACTTGGGGGGAGAAGAAGCTGATGATCCTTGATTCATCCATGTATGATTTCTGAGCAGAGGTTTGCTCTCAGTTCATCACTAAGTATAAATTTGAGGTCTTTTGCCATTAATTTGATGCATCACATTCTCTGCAAATAGAATAGACATGGAGCACGCACATTCAGCAATGATAAACTTTTCTACAGCAATTATAGGAGCACAGTTGTGGCCCTATAGTTAAGGCAGTAGCAAACTCTCATTGAACAGCACCTATACTGTTCAATGGGAGTCAGTAGAGCAAAAACGTCTGGTTGGCGACCATTCTAGCATTCCTTCAGCAACACATGTGTTCTGTGATTACAAACAATGAAGGGGAGTCCAGGGACAGGGTGGGGGATGAAGGTGGGGGGCCCCCATCCCTCACCTGCCTCTGCCTGCTAGTAGTGCAGCAGCAGCAGCAGCAGGACACCAGACACAGATGGGACTGGGAGATAAAGCTGTTTACAAACAATTCCTCCCCATGTGAGTGATCAGAAGGTTGTTGTCTTGTAAAGAAGGTTCTTTGAAATGGATCAAATATTCTCACAACTGGGTTGTACATACTCACCATATTCAAGTAATAGACCACGTGATGGTCTCAAGCTCCTGTAGTAAAAAAAATCACTCTCCCCCTCAGAATGGCAGTTCCTTCCAACCCTTTCTAGGAATATCAGAAAATTCCATGCGGGACTGGAAGGGTGGGTGTTGTGAGAATGTTTGGAGCCATCTCAAAGAACCATGTTTACAAGGCAACAATTTTCTGTTCTTCTTTGAGTCTTCCCCTCGAAACGTCTTAACCATATCCAACATTACGCCATATGGAGGCATTCTTACTCTTAGAGAGGTTCTTTAGTACAATGACTTGATCCTATAAGTTCTACTAGACCTATCAGCAGCTTTCAATACCATGAACTGGCAGGGGTTGAGAGAACTGTTTTACAATGGGTCCAGCGGGTGGTCTTAGAGGACTGTACATTGTCCCCTGGGGCTCTCTTATGTGGGGTCCCACTGGGTTCTATTCTGTCCCCTCTCCCATTTAACGTGTATATGAAGCTACTTGTGGAGGTCATGTGCAACTGGGGAGTGTGTTGTCACCAATATGCAGATGACACCCAGCTGTATTTATCTTTTTCATCTGACACAGGCCCTGCCATCTCCTTGCTGTCCCAGTGTTTGGCAGCTGTAGGGGATTGGATGAGGTCAAGTCAATTGAAGCTGAATCCCAATAAGACAGAAGTGGGTGGGTGAGGCTGGTGATTTGGGGGAGGGAAATACCTCTGTTATTGAGGGTGTTTGCCCTCCATTGGTTCCATGTGTGCAGAGCTTGGGGGTGCTGCTGGATTTGCAGCTACACTTGGATCCCAGGTGTTGGATGTGGCCAGGGGCATCTTTCACCAATTACATCTGGTAAGAAGGCTCCGCCCATATGCCTCAGACTCGAACCTTGCCACCCTCATCCATGCATTTGTCACCTCAAGACTAGACTATTGGAGCACACTTTACATGGGGCTGCCCCTGGTGATGGTTCAGAAGCTGCAGTGCAGAACACTGCAGCCCATCTTATTACTGGGATGCTCCGCAGAGAGCACATTAAACCAGTGCTCCAAGTACGGCACTGGCTGCCTATTGTCTTCCGGGCCAGGTTCAAGATGCTGGTTTTGACCTTTAGGGCCCTAAACAGTCTGGGCCCTGCTTACATGAAGGATTGCCTCACCCCCTGGGTGGCCCCTGCGGTCATCTGGAAATGCCCTCCTGGAGGTCCCACATTTTTGGCCAGACAGGAGGGCATTCTCAGTGGCTGCACCATTGTTTTGGAATGCCCTCCCTGTGGAGATCCACCTCATCTCAGATCTCCTTGCTTTCCAATGAAGCTATAAGACCTGGCTCTTCTATGAGCTAGGGGTGGGACTATTGGTATCGGATTAATCCGATAATGGCCGGTATTAGATTAATCCAATAATAATGATACTTACCAGTATCGGAATACCAGATTTTTAACATTGCTGGTTTTACCTGAGTTTTTATATTGCCACCATCTAACAACGACTGCAATGTAAAAAAAATACCGGTAAAATCGGCAATGTCAAAAACCCGGTATTCACATACCAGTCAATCCAGTATTGGAGATCCAATACCAGTAAATCTGGTATTCAATAATCCCCCTGGAGTTTCACCCCTACTATCAGGCATTTGGCATGAGGAGGGGAAGGGTGGGATAGGTTCAGGTAGGTGAGGGGTGTTTGTACAAATCACTGTGACTTTTATATTTGTTATCTGCTTTTTATATTTTTGTATTTTCTTTTTTATATTGTTTTTGTATTTAACTACTTGTAAGCCACCTCGGACGAGATGGGCGGGATGAAATTATTTAAAATAAATAAAAATAAATAAATATGGAGATTTGGAGTGAAGTGTCACCAGTATTCAGATGACACCCAACTCCCTCTCTCTCTCTTTCATCTGATCTTGGTCCTGCAGTCTTAGTTCTTACCCACTGCCTGGCTGCTGTAGGGCACTGTACGTGACTGAGCCAATTGAAACTGAATCCAGAGAAGACCGAAGTGGTGATGGTCTTATGATGATGGTTGGCTGACCTTGTGACCTGAGACCTATAAGGAGGACCCCTGTTATTGATGGGGTCCAGCCTCCTTTGGTCACTCAGGTTCACAGCCTTGGGGTGCTTTTGGATCCATTGCTGCATCTGAATTGTCAGGTTGTGGTGGTGGCCAGGAGTGCTTTTCATCAACTATATCTGCTGAGAAAGCTGTGACCATATTTTAAATTGGATACAGACTTTATTATTATTATTATTATTATTATTATTATTATTATTATCATCAAACATTTATATAGCACCAGCAATGTACCTGACACTTTACAAAGTAATTGAATAGACACGGTCCCTGCCCTACTGCTTACAATCAGAGAGATGGGGGTGAGGGAGAGGGAGATGAAGGAAGAGGAACCGAGGGAGAGACAAGGAGTGTAACATTCATGAGGATATGAGGGTCCAAGTGTACGCGCTTGGCTTGGTTACATCGAGAATTATGGCTGGTTGGTTCATGTGGTGAGGATAGGAGCACACAGACCTCAGGTAATAGATTGTACTGGATGGAGGGTATCAGCAGGAGTTAGGTGAGGGGAGCGAGGAGTTGGGGAGGGAAGAGTGGAAGAGGTGGGTCTTGAGGAGGGATTTGAAGGTACAAAGGGAGGCGGCAAGGCAAATGTGGGCAGGGAGGGAGTTCCAGGCATGGGGGCAGCTAGGGAGAAGGGACAAAGGTGGTTAGGGGACCAGGGGAGGCATGGGAGGGTGAGAGAGGGGACAGTGGAGGAGCAGAGTTCATGGACTGGAGTGAAGAGGGAAATTAGTGCAGAGAGGTAGGGGGAGCAAGGTTGTGAAGAGCTTTATAGGTGAAGACTAGGAGCTTGTGCACGATTCGTTCAGGAAGGGGGAGCCAGTGAAGAGAGGAGAGGAGGGGCTGCACGTGGT
>QEPC01005027.1:405971-416860 GCA_003113815.1 Sphenodon punctatus | reverse complement strand
CCGCCTTTCCCAATGCCTGCTAGTCGTTCCCATATACCTACTGTCTGCCCTCCTTGGCAGACTGCTGTAACCAACCTGATTGTAACCAAACTAAGCACACGCACCAGAGACTTCACATCTGCTTGAATGTTTGTCTGTCTTCTCCCCTGTCTCTCCCACTGTCCCCTCTCCCTGTCTCCCCCTCCTTGTCATTTAAGATTGTAAGCCACAGGCAGGGACTACGTCTATTTCTATGATTTGTACACCACCAGGTCACACATCTGGCGCTATATAAATGTTTATAATAATAATAATAATTAATAATAGTAGGCCTGGTGGTGTTTAACCTGTTCATTAATAATTTGGAAAAAGGGATGAAGAGTGAAGTAGTCAAATTTACAGATGACAAAGTTATTATACAAGAAAAGATCAAAGGAGACTATGAAGAGATCTGGTGCGGTTAGGAGAATGGGCAACCATATGGCAGATGAAATTCAACGTTGACATGCGCAAAGGGAAAAATAACCCTAACCATATGTACACAATGCTGAAATCTAACTTGGGTATGTCTACACAGGAAAGAAACATTGGAGTTGTCATGGATAGATCATAGACACCATCATCTCAATGTGTAGCTGCAGTCAAAAAGTCTATATTTTCATTATTAAGCATGAATTTATTATCATAATTAGACCACAAACAA
Organism: Sphenodon punctatus; assembly: GCA_003113815.1. Taxonomy (NCBI): domain Eukaryota; kingdom Metazoa; phylum Chordata; class Lepidosauria; order Sphenodontia; family Sphenodontidae; genus Sphenodon; species Sphenodon punctatus. The sequence goes on along the minus strand of QEPC01005027.1, from coordinate 416,178 downwards.
TTTTTTCAAACTGCCTTAACTCTGTAATTTACAGCTATAAAATTTGTATACACTTCATACAATAAATTTTGTGAATGTCTGTGTAGACAGATTTATAGAATCAGTTCTATACAGTGCAATTCTGTGCAAAAGGACAGAATTAAGGCAGTTTGAAAAAATGGTTGTCAAATGATGATAATGCTTAATAATGAAAAAAATGTGATAGTTTACATAGTGATAAATATTAATAAGAGTAAGTATGTATGGGAAGGAAGTAAGTAAATATCTTATGTTCATGCTGATGGTAAATTATGAGATATTGGTAGAAAATTTTGAAATAATTTCCATGCTTTTTGGCATTTAATTTTTGTTGTAATGTATGTTAAATGTTTTTTGAATTGCAATTGTAATTAATTCTCAATTTTTTTGGAATTTAAGTTAGAGTAAAATTTATTTTGTGAAATGTTTTTGAGAAAAAACTTTTTGTTTTGAGAATGGTTCTGCCTTTAACTTTTTTTAAACTGAATTTTTTTTGTTTGGAAAATTTCCATGTTTTTTACAATGTGATTAATATAATAATGAGAATGTTAAGTAATTATATATGTCAGTTATATATGATTCATTGTATCATGGTCACATCGATACATTATGTCCTGCACGGATACAATGTATCAAAGACAGGTTTTTTGAAAATGCACTCACACAAACTCACTCACTCCCTTCCTCCCCCACACTCACTCTCTCTCATACACACACCCCCCATACAGACACTCCCCCTTTCCCCTCCCCTAAGGATATATTACTTCTTAATCTTTCTGCTGCTGCTGCTGTTGGAATTTTAATCCTATCCATAAAGTTCCAAAATAAATAATTATTTTGGAATTGTAATACTATTCTCTAAAGTGTTTGCAATTCTCCCCCGTTCTGTGTCACCATAAAAATTGAGAATTAAATTCACCCCTACATCCATTAGGGGTGTGAAATTAGTTTTTTATTATGATAATGGGGTGGAAATCCATTTTCAAAACAATGGGAAAACACTGGAAAATATATGTCCAGCTATACTTTTTTGTTTCTTATTCAATTGTGATGAAACTTGGGGAGATTGTGTCCCCAGTGGAGGGCACTTTGTGTACCAAGTTTCAGAAATATTGGATAAAGGAAAAAGTTTCTATAAGCAACTGAATGTTGTGATTTTAAGAACAGCTGACTACACATTCCTGACTACAACATTTTTATCTTCCTTCTAATTTGCATGAAACATGGGAATCTTATGTCCCTCCCCATGACTACTAAAAATGCCAAAATTCAGGAAGGTTGGATAAAGAGTCTGTCAGCCACCACCCCCTGCCACGGCTCGGCGACTGTGCCCGCTGACTGAGGGCCCTGTCCCCTGAGTCACAGAAGCTGATGCGACACAGGATCCAGTGCCCCTGATGCCACTAGTTGCCACAGCAAACCCTGATAGAGGCCCCAACACAGCGGACCAGCCTGGGCCCTCCCACAACACAGCCCCACCCACGGTTGCGTCGCTCCGCGCGCCTCTGGGTGCATGCAGGGGGTGGGGCCTGTAGTTTATCTGCCGGCGCTATAGAGTATTCAGTGCTGGCAAACAGAGCTTGTGTGCCTGGAGAGACTGGCCCACATGTTGGAAGCTAAGTACTTTGGATTGTTGATTGTGGTTGTGTTGTTGTGTTCTGTTAGTCCTGCCCCTCCCAGTGTCTAGCTCCTTTCCCCATGTTTACCCCCCCCCGTGGTTGTGCGTGGATTAAGTGTGTCCCCTCCGCTCATTTGCTGTGTGATAGTTAACCCTTCCCCTTCTCCCATAGAGTGTGTGTGACTAGATTGGGCCTGCGGGCGCATGTGTCTCTCCCCCTCCCCTTCCCAGGGATTTTGCCTTCCCTTCCTTGTGGTGTGATAGCCCCTGGCCCTTACCTTTGTTCCTGGATCCCCCCCCCCCCACTCCTCCGGAGCCCCGCACCATTCCTCACAGACCTTCCGATCCTTCGCCGTTTGAGAGTCTAGGGTGCGTGAGGACCCCTTCCCCCAATTACAGTTCTGCATCCTATGATGATAGGGCCCTTAATTCCTGGTGCAAAAGCACGTGGAAGGGCCCACACACTATCCTGACGGGCCTCTGTACCCTCCGATTGCATGGACGGCCCTCTTCCCCCCTTCTCTCCCCCTCCCACTGACAGAGTCCTGATATTATAAGACATTAATGTGAAAATAGTTTTCTGGCTGTAACATTTTTATATTCCATCCTATTTACAAGACATTTAGCAAGAATATATCCCATACCTTCCCTGTCATCTCTGCCAAACTACAGGACAATTTGATAAAGGGACCCAATTTTAAAAGCAATTGAAGTTGTCCCCTTAAAGACCATTATTCAGATAAATAGCAGCACATGCAGTGCCAGTCAAAGGCAGACACATGGCATGGCGGGGGAGTCTTTAGGAGTGATGTTAGGGAACAACCTAACAACCTGACAGACACATTCACTGGCCAATTACTGAATGATTCCAGATTTACAGGACCAATCGGTGGTGGCTGTGAGGCGGGCATAGGGGGCAGCCCTGAGGCGGGCATAGAAGAGACATAACTGGGACTTTGGCGATAGCATCTCAGCAATCAGGGGACATAGTTTAAACATCCAGGCTGTCAATTATCATTACAATCACATCCTGCAGCACTGTGACAGAGGACATAAGAGAATTTCTATTGGCTCTTTCATAAACAGATGCTTCCAATTTTCCAGTAACAAATGGGGGAGAGAAGTTGTGGTGGTCACAGCACAGAATGAGGATGGGCATTTTTACACACACCTCAAAGTGCTGGTCTTTCAATCTTCTGGGTTTAAAAGTCCACAAGTATTCCAGATGCATTCTTCACACACGCACTGCCCTGAGGCAGCCTAAAGTAGCTGCAGCTGTAGACGTGAGGAGCTGCCATGGAAACCAAGTGACCACAGCTGCCTGGAGGAAAGCAGTTTACCAGGAGAACTTTTTACACACAAACGTTCTTGGGAGAAGCTCTATGCAGAAGTTCAAAGAGCCAGATGTTTAAGATCTGTGTGAGTGATTTAGACACAGAGAAAGTTCAGGATATAACAGCAAACATGCAGGAGAAATGTGTGTGTAAAAACACCCAATACTTGGTTGACATTTCTGCTGACCAACTGACATCACAAACAGATCTCATACCACAGTGACACGTAAGAGAATCCCTGGCATAATGTCATCCGGGGCCGCCACCGCCTCTGTCTCTGCTACGGGGGGGAGGGGGCGTGGTCCCCGAAATCACGGGGGTGGTTCCCCAGGCACCAGCGGCAACACCAGGTCCCGCTGTTGTGGTGTGCCTACAAGCACAGCCCCCTCTGCCCCAGTTGCCCTGGCAAACCCAGCAGCCCCACAGAAGCTAGGCGGGACAGGCTCCAGCACCGCAGAGGCGGTGCCAAAACCTGTGCAGTGCTCCACGAGACTTGCAGCATTTCTGGGGAGTGGGGGCCCAGCAATATAAGGCCAGCGCAGGGTGTATTCCAGAGCTGGTGAAAAAGAGTGAAGACCAGCCGCTTGCGAAGCTAAGTCCACGTGTTTGACTTGTTCCTTGAGGTTGATAGAGAGACTGTTTGTTGTGTTTCCCTTCTGCCTTCCTAGAGGTTGTGCATGAGTGCGTGAGAACTGAGAGAGTGGACCCCCTTCCTGCCCCCCTACCTGGACGTACCATCATCTTCCCCGTGAGCAACTCCTACCCAGCACCCTTCCTTCCCCTCCAGCCTGGGTCCCTACCCCGGCTTCCCCCACAGCCTTCTCACAACTGTCCCTTTCCCCCCTCCCAGTCTGGGCACCACTTGTGGGCAAGGCAAGTGGTGTGGTCCTTGTCCTTCCTCTTGTCTCCTGCACCATATGATGATAGGGGCCGGGTCTCTGGGAGACCTTTTTGGCCCACATACTATCCTGATGGGCCTTCTCTTAGCATCCCACTGAAGCGGAGGAAGGGGTCAGTGGACAAAGGCGTGCGAGTAGAGCGGGAGAGAGTGTGTTCCCCCCCGCCTCACCCTGACACATAGGCTCATTCTCTGCATACGCTGGGCAGGTGTATAAAATTGGGACCCATTATCACATCTTTCTGATATTTGGCAGAGATGATGCTGAAGGTGTGAGATACAGTCCTGCCAAATGTCATGTACACTGCTTGGATTACAAAGTTGTTAAAGTCAGACATACATTTATAATTACTTATACCACCAGGACCCTTTATGCAATCCTTCTGAAAGTTGGCATAGATAGTAAAATTGGGGAGGCGTATAATGTTGCATGCTAAGTATCATCCACATTAGATGGGAGACAAAGAAATTACAGTCAGGAATGTATATGCAGATTTTCACAAAATAACATAATTCAAGTGCTTAGAAAATCAGATTCCTTTATACAATCTCTCAAAGTTGGTACATATAATGCCTTCCATTAGTGGTATAATTTCTCCCTGTTTCATCAAAATATACTGAAAAACAAAAATGTCACAGTCAAAAAAGTGTTTTCCATTGAAACCAATGGAAATTGAAAGCAAAGACAAAAACGAAATTTTGATTTTTATGAAAATGAAAGATTTAAATAACAACAAAAAAATGGAAATGAACAACATTGGCCCCTGGTGCACACCTCTATTTTTCATGCCATCATCTTATGAAGTTATTGATCAGCGCTCTATCATGGTTGAATGCACATTGGGGTTTGCAACCCTTGGACAAGGAATGTCGGGAGTGTCCTCTAAGGTGTTTTCCCAGAGCTCAATGCTGCCTGAATGTCCAAGGAAGACTAGTGAAGCTCTAATGCATTTGCTCAATGAAAAATCGTATTAGCTAGACCAAAGCCTGATAGGCATTTGCCCTGTGTAAGCCTCTTAGTTCTTGTTGAAAGATCGTTTTTTAAGAAGACAGAGGAGTTTAATCTTTACTGAGAATAAGATGGATATAGAATAGTGAAAATTATTGTCTGTCATATCCTTTCCATTTTGCTAGTCTTGGAGGTTATTTCTTGTTCTTTCAGGAATGTGGGAATATAAAACCCATTGGTGAGGAACTCTGTTTGTGATGTTAGCAAATATCAATATGGTTTTTGAGAGCCTATGAGTTCTCTAGAGAAAGAATAAAACATTTCTCTTCAAATAAAAATAAAGGGAAAAGCTGAAGTGAGCAATATCACTGCCTGGTTTTGTATTAAATTCATTTTACCTGATACAGCAGTTTAAAAAATAGACAGCACATTGAACGCTGCCTACAGTAGCCTAGTCACACTTTACCCAAACAAGATGAGGAAACACAAAAATGTTTGTCATGTGAAATAAATTACTGAAGATATAGGATATAATTTGGTCACAAAAAAAGGATTGGGATGAAATTAAGTTTTTCAGGTTTTGAGGCTCAGTTAATAGACGTTATATGGCTATCTTGCATGGCTTTGTTGCTCTGTGATGTTGCAGCATTTTATAGCCCTCAGTTCCTTCCTTCAACCTCCCATCACCCAAGATCATGCCTCAACCCCTTCAGTCGCTTCTTGATGCCCCAGATGTCCCAGCCCCTTCCCTCAACCCCATTCCCCACCCCACCCCCAATATGATGGCTGCACATACACATGCACCTCCCTCTCTCACACATACAAACAGACATTCATATCTCCCTCACACAGACCCCTCTCTCACACCTACAGACACAGACATTCACACCTCTCTCACACACACATCCAGACATTCACACTAGGGCTGAAACGGCAAGCCACTGCGGTAGCTTTTTCCGCCGGAAAAGGCTCTTCTACAATGAGTGGCGTGGTGCAATAGAGACGTTTATTCCGCTACTTTCATTCCATTACTTCCACCGGCTCTGAAAATAGCGGAACAATGTTTGTTCCAACTATTTCAATCTTCTGCAATTTCCACCCGCACTGCAAAGTAGTGGAACAGTGTTTCTTCTGACAGTTTCTGAAATTATTCTGACAGTTTCTGAATTAGCAAAATGCCAGTGGAACTGTTGTGATTTGAAAAGGGGTTCAGCTGCCTTTCTGCACCCTGGTGAAGCAGGTCCCTTCCAATTCCGGGATCAAGTGGAAATACTACTGTGTTTTTGAGAGGGAGGGAAATTACTCCTTTTTGTTTCTAATAATGACTCTTTTGTTCAATCTAATAGGCATTTATTCAATAGTAACAACACAATTCATATACCAATTATTAAAGGAACGCTTGCACTTTAACATATAATCCCTCACCTACTCTGACTACTTCAAATAATTACAAAGCATATATTCTTACGTGATCAGAGGTCAACGGTCTGGTTCCAGAAGGAGGGCGGACAGGGAGCCCACATGAAGCCAAGAGAGAGAGAGAGAGAGAGAGAGAGCCTAGCTGTAGAGTAAGTTGTAGGACTTCCTAGGGAGAAGTCCCAGAGCGGGCCAATCACTGAGCTAGCTGGCGCCCTGATAAGGGCTAGCGGACAAGTACTGTGAAAGGCAACTTCTCTGTCTAGGGCTGGCCTTTTTATCCAGTGACTGCCTTATGATTATCCAGAGTGTGGGGCTGTCAGTGCTAAGCCTGGGAAGTACTCCCATTGGCTTTTCAGATCTGGGGTACCCAGATCTGGGTTGTCCTGACTAATAGGGTTCTGCCCACCCCTCCCTCTGGAGGGAAGGCTTGACACCCCACACACACCCGGCCCTGGGTCACCCACACCCCTCTTAGAGGCGTCTGGTTGTCTGATCAAGCCATCTCTTTTCTCGCTTTGCAACGTTAGTTCTGTTATCAACTTCTGACCTTCCTCTGTTCCCAATGTCCCTGTAAGTTATAAACTATTCAGTTTTGCTTTGGAACACGAAGTTTCTGCTTTCTCTCAGGCATCCTTTGACAGGGATATTGCCTCCTTCACACCAGTTCACTGTAATTTACTTCCTCTAACCATTTGACCATTTTACTCCTAGCACATTCTATCCCTTATCTAAATCAATGAATCAATGCATATACTAAATAATGTCTTACCTAACTTATAACACTCTACATAATCTTAAATGAGGGCCACAATGGCCTAGACAGAAGTTTCATTTAGTTACATATAATTATAAATCCAGTGTGTACTTTTTGGTTACATTTCAACAAGGATAAGTTACAATAGCATTCAATGTCTGCTCTGGCACATTTGTGTCAAAAGAAAGCACTTCTGCTTTGGTTACATTGTAGCAAGGAAATCAACATTTCTTNTGCTTTGGTTACATTGTAGCAAGGAAATCAACATTTCTTCTTAGGCCTGTGCTACTTCACAACAGAATGCGGGGAATGCCAGTGGAAAAACTGTGGAAAGTTGCGGGCATTTCCAAAATGGCGGAATGAAATAACGGGGCGGAAAAAGGAGTTGCCACTTCAGTGCTAATTCACACATAGAAATTCACACCTTTCTCATACACAGACACTCACACACATACACCTTACACACACATCAAGACAGCATGATGTCAGCCTTCAGGCTGACAAATGTGGGAACTGAAACCACGGAGCCTCCCACTCCAATCCACCCCTGATAAAAGATATGTGCCTTTAAAAAGTAGTGTCACATAATTTTATTGACGCTGCTTTTTAAAGTCATGTAACTTGATTTGTTAACGTTGGGATTTGGGTTACTTTGCAAGAAAACATTCTAAATCCTACTTATAGACAGGAGACACCAGGAACCATGCAACAGTGGCAGTCATAAAAGGACATAATTTTTTTTAGAACAAATCATTAATCAATAGAAAATAATTGTTTGGCTGCTTGCAGGGGCTCTGCAGCAAGCAATGTTTTTTACTCACATAATTACAAAACAGTAAAAGTTCAGAAATATAACCTAAATCCACTTCCCCATTTTACCCCTTTACAATTCCCACTGTCCTTTGAGCCCCTGCTTGGAAGCAAATGGAAGACAGGCTGAAGTTTTCTCAGTTGTACCAGAGCGAAGAAACCTTTGATATGCTAATCATCCCTTTCAAATGGTAAGCACACACACTTGTATTAAGTCAAACAATTTGTGCAGAATGATGTGAAATGGCACCTCTTTTAGTGGGAAGCAACAAAAGGAGGGAATCTGAGTGTCTGAAGCAAGCAAATAGAGCATTTGTTCTGCAGAATTCCTCCCTCTCCCCCTTGAACCAAAGGGGGGCGGGGGGGTGAAACAGACACCTGAACACTAAGATAGCTTTCCTTTCTGACAAACCAGCTATGTCCAAATCGCAGCAGCAATAATTCCCACTTCCAGCTACGATCTTGCCTGATTTTCAAGCTGCTAAAGGTAGCCTCTCAAAACACACTTACTTTGCATTATCTCCAGATGGCCTCCGCTTTCTACATGTAAAAATCAAAACGTTTGTTTAGTCCACAACTGTGGATGGCTTTTTTATTCCTAGCTGTCTGGAAGCCTCTCTCCACCCCCCACCCCACTTGCACAGGCAAGGCTTGACTAGGCTGGTTCATCCTCAAGTTGATTCAACTGCAATAAATCTGCAACAGTATTTGCTAAAGGGATGAAACTTTCTCTCATTGAGCAATTTGAGTTCCTCCCCACCGCCCCCCTGACCCAGCAGCCAGAGCAGGTTACGGGTCAGGATGTTGTGGGGGGGTTGGGAAGAGGGCCCTGGGTGTGGGGCTCAGGTTAGCAGTTGGGGTGTTGTGGGGGGGGTCAGGAAGAGGGGGGGCATAGGGCTCAGGTTAGGGGTCCGGGTGTTGTGGGGGGGGTCAGGAAGAGGGGTGTGTGGGGCCCAGGTTAGAGGTAGGAGGGGGGCTGGGGGGGTCGCAGGACCTGGGCACAGATAGCTGGAGCTGGGGCTCTTCAGAGCTGGCCCTGAGCAGAGCCGGCCCTTGTGCCGTAGTGAGCAGCCACACACTACTGCACAAATGGGGGGTAGATATTCCAGCCCGCTACCTGGGGATTTTGGCGACAGCGGAGCAGCTGCAGCAGCAGGAGCTGACATGCTAGCGGGGCTGACTGGGGCTCAAGCCAGTGTTGAGCATTAGCAGTAGAGTGAGTGGGAGGGACGTGGCAACCAGTCCCTCCTGTTACCAACAGGATTATTGATTAATTATTTTGGAGGCTCAAATTATGTTTAGACTGTTTGGGAATTTATTATTTATTATTTATGGGTTCCCCTGTCGGACAACTAATTTAATTCAGAGATATTGAATGAGTCAGATTTATTTGAATATTCAGATATTTTATTCAAGGTGAGCATCAAATATAGTCCCGAAGACCATTCAACAATTACATATGCAAATATGAAAATCACAGAGATACACACCAAAAGAACATACAGTCTTACCAACAATGATCTTTCAAATAACCTCTGGAAATATTCATGTATGTTATCGGGCACCACTCTATAAGCTATGCTTGGCTTTCTCTGCATTTTGTATCAAGCTAAGATATATTTACCCTCCATTCAGCAAGACCAGCTTCTGAAGTGGCTATGGGAAGTAGACTAGGCTGAATCAGGTCCAGACAAGATGGAAGTAAGTAAAGTATAAAGAGAGAGAAAAGGAAAAGAAGTGGTCTCTGTCATTCAACCTATGACTTTTAAAATCTTCCATTCTCCTCCCATATTCACCCAGGATATTACCTGTTCCAATAATAAAACCTTAATTCTAACCAATTAAACTAAACTCTATCAACGTAAATGGAAAATTACTTAAACGTTACTACTGCGGTTTTTAACATAAATGGAAAGTTAATTAAACATTACTAAACGTGCGGTGTACTGGTTTTTAACAATAACAACATGATTTTGGATATCGAAGTCCAAAATAATCCATTCTATTTATTACTAAAGTAGAGGCCAGTTAGGCCAAGTTCCCTAAAATCCTGCAACAACTAACCACCCTATGTTCCATTTCAATCTTAAACAATCCTGCTCTGTCACCAGCACTCAAAACTCTAAATTCTGACACTCTTTAAAATCCTTTTTAATTAAACTACAAACTCCTATATTAAGCATACTATTTCTTATCAAACCACTATGCACTATATCAATGAATACATAACATATGCACTATATCAATGAATACATAACATATGTGTGTAAATATATGTGTAAATATGTGAATAACTATCCAGGCCTCAAGCCTGAACCTATCAACTCAAGAAGTCAGGCAACATGCCCCCCCTTCTCCTCCGTCACCACACTACTCAAGTTCACCCCTAGACTCAGAGAAGCATGGG
>QEPC01005027.1:374958-400512 GCA_003113815.1 Sphenodon punctatus | reverse complement strand
GCAATGCAGAGGGCACAGCAGGTAACACCCCCCCAACACACCACATGGCAATGCAGAGGGCACAGCAGGCAACCCCCCTCCCCCCTACACACACACCACATGGCAATGCAGAGGGCACAGCGAGACCCCCCCAACCCAGGACCCCGCCCTTACCTTATGGCTGGAGCAGGCGGCAGTGACTTAGGAGCAGCGGCAGCAGCTGCTGCTCCAGTGTGCTCATCCCCATTCAACTCCTGGCCTCTTCCTGATCCCTCCCAACGGGGCCTCTCAGGGCGACGCAGGTGGATGATGTCATCTGTCTGCACTGCTCTGGGAGGCCCTGTTGGGAGGGGCCAGGAAGAGGCCAGGAGCTGGGGACGAGCACACTGAAGCAGCTGCTGCCGGCTGCTAAGTTAATTAATTTTCTAAACAGGGGAGGGGGGGAGGCAAGCCCTGGAGGCTGGGGAGGGGAAGCCCCGAGAGTTTGTTCATTCCCCTCCCCCGTGGAATCTCCGGCCCCGCGTCTCCCCAGCGCAGGCTACAAATTCTGTGCTGGGGTAAGCGGGGCAGGAGATTCCGCGGGGGGAGGGGAATTCTGTGGGAAATCTGCGAATCGCAGACCCGCGTTTCCCTCGGGGCCCTGCCTATGCTTAGCTACCATCCCTTGTAGTTAAATACATAACTAGGGTTAAGCCTAACATCTCACTAAACAAGAAGATGCAGACAGCAGACCAGCAGCAGGATGGGGGCTACCCAGTCTTTTGCACCAAGTGCCACATGTATGATCCTGATGGGGAGAGGTCATATGTGTGCACCCAGTGCAAAGAGCTCCTAGCTCTCAGAGAACATGTACTGTCTCTGGTGGCTACAGTGGCGGAGCTGGAGGAGCTGAGACAGACAGAGAGGTATATAGAGGAGTCCTTCAGGGACATAGTAGAATGGTCCCACCTCCACTCTGGAAGCCCCTGTGCTGCTTTGGAGGGACGAGGTCTCCATGGAGGAAAGCACAAACGTGAAATGACAGGAAGCAATCCCATAGCTGGGACCTGCCTTCCGGGTGATGTGTTATCCTCTCACACCGAGGATATTTCTCCAGGGGTGTGTGCCCAGAAGGATGGGAATAGGACAGCTGTGGTAGTTGGGGACTTGATTATTAGGAATGTAAATAGCTGGGTTGCTGGTGGCCATGAGGACCACATGGTAGCTTGCCTGCCTGGTGCGAAGGTAGCAGACCTTACATGACACATAGATAGAATCCTAGAGAGTGCTGGGGAGGAACCTGTTGCTGTGGTCCATGTTGGTACCCATGGCATAGGTAGATGTAGGATGGAGGTTCTAGAGGCCAAATTTAGACTTCTAGGTAGTAGACTCAAGTCCAGAACCTCCAGGGTAGCCTTCTCGGAAGTGCTGCCTGTTCCACGCGCAGGACCCCAGAGGCAGGCGGAGCTCCAATGTCTCAATGCATGGATGAGACAGTGGTACAAGAAGGAAGGCTTTAGATTTATCAGGAACTGGGCAGCCTTTTTGGAGGGGGCAGCCTATACAGATGGGATGGGCTCCACTTTAACCAGAATGGAACCCGGATGCTGGCCCTAAAAATTAAAAATGTGATAGAGCACTTTTTAAACTAGAACCTGGGGGAAAGCTGACAGGCACTGTGGAGTGCACAGTTCGGACTGTGGCATCTATGCAGGAGGATGTTAACTTGGGGGATTTAGAGTTGCTTAAGACTGAGGAAGGGATAAAAACTGAGGGACTTCAGGTGGAATTCGCTAGAGAACAGATAAATAACAATTCCAGGGTGCCTGAAACAGTCCCCTATAACGTGCACGGTAAGAAGAATAAAAACAATCCACATAAATGTCTATGTGCAAATGCTAGAAGCCTAAAAAGTAAGATGGGAGAATTAGAGTGTATGGTGCTAAATGAAGATCTAGACATTATAGGCATCACAGAGACATGGTGGAACAAGGATAACCAATGGAACACTGTAATACCAGGGTACAAAATATGTCAGAATGACAGAGTAGATAGGGATGGGCGAACAGAACCAAGTTCAGAAATTCGGTTCGGAAATTTGGTTCAGTTCGGAAGTTTGTTTTGGTCGACCGAACTACAGAGGTCGGAAATTCAAACACCGTTGAACTAAATGGAATATTATCTTTTAGGGATGGGCGAACAGAACCGAGTTCGGAAATTCGGTTCAGTTCGAAAATTGAGTTCGGTTCGGAAGTTCGGTTCAGTTGACCGAACTGGTCCAGTTTGGTCCAAACTCCGAACTTCCGAACCGCATTCGCCCATCCCTAAGAGTAGATAGAGTTGGTGGTGGGATGACTCTATATGTTAAAGACAACATTGAGTCAAGTACAATTAAAATTTTAAAGGATGCAAACTGTTCCCTAGAATCTCTACGAATAGAAATTCCAGGTATAAAGGGGAAGAATATTGCAGTAGGGCTATACTATTGTCCCCCTGACCAGGATGGAGAGACTAATAAAGCAATTCTAAAAGAGATTAGACAGGCTACTAAAGTTGGCAACATAATAATAATGGGTGACTGACTTCAATTACCCTAATATTGATTGGGGGAATGTTTCCTTGGGGCGGGACATGGCGGTCAAATTTCTGGATGCCCTAAATGACTGCTTCCTAGAACATCTGGTTCTGGAACCAACGAGAGGAGGAGCTATTCTAGATCTAGTCCTGAGTGGCACTAGGCAATAGTGATCATAATATGATCACATTTGACATAATTTCTGGAGTGAGAAAGACAAAGCATTTAACTTTAAAAAGGGAGACTATGGTTGAAAACAGACATGATGCTAACCATCCTTTAACCACCCTTGGTGGTCATTTATGCATGTTTCAGGGCTGCATAGGGAACCAATACAGCCCTGCAACATGCATAAATAACCACCAAGGGTGGTTAAAGGGTGGTTAGAGTCATGTCTGTTTTCACCCTATGACAAAATGAGGAAACTAGTTAAAAAGAAACTAAAAAGCCCAGTTGCAAGGGCTACAAGTTTGCAAGAGGCATGGAGGCTGTTTAAAAGCACCCTTCTGGAACCCAGATTAAATGCATCTCGCAAGTTAAAAAAGGAAGCAGGAAGACCAAACGTCTTCCACTGTGGTAAAATGGGGAGGTGAGGGAGGCTATTAGAGCCAAAAAGGTATCCTTTAAGAAATGGAAGGCTAGTCCCAATGGAAATAATACGAAAGAACATAAACACTGGCAACATAAATGTAAAGTGCTAATAAGGCAGGCCAAGAGAGATTTTGAAGGGAGGCTTGCTAAAGAGGCAAAAACAAGCAACAAAAACTTTTTCAAATACATCAGAAGCAAGAAGCCTGCTAGGGAGTCACTTGGACCATTAGATGACAAGGGAGTAAAAGGGTTGCTCAGGGAGGATAAGGACATTGCAGAGAAGCTGAATGAGTTCTTTGCATCGGTCTTCACTGTGGAGGATTTTGGGGAGGTACCCACGCCGGATCCTTGCTTTGTGGGCGAGGAATTGGAAGAGCTGTTACAAATCAATGTGACGTTGGAGGATGTTCTAGGGCAAATTGACAAACTGAATACTAACAAGTCACCAGGGCCAGATGGCATTCACCCCAGAGTTCTGAAGGAACTCAAATATGAAATCGCAGACCTACTGTTAGTAATTTGTAACCTGTCACTAAAATCTGCCACTGTACCCGAGGACTGGAGGGTGGCAAATGTAACCCCGATATTTAAAAAGGGATCCAGAGGCGATCCTGGAAACTACAGACCAGTAAGCTTGACGTCTGTGCCGGGCAAAATGGTGGAAACCATCATTAAGGACAGAATTACAGGGCATGTTGACAAACATGGCTTAATGGGGAAGAGTCAACACGGATTTAGTAAAGGTAAGTCATGCCTCACTAACCTGTTGGAATTCTTTGAGGGTGTAAATAAGCATGTGGACAAGGGAGACCCAGTAGATATAGTGTACCTGGATTTCCAGAAAGCATTTGATAAGGTCCCTCATGAGAGACTCTTGAGAAAATTAAAAAGTCATGGGATAGGAGGTAGTGTCTTACTATGGATCAGAAACTGGTTAAAAGATAGAAAGCAAAGGGTAGGACTAAATGGTCAGTTTTCACAATGGAGAGATGTAAAAAGTGGTGTGCCTCAGGGATCTGTATTGGGACCGGTGCTGTTTAATGTATTCATTAATGATTTGGAAAAGGGTGTTAAGAGTGAGGTGATCAAATTTGCAGACGACACCAAGTTATTCAAGGTAGTTAAAACACGAGCAGACTGTGAGGAACTGCAACAGGATCTTACGACACTGGGTGCCTGGGCATCTAAATGGCAAATGAGATTTAATGTGGACAAGTGCAAAGTGATGCACGTAGGGAAAAATAATCCAAACTATGCGTACACAATGCTGGGTACTAAGCTAGGAGTTACCACTCAGGAAAAGGATCTGGGGGTGGTTGTGGACAATACAATGAAATCCACAGCGCAGTGCGCAGCAGCAGTCAAAAAAGCAAACAGAATGTTAGGAATTATTCGGAAGGGGATAGAGAATAAAACTGAGGATGTCATAATGCCTCTATACAAATCAATGGTGCGACCGCACCTCGAATATTGTGTGCAGTTCTGGTCGCCCCATCTCAAAAAAGACATAGCTGAACTAGAAAAGGTACAGAGAAGGGCAACAAAAATGATCAAGGGCATGGAAGGGCTCCCGTATGAGGAGAGGCTTGGTAGGTTGGGGCTCTTCAGTTTGGAGAAGAGACGACTGAGAGGAGATATGATAGAGGTCTATAAAATCATGAGTGGTGTGGAACTAATAAACAAGGAGCAGTTATTTACCCTCTCAGCTAGTACTAGAACTAGGGGACACTCCATGAAACTCATGGGTGGCAAGTTTAAAACAAATAAAAGAAAATATTTTTTCACTCAGCGTATAATTGGGTTGTGGAATCTACTGCCAGAGGCTGTGGTAAGGGCCAGTACTATAGCTGAGTTTAAAAGAGGTTTGGACAAGTTTCTGGAAGATAGGTCCATTAGCAGCTATTAGCCAGACAGGATCAGGGAACATGACGGGAATTTTATGTTCATTAATATTATTTCTGTAAGCTATGACCACTGGTCTCATTTAATAAAAAATATATATTACATAACAGGAACTGGGGGAAAACAACAGGAAATGGATCCCCCATTGTGACCTGTTGGGTGCTTCTCCCAAGCCACCATGATTGGCCACTGTCGGAGACAGGATGCTGGGCTAGATGGACCATTGGTCTGACCCAGTATGGCACTTCTTATGTTCTTATGTTCCAAACAGTATCAAGGGCAGCCCTACGTAGAGTTCCTTGACATAGTCTAGCCTTGGGGTTACGAAGGCATGAATGATGGTGACCACGTCTAAGGCAGAGAGAAAAGAT
The DNA here is from genome assembly GCA_003113815.1 of Sphenodon punctatus. NCBI lineage: Eukaryota > Metazoa > Chordata > Lepidosauria > Sphenodontia > Sphenodontidae > Sphenodon > Sphenodon punctatus. Next base: position 395,115 of record QEPC01005027.1, on the reverse strand, counting down.
TGCAGCTTTCTCACCAGGTGAAGTTGGTGAAAAGCACGCCTGGCCACCACTGCAACCTGGTCATGCAGACGCAAAAATCGATCCAGGAGCACCCCAATGCTGTGAACCTGAGTAACCAAAGGAGGCTGGACCCCATCAATAACAGGGGTCCCTATGTCCCCCAGGTCACATGGCCAGTCAACCACCATCATCTCGGTCTTGTCTGGATTCATCTTCAATTGGTTTGCCTGCATACAGTTCCCAATGGCAACCAGGCACTTGGGAAGCACAGAGACCACAGGACCTGGGTCAGATGAAAAAGAGATACAGAGTTGGGTGTCATCAGCGTACTGATGGCACCTCACACCATACCTCCTAACGATCTCACCCAGGGGCCTCAGATACACATTCAACAAGAGTGGGGAGAAGATGGAACCCTGCGGGATCCCACAAAGAAGCTCCCAAGGGGATGATGAGCCACTACCCACCATCAATCTCTGGGTTCTCCCATCCAGGAATGATCGGAACCAATCAAAAGCAGTCCCACACACACACCCCGCCAAGTTCCACAGCCATGTCAACAACACCCTATGATCAACTGTATCAAAGGCCACCCAAAGAGCTAACACAATCAACAGGGTACAATTTTCCCTATTGATTTCCAGGTAGAGGTCATCAGCGAAGGCCACAAGTGCAGTCTCAGGGCCATATCCAGGATGAAAACCCAACTGATATGGATTCAGGAATTCAATAACATCGAGATGCACCTGGAGCTGTAAGGCAACCACCCATTCAATAACCTTCCCTAAAAGGGAAGATTAGAAACAGGATGGTAGCTGGCAGAGGAGTCAACATCAAAAAACAGTCTCTTAAGCAGGGGACTGATGACAGCAATTTATTTCAAAACAGCTAAATGAAAATTAAGAAGCTAATCATGCTTAAACTGTACACCATCTTCTACACAGGAAACTTAAATGAAACTTTATTCCTCCCTCCTTTTTTGGAAAATGGTATATACCAGCAAAATGAACTGTCATACACAATAAAGAAAAATGCTTATCTACTAGATAGGCCTAAGGTTTGTGTTGGACCCTGAGGAGCTGAAAGACTAGGACATGATAACGTTAGTCACCCTGCCACATATGAAGAATCTCAAGGAATCTCAAGGGGATTTTGACTTTGGTATAGGTCAAAATAAGGTTCACTAGTGATGAGACTCAAATTGATTTTATTTCCTCTGAGAGGGTCACTCTTGGTAGATATTGTAAAAGTGGAATGAAACTCTTCTTGCTCTATTTTGTGGCCTGTGGTGTGATCTATGCAAACACTGAAATACCTTTATCCAAAGCTATCTTAGGACACATACTTTCAGAAAGTTATGCAAAATGTTAAATGCTTCATTCCCCACCCCAAGCTTGCTGCTGCCCTGAGCATGTTTTTTGTGGGAGAGGTGGATAAACATTAAAATCAATAAATGGATTGGATTAAGAACATAAAGACTGCCATACTGAGTTGGACTAGCAGTCTGTTTAACCCACTATCCTACCTCCAACAATGACCAGCACTAAAAGCTTCAGGTTGTGTTCAAAACCAGGGCATATATGGGGCAATCCATTCCCTACTATTCACTCCCACTTTCCAGCAGTCAGGTGTTTCATTGTGCAAGCAGCTTGTCTACTAGCCATTGATGGACCTGTCTTCTATGAACTTTTACACCTAGTTATTCTATTAGCCTTTACAACATTCCCATGCCAATAAATTCTATGAATTTATTGTGTGGTGTAGAAAAAATGTTTGAAGATATTGGGTCAAATTCAGAACCATTGTAAACAGCAGCAGTTTCACTCAAGTCAATAGAGTTGTATAGTTGAAGAAGAATGGACATACAGTTTTGATTGTGAGGGAGGGTTTGCGATGGATACATACACACAAAGGAAAGTGTAGTGAAAGATTGCGGAAGACCTATGTGCACTGGTGGAGCCAGTTAGTGAACCCTTATATGTCTTATTTGGCCTGCTTTTGCTTTAAGAATCCATCTTGCTAGACATGCGCTGTATGCATGCCTTTTTGGCAGTTTATGCTGTATTGTATAAGTTGCTGTTCAGAATGTCAAGGCCAGTTAGAGTGGTAATGTTATGAGAGGCGCTTATCAGTACCCAGAGAAAAGCTAATTGGGAGCTGAATGACTCAGGCCAGAGGGAGGCAATAGTTAATTGTTAGAACATGCGCAGTGGTTGTATAGTGGGTTTTGTGAAGTCAAAATACTTTAAGACACAGAGACTGGAAACCCACTGTCACAGAGGAACATAGGGTCACACACATGTGATACTGGCCTACATGTAGGCTACAAGCCTATATGTAGTAAATATGTAAAGCAAAACATGCAACATGTATGTAATGTTACAATTGAAAACCGTAAAACTCAAATCAGAACTGTAACAATGACCAAACTCCAGGAAGTAGGGACAGTTAAAAGATTGTGTATTGGCAACCCTTGCCAGACGGACCTCTATGGAGATGCAAATGGATCTTCATGTTTGCCTGCGTTGGCTACGTGAGGAAAGACACAGGCTCATGAGCGGGAAACCCGAGAAAAAGAGACCATGGAAGGTACTTAAGCAAGGGCCATTAAACCAGCTTCGCTATCACTTGGCCAGAGCCATCTTGAGCACTCTCATCTGCATCCTGCATCTTGCCAGCAAACAAGGCTGGAAGACATGGACTGAGAGAGGGGACTTTGCTTTCTAGCAACTCTAAGTCTGAAGACCCAGTTGCTTACATCAAGGACTGAGAAGAACTTATGGACCTTTGTAGGGTAAGATACTTATTTAGGAACTCAACTAGTATAGATCAGGAATGCATTATATTTACCTTTGATTTCTAGTAACCACTCTGTATCATCAATCTTGCTTATGTAATCCATAAACTGACATCTTATCTTTATGAAGTGTCTGTGTCTAACATTGGAACACAAGTGAGCAAAAAGAGTTCTCAAGCTCTTGCGAACCCAGAGAGTAAAGAGTCTGTAAACGGGAAGGATCGGGCCCTTGGGTGACAAAGGGATTGTCCCTGTGGCAGACTTGAATCGGCCAGAGAGAAAAACTGATTCAAGTGGGCTGTACGTGAGGGAAACTGAGTCACTCAAACCCGGTAAAGTGGGGGTGCGGACCTCCAACCCGTGACACCCACGTTGAAAGAACTTCACTGCTGGCCACTCTGCAGATGTGCTGAGGGGGAGAAGCAGAACCTGGGGCCCACCTGGGGATCATCTTGCAGCTGTTGTTGGGGTTCTCTGGCTTGCAGAAAGGGATGTGAGATGCTTTGTATATATCTTTTATGTTGTGTACTTTTATTTTTTATGCTGTGTATATAATAAAATAGCTTTCTTGGCACCATATCGTTTGAGTCATCGCTGAACTGATTCAAAAGAACAAACAATTTTAATACATTTGGCATAGTCGGTAGGATGAGATCAGTGAGCCTATGATGTGGTGCCAAAATGTTGCTGGGGCCGAGCTGATCCGGATCCAGGGGTGGACTGATACCTCTGCCTGGGTTCCAGTCACACAAACTTTGAGCCTGGAATCCCCACCGGAGAGTGGGAAGAGCTGCCTTGTCCCGGAGGGGCTGGGGGGCCCAAGGGGGGCCCCGGGGGGGGCGGGAAACAAAAAGTCTCTAGGATGAGTTGGGAGGAGCTGTGTTGTCTCAGAGGGACCCACACCTCAGAGAAAAAATGCCTAGACGAGTTGGTGGTCCCGGGGGGGGGGGACGGGCAAAAAAGAAATAAAATGCAGTCTCTGGAATTGGTTGGATGCTCCTCACAGCAGTGATAGGGCTGTGGGAAGGGTAGACGTGCAGGCTAAAATCATTTGCTTCTAAGCATGTGGTATCTTTGTCATTATTTATGTTAACTAAACTTGTCTGTGTTTTCATTTGAGAATTTTTAATTGTGTTGAAATTTGTTAGAAGTATTAATTAGGAAAGGATCCAACAAATTAAGTTAGCTAATTATGGTTATTAATTGTTTTAAACATTCTGTTTGTGTTTGTTTGAATAAAATGTATGCTGCTATAGGAATTTTCCCAGCGCAGGACAAAGTCAGGAAAAGAACACATGTTCTTAAGAACTTACCCTGCTTTAGAAGAGCAGAACTAATTAAGTATTTTTGAAAGAGAGTTTCCAATGATTTGTGTCAGGTTGAAAAAAGTATGTCAATGAGTTGGGGAAATGAATGTAGAAATGATGAGAAGCAGGGAAGAAAATGGAATGTGTTAGCCTTGGCATAGTACCATGAACTATGTAAGAGAGGGGCACTCAGAAAACCCGGTTCAGGAGCAAGGAGCTGGCTGAAAGCAAGTGACTTGTGTGTCTTGAGCAACAGACAGATTTAGAAAGATGTAAAAGTAAAGCTTTGGTTTGATGATTTAGGCATTGGGAAATGTGAGTGGTTTTAGTTAAATAAATAGATAATTGTTTGTAAAATTACTGCTAGAAAGAAAAGCACCTAGACAAAGTTTGCAGCTGTGCCTGCAGCCATAAATCAAGTGTTGCTAGGCAGTAGAGATAACAGCAGTACAAGCAACCTTGAAACGAGGATGGCAGACAGAGAAAAAAAACCCAGAAAGTTGCCATTTTGTTTTAGCTTTGATCATTTTGTCTGTGTGTGATTAAATGAGGAAGCCAACTGGAATGTTAGGGCAGGCTAAGCTGCCAAGAAGGGAAGCAGTGGGGGTGGCCGCATCCATGAACAGGTGGCGGAGTTGCCACCAGACCCTATTGCTCCCGCTTGCAGCCTGTGGAGCCCCTTCCCCCGATAGCTGAGTGGGGAGTTCCCTTGGAGCAGTTGCCACTGAGGGCCAAATGTTATGCTTGATTCATGGATGGCTCGGCAAAATATCTGAAGGAGGAGTGGGTGCGGAAGGCAGCTGCTTTACAAACAGCTAAAGGCACTGTCTTAATTCAGGAGGGGCAGGGACACTCTAGCCAATCAGAATGTGCTAAAGATGTCCCAACCCAAAATACATTTGTATATAGATTCATGGGCCATTGCAAACGGATTATTTTTTTGTGCCCCAAATGGAAATAAGAGAATTGGTTAATTCATGGTAGGCCATTATGGGGGGATGATTTGTGGGTGAAAACAGACATGACGCTAACCACCCTTTAAACACCCTTGGTGGTTATTTTATGCATGTTGCAGGGCTGTATTGGTGCCCTATGCATCCCTTAAACATGCATAAATGACCACCAAGGGTGGTTAAAGGGTGGTTAACGTCATGTCTGTTTTCACCCTCTAAAAACAAGTGACTGAAATTACCAGGAAAGTCCCTGTGACAGTGTTAATGTCCATGCCAGGGACACCTCCCCAATTACCCCTTGCAACAGGGCTGTGAATCAGATGGTCCAACACTGAGGGGTGGAAGCCCCTAATGACACCTTCGGGAGAGATGAAGGATGATCTCCATCTCCTATGCCAATGGCCACATGAAAGATCTAGCCACTTGGAGGAGGTGGGCACTAGGGCATGGGCTACAGCAGGAGGTATTCCCTGTTCTGTAAATACTGTGAAGACTGTGGTAACACACTGCCCAAACAGCAAATGAGACAGTGGGTACCCCTGCGGGCACTTTGCAGGGGTGGGCTGAGGCAGTGACAATTAAGGCACCTGATTATGGTGGAAATGAGATCACCTTGACAGGCTTATGTTCCCATTTATTGGAATAAACAAGATTTCAGTGGGGCAAACCTCATACCCCGGATTGCTTTAACTCCCACACAACTCTTGTTAATTGGACTCATGAAGGTGACCTGAGCAGGAGTATCATTGGTCATCTTTATGCCCAACAACATCTGGAGTGTAAATGACCTGGCCTCCTAGGAAAAACTCCATTATTAGAAAAGATGTTGTGATTGGAGGTCACACAAGGCAGGATGTGTGACTTGGCAAAAATATTGGTCTGTCATGGAGGTAATAGCCACAGGTGAAGAAAATACATGCTGGGTAATGAAAACTGATGGCTCAATACCCATTTTTCTTGACAGAGGCAAACTGAGACAGCAGGAGTAACCAACAATATGATTCCTACACCTTTGGATGCAGCTATGAACCCTTATGTCAGAGCTGCATTGCTTGCTAGAAAATAGCTTTTATGTATGATTATAACATTTATGTTTATATTTTGCAGAAAGCCTACCGTTCCTTCTGGCCTACACCAACATTGCTTTTTCCTTCCTGGTGGTGGCTACTGAATTTTTTGAAGGAACTGAAATTTGTGTGTTAATTTTCCTTATGCTGTTAGCAATTAGAGCTTTGGTGTGAATTTACCCCCTTGCCCCACTTATTTGGCCATAATTTTTGGACACCTATGTTTTATGGCACTCATGTAGATAGTAATGATGGAACACATGATGTGACCAGATGTGAAGTGTGGACCTATGGATTGGTATGCCCAAGTGATACCCGGATGTATGAACCCTGTACTCTGGAACATAGTTCAGGTGTTTGTAAACGGTGCCCATCTCCACTGAATTATACTATCCTGCATGAGATAGGGCCCCAAATCATATGTGTAGCATCAACACATGACCGACATTGTGAACAGGTTGACCTATTACCCTACTGCTAAGGATTCATATACTTTGAATTACACCTTGCTAGATGCACAGCTTCCCCCTTTAACCATTACTTATGACAAACTTGGAAAGTTTTTGAAAACTTGGGAGTCACACAATACTTGGAAGCTACAATAGATTGTAAATCTATTGCATGACAAAGTTGTTATGACTCATGAGGGGGACAGTATTGTGAGAATGGCTAAAGAGGAAACCAATCTTACTGTCCATCATTGGTGGGACATATTTTATGGGTGGTCACCCAAGGCAACTGCATTTTTGAATTTGGTATTTCACCCTGTTATAATTACTTTGATTATTATGTTATTAATTTTTTGTTTAATGTTTTTCATGTGGCATCATATGCACAAGATGTGGTATTGTTTGGATAAGTCTGAGCAAGGACTACAGGCCTCAATTGGAAGAATATAAGTGTTCAGGGGTGGAGTGGAGTGAAAGATTGCGGAAGACCTATGTACACCGGCAGAGCCAGTTAGTGAACCCTTATATGTCTTATTTGGTCTGCTTTTGCTTTAAGAATCCATCTTGCTGGACATGAGCTGTATGCATGCCGTTTTGGCAGTTTATGCTGTATTGTATAAGTTGTTGTTCAGAATGTCAAGGCCAGTTAGAGTGGTAATGTTATGAGAGGGATGTGCAAATGCGGTTTGGAAGTTCAGAGTTCGGACCGAACTCAAATAGTTTGGTCGACCGAACCGAACTTTTGAACCGAACTCGAAGTTAACTGAACTGTTTGGTCAAATCCGAACCAGTTTAGAAGGCAAAAAAACCCGGTTTTGAATGTACGAACTCAGTTCGGAAGTTCGGAATTTGATCGAACTTGAATAGTTCGGTTGACCGAACCGAACTTTCGAACCAAACTCAAATTTGACTGAACTGTTTGGTTGAATCCGAACCAGTTTAGAAGGCAAAAAACCCCAGTTTTGAATGTACGAACTCGGTTCAGAAGTTCGGAATTCAATAGAACTTGAATAGTTCGGTCAACTGAACTTTCAAACCGAACTCGATTTTTGAACTGAACCGAACCAAATTTCCGAACTCGGTTCTGTTCGCACATCCCTATGAGAGGCGCTTATCAGTACCCAGAGAAAGGCTACTTCAGAGCTAAATGACTCAGGACAGAGGGTGTCACGGGGGAGGGGTCGCAGGCCCAGCCGGGCCCCGGAGGGTCAGAGCGCCAAACCGCTCACCCTCCTATGTATCCCACGCACGAGCTCAGACTCCTACCCTGGAAAGGTTCTCTCTGGGAATACGTGCCCGTCAGGATAGTGTTTGGACCTATAGGCCTCACAGTGCCCAGGTCTCTATCATCATAGGGCACCAGGTGAGCAGCAGGAGTCTGAGCCCCAGGCACGCAGCTCTCTCCACGCACATGACTCGCAGGATCAGAGGGGGGCGTGGTGGAAGTGAGGAGGGCGTGCCCGGCGAGAAGGGAACTGGGGCCCGGGGAGACAAGGCGGCAGGCGGGGTACAAGTCACACACAGCAAAAGGGGGTGGGGTATGCTCTAAGGTTGCCTCAGGGAGGGGGAAGGGGAAAGAGTGGGAAGAGAAGGGCTTCACACTCCAGGCACTCACCCACTCTCACACTCTCGCAGGGGGAAGGTTAGGGAGGAGAATCACACACGCACACTCTGAAGTCCAGTTGCCTAGGTCAGGGAAATTATCCACACGCTCAATTCCTTATCACTTATCTCAATCAGGGGGCCGGTCTCCACTCAATCACCAGCGCCGAGTGCTTCTCGGCGCTGGCTCTTATGTCCCTAGCCCCGCCCCCCTGCATGCTCCCGCAGGCGTGCGGAGCGCCACAATGGGGGCATGGCCTCTTCTTTCCTTTTACTAATCCCTGCCTTTCCTTGTCCCGCCGTCTGTGGCTCCGTTTGGGCGCTCCGTGTGGGTGGGGGCGCCCCGCCCCCTGTCACGGGAAGAGATGGGGGCGGTGCCTCCAGCCCGCTCGGCACTGTTGGGGTCGGGACCGGGTCCGCCCCCTGGCCCGCACGCCGCGGGCGTCCCCGTCCCGCCCGCCGGACCTTGACAGTACCCCCCACACGAGGCCCCCGGCCAACCCCCCCCAAAGGGGAGGGCTTGGAAGGATGCCGGTGGTGGAACACATGGACCAAGACGGGGGCATGGACCGAGGACGCCGGCTCCCATGAGCGGTCCTCGGGGCCATAACCCACCCAGTCTATGAGGTACTGGAGCCGGCCGTAATGGCGGCAAGCGTCCAAGATCGCCCGAACCTCGTATTCTGTGTTCGGGGGAACTGGGCACGGGGGCAGCAGGGCAGGAGCATGAGGCATAGAGTGGGCCTTCTTCAACAGGGCCACGTGGAACGTGGGGTGGATGCTTACCTGGGGGGGTAAGCGGAGTTTGTACATGACTTCATTTAGCCGACGAAGGATGGGGAATGGGCCCATATAGCGGACGTCAAGTTTCGCAGAGGGGCGGGCAGATGGATACTGACAATGGTTCACCCAGACCAGGTCACCGGGTTGAAACACGGGGGCCGGGGTGCGATGCTTATCTGCCGCAGTCTTATAGCGCTGTCAAGCTTGCTGTAAAGTAAGTTGAGCTAACCTTTGGGCTTCTTGAATTCTTTGGACGAGGGCTCCTGCGGCCGGGACAGTTGCGGAGGGGAGGTCAGGTATCCTGATTTGTGGGTGAAACCCATAAGAAACGAAGAAGGGGGAGTCTCCGATGGAGGCACTGGGGGCATTGTTGAGGGCACTCTCAGCAAGGGGGAGCCATGAGTACCAATCATCCTGGAGATACGTCGTATAGCATCGGAGATATTGTTCCAGGTTTTGGTTCATGCGTTCCACCTGACAGTTGGCTGCCGGATGATATGCGGTAGTGGGCATCACCGTTACTCGTAGAGCAGAAAATAGTGTCCTCCAGAACCGAGAGGTGAATTGGGTCCCTCGGTCGCTTCGGATTTCTTTAGGGCACCCATGCAACTTCAGGACATGGCGTATAAACAAGAGAGCTGTCCTGCGAGCCGAGGGAAGGCCCTTACATGCTATAAAATGGGCGAATTTCGTAAAGTGGTCTACCACAACTAAGATGGTATTGTACGAACGCGAGGGGGGAAGGTCCACAATAAAGTCAAGGCTGACCCGTTGCCAGGGTCCTTGAGGGGGTGCTACTAGCTGGAGGAACCCCACGGGGGGCTTCCTGGGTATCTTAGTTCGTGCGCAGACGTCACATTGTTCAATGTGTCTACGAACGTCGGGGATCAAGGACGGCCACCAGAAGCGTCTACGGATCATCTGGATCGTGCGCTGCGGTCTGGGGTGCCCTGCCAAGGGAGCATCATGGTGGGCCTGTATTAAGAGGGCCCTACACGAGGGAGGGGCAAAGACCTGGTCCTTCTTCTTCCATAGACCATCGATTTGGAGCCATTTGTAAGTGGAGGCCTCGGGGAGTTCTGTCTGTCTGGCTGTCTTCAGTTGCTCTGCCGTTACATAAGAGGCAGCGAATACCTTGGCCGTGAGGATCGTCCCCTGTGGTCTTTGCGTTCCGTCCCTGTGCTCGTGGCAACGGGATAGGGCATCAGCGAGGATATTGAGGTGCCCTGGTCTGTACTGAATATGAAAATCGAACCGAGCAAAAAAGACCGCCCATCGGGCGTGGCGGGCATTATTTATTTGCGCGGTTTGCAAAAAGGTAAGGTTTTTGTGGTCCGTGATTACCTCAACGGGATACGTGGCGCCCTCGAGATAGTGGCACAAAGTCTCAAATGAGGCCTTAATGGCCAACAGTTCTCTATCAAAAATAGAGTAATTTTGCTCCGCCGGTGTAAGCTGAGGGGAGTAATAGGCACAGGGCAAGGGATGCTTCGAGGTGGGCGTCTCCTGTAGTAAGACCGCCCCACTGGCGGTGCTGGAGGCGTCTGCTTCCACCCAAAAAGGTTGGGCGAAGTTCGGGTGTCTCAGTAGAGGGGCTTGGGTAAAGGCCTGTTTGAGAAGTTAGAAACTTTTCTGCTTCGCTTCCCCCCACAAGTATGGTTGATTTTTCTTTAGTAGGCGTATTAGGGGGGGTAGTGATGGCTGCATATTGGGGAATATAATGCCTGTAATAGTTCGTACTGCCCAGAAAGCGTTGGAGGGGTTTCACCACCTTGGGGGCAGGCCAACGCTGGATCGCTTCTACCTTGTGGTTGTCCATCTGGATTCCTTCGGGGGAAATGATGAATCCCAGGAAGTCTACGGTGGTCAGGTGGAATGCGCATTTCTCCCCCTTGCAGTATAGCTTGTTGTCCCTCAGCCTCTAGAGGACTTGACAGACATGCATGTAATGCTGTTCTTGCGAGGTAGAATAAATAAGGATATCGTCTAGATACGCGATGACAAAAATGTCCAAAAGGTCTCTGAGGATATCATTTATAAAATGCTGGAAGGTAGCGGGGGCATTAGCCAGGCCAAACGGCATTACCTGGTATTCATAGTGCCCGTATCTTGTCCGGAAGGCTGTCTTCCACTCATCCCCTGCCTTCACTCGCAGGAGATTATAAGCCCCCCGGAGATCGAGCTTGCTGTAGATGGTAGTCCCCTGCAGTCGGTTCAATAGTTCCGGGATCAAGGGGAGAGGGTATCTATTTTTAATTGTAATGGCGTTCAAGCCGCGGTAGTCGACGCAAGGGCGGAGCCCCCCGTCCTTCTTGGGCACAAAAAATATGGGTGCCCCCGCCGGGGAACATGAGTGCCGGATAAATCCATTCTGGAGACTGTCGTCCAAGTATTGATGCAGAGTCTTCAATTCCGGCGCTGACAGAGCATAGATTCGGCCGAAAGGGGATTCTGTATCCAGAAGGAGGTCAATGGGACAGTCATATGTCCGATGCGGGGGCAGCTCCGTATCCTGCACCTTGCTAAATATGTCCGTGAAAGCAGCGTATTCTGGAGGTAACTGGAATCCCAAGACTTGGCACGGCTCTTGCATCCCGGCTGCGATCTTGAGGGCAGGGGGAGGTGCCTGGACGCACCTCTCTTTACAGTGTGGCAAGACGAATTGCACGCGACGGGTGGCCCAGTCCACCTGGGGATTGTGCAGGGTCAGCCACGGTAACCCCAGGACTATTCTAAATAGTGGGGTACAAACCAGGTCCAGGGACAGAATCTCCTGATGAGCCCCCACCACGCACCGGAGGGGCTGTGTCTGCAGCTTCACTGGTCCTGATATTAAAGGGGAACCATCTATGGAATGGATCTGCTCTGGGGTTTTCCTGGGGGTCGTGGGAATTGCTTGTTCCCTTAGGAACCCCTCGTCTATAAAATTCCCGGAGGCCCCGGAGTCCACCATGGCCCAGACGATGAAGGAGCAGCCAGTGGTTATCGTAATGGTAAGGGGAATCCGCAGGTGGGTGCGTAGTGTTGCTAGAGTTGCGGGTAACAAGTTCACGGCCGGGGAGTCCCCGCTCCTTCCCGGCCTCGAGCATTTCCCGGGCCTCAACGGTCCGGGGGTATGGAGGGGCATTCTCGAATGAAGTGGCCCGCTTCCCCACAGTAAAAGCAAGCCCGCGATTGGCGTCATCTTTCCCTCTCCTCCTTGGTCAGCGGGCCTCGAGATGCACCAATCTGCATGGGCTCAGGGTCGGAGCCTTTTGCGACCCCCGGAGGGGTCAGGGGGACACCCACAGGGCGTGGGAAAAAGCCCTGGCCCTCTTGCTTCCGTTCCCGACATCTCTCCGCCAGGCGGTCCTCTATTTGTAAGGCAAGCGCGGCTACTTCCTCCCAAGTTTCGGGAAGGGCCGTGAAGGCTAACTGGTCCTTCAAGTCGTCGCCCAACCCCCTACGGAACATGACCCGTAAAACGTCCTTTGGCCACTGGAGCTCTAAGGCTAGCTGACAAAACTGGGTAATATACTCTAGCAGGCCCCCACATCCCTGCTTCAGGGCGAGGATAGCTGTTTACGCATCCCGCACCCTATGGGGGTGGTCAAAGAGACTCGTAAACTCTTTCACAAATTCAGGGTAGTTCGACAACAAGGGGCTATCCCCTTGTAGCAGGGTCGTGGCCCATTCTAAGGCGGTACCCCCTAAATTCCCGATAATAGATGCCACCTTAAGGGCGTCGGTAGAGTATGTCTGCGGCTGCATCGAAAAGGTTAATCGACACAGGGCCATGAAGCCCTGGAAGGCCTTTCGGTCTCCCATAAATTTTTCAATCTGTGGCCCTCGGGGCTCTCGGGGGAGGTGCCCTACCGGTCACTCGGGCCCCGGGGCCAGGGTTTCTACCTGTCCCCCGGCGGGGGCTGACCCTTCGGGGGCAGCCTGGAGCCGAGCCACCGTTCTAGTTAGGGCCTGTTGATTCTCGTGCAGGACTTGTACGTCCATGGATACGGCCTGTACGGCTCGCACTAATTCTGCTATTTCTTTGGTAAGATCCATGTTTGGGGGTACCCCCCAGAAGAGGGGAGAGGAGGGGAATAAGGCTGGTGATTCTGTCACGGGGGAGGGGTCGCAGGCCCAGCCGGGCCCCGGAGGGTCAGAGCGCCGAACCGCCCACCCTCCTATGTATCCCACGCACGAGCTCAGACTCCTACCCTGGAAAGGTTCTCTCTGGGAATACGTGCCCGTCAGGATAGTGTTTGGACCTATAGGCCTCACAGTGCCCAGGTCCCTATCATCATAGGGCGCCAGGTGAGCAGCAGGAGTCTGAGCCCCAGGCACGCAGCTCTCTCCACGCACACGACTCGCAGGATCGGAGGGGGTCGGGGTGGAAGTGAGGTGGGCGTGCCCGGCGAGAAGGGAACTGGGGCCTGGGGAGACAAGGCGGCAGGCGGGGTACAAGTCACACACAGCAAAAGGGGGTGGGGTATGCTCTAAGGTTGCCTCAGGGAGGGGGAAGGGGAAAGAGTGGGAAGAGAAGGGCTTCACACTCCAGGCACTCACCCACTTTCACACTCTCGCAGGGGGAAGGTTAGGGAGGAGAATCACACACGCACACTCTGAAGTCCAGTTGCCTAGGTCAGGGAAATTATCCACATGCTCAATTCCTTATCACTTATTTCAATCAGGGGGCCGGTCTCCACTCAATCACCAGCGCCGAGTGCTTCTCGGCGCTGGCTCTTATGTCCCTAGCCCCGCCCCCCTGCATGCTCCTGCAGGCGTGCGGAGCACCGCAACGGGGGCGTGGCCTCTTCTTTCCTTTTACTAATCCCTGCCTTTCCTTGTCCCGCCGTCTGTGGCTCCGTTTGGACGCTCCGTGTGGGTGGGGGCGCCCCGCCCCCTGTCACGGGGAGAGATGGGGGCGGTGCCTCCAGCCCGCTCGGCACTGTCAGGGTCGGGGCCGGGGCCACCCCCTGGCCCGCACGCCGCGGGCGTCCCCGTCCCGCCCGCCGGACCTTGACAGAGGGAGGCAATAGTTAATTGTTAGCACATGTGCAGTGGTTGCATAGTGGGTTTTGTGAAGTCAGAATAGAATACTATAAGACACAGAGACTGGAAACCCACATTGAAAGAACTTCACTGCTGACTACTCCGCTGACATGCTGAGGAGGAGCAGCAGAACCTGGGGCCCACCTGGGGATCATCTTGCAGCTGTTGTTGGGGTTCTCTGGCTTGCAGAAAGGGATGTGAGATGCTTTGTATATATCTTTTATGTTGTGTACTTTTATTTTTTATTCTGTGTATATAATAAAATAGCTTTCTTGGCAGCATATCGTTTGAGTAATCGCTGAACTGATTAAAAAGAACAAACAATTTTAATACAGGAAGTAAGGATGAGTACCAGGTATTATTTCTCACCTGTTTGTTGTTTTGTGGTGCAATCTGGCTTAGGTCAGGACAAAATTGGGTACTTTTATCACCCTGGATGTTGGCAAAAATAGCAGCAGAATGGCCTCTGCTTGTTGGTTTAAGGACTTTGCTTCATTTCTTTTTTTTTACTAGATAAATGTTCTTTTATGTGCCCTTTTCTTTTGTTCCCTTTCCATTCTACTTTTTCTTATGCTCTCATTCCATGTCTGGTATGGTCTACACTAGAAAAATGCTTGAGGTTAGCCGCATCGTTATCTTTCACCTCTGTCTCATCGCAATCTTTTTTCTATAAAGACTACAACTGCATCAGTGCAGGCAGGCAGTCTGAAACTTCTCTTGATTGATTCATTTTGGCAGGGACAACCTTAGAATTTGGGAGTGGGGGCCCCATACCCTGCCCTGGTGAAAACAGAGGCTACTGTGGGGCTCCCGGAAGGAGATAAAATAGTGGGGCCCAGGGCTGTCACCACAGGTCACCCTGTGGCAAGGCCAGCCCTGTCTGGGGGCAGCCATTTCCTACAGGGCCTTGCTTCTCCACCCCAGTTGGTAAGGTGGGGGAAGTGGGGCCATGCCTCACAGGAAGCAGCCCCCCCTGAGGGTTGAGAGCCATGGGTAAGGAGAGTGGTCCACAAATATTCTATCCTGGGGACTCAGGAGTGCTGGTCCTGGGGCTACCAGGACTGGCATCTCTGTGGGGCCCTCTCCAACCATGGGGCCAGGGCCGTGGTCCCTAATGGCCCTGATTAAGGCCAGCCCTGCAGCCTGAGTGATGGTTTTTTTCATGGAGTCCCCTTCACCACTGTTCCTCCAGTTCACCAGACCCACTGAGTTCTCTGGGGATAGGGCTCTTACTGTCAGAGTGCAGTGGGCAAAGAAGAGACTTCAGTCTAGCAGAAAATTGACTCACATGCCACCTGAGGTTCCATTGGTCATTTGTCCACTTGACCTATTATCTGTAAGGTAGTTTTGAAAGTTCTTTCCAGTGGTATGTGGCTTATAAATGCTGTACATAAATCTAGAGAGTGTATTTATTTATTTATTTATTCACATATATTGACCTCCCCCTCATGCCCATGGCATCTCGGGGCCGCTCACAACACTAAAACAACAATAAAATACATAAAACAACAGTATAAATAATCTAAAAACTACCCCCCAAACATTCCCCCTCCCTACCCTACCCTCCCACCCTCTGCTCCGAAGGCCTAGGCGAACAGTCAGGTCTTACAGGCTCAACAAAAGGCCATCAGACCCGGGGTCGGGAGAGCTTCCGCTGGGAGGGAGTTCCAGAGCCGCGGCCCAGCCACCAAGAACACCCTCTCCATCGTGGCCCCACATTTAACACGGGTGACCTCCAGGAAGGTGCCCCGGCAGACCGCATGGGCTGCCCTGAGGCGCGGAAGGTGAGGTGGTCCCCAAGGTATGAGGGGCCCAGACCATATAGGGTTTTATAAACCAGCACCAGCACCTTGAATCTGGCTCGGTACACTATAGGCAGCCAGTGCAGAGTGCGGAGCACAGGTGTAATATGTTCCCGTCGCCTCGTCCCCGTGAGGAGACGGACTGCTGCACTCTGCCCCAGCTGCAGCCTCCAAACCAGAACCAAGGGAAGCCCCACGTAGAGCGTGCTGCAGTAGTCTAGCCTCGAGGTGATGAAGGCGTGAATAAGAGTGGCCAGGTCGGGCCCAGAGATGTATGGGCGCAACCTCCGCACCAGAAACAGCTGGTGAAAGGCAGCTTTTGCCACCGCCTCCACCTGCTGATCCAGATGGAGGCCTGGATCCAACACCACCCCCAAACTCCGAACCTTGGGCTATGGGAGGGCAGACCCCCCACGCACCAGAGGAGTCGGCACCTCCCTCGCCCTACCCACCACCATCACCTCCGTCTTATCAGTGTGGCTGCCATATTTGTAAGAGATGGAGACAAAGCAGTTCTGGCAATTATCTTCTATTGGATCAACTTCTATTGGTGAAAATATACCAACTTTCAGGCCACACAGTGCTCTTCCTTATGGAAATAACTAGTTCTGATGTTTTACATGCCTGAGAGAGGCCCTGTGTGACCTGAAAGTTTGCATGCTCTCACCAATAGAAGTTGGTCCAATAAAAGATATCATTGTGTCTGCACAATAACAACGGAAATGTTTAAATACAGAAGAGCAATACACAATATGCAGCCATGCCTTTCCAATGGCTTTAAAGAATTTTCAGAAGTTCAAAAAATAAACTTTGTGGTGTTGAAAATCAGATGAGGGATACTTTTATAGCCAATACCTCAAGATTCTCACAGCTGTGCCTGTCTGTGCTTATCCAATAGAAGAGTGGTGTTCCCAGAAGGTATGCTTTCATGTTGAAATTTGATTATTGTAGTCTCCATGATTCTGTTCCACATAATTATATCATTAATGGATATCCTCTCTATTTCTACAGCTATGCTTTGGGGTGGCTACAAAAAATAATTAGTAGTGCTATTTTAGTACTGCCACTTTCTGCTCTCCTTAATGCAAATAAAATTCTTATTCTGTGCATACTGTTAACTATGTGTTCAGCATTTTCTGGCAGCAGATAAAAAGAATTGTCATTGCAGGAAAACTGTCAGAGTTAATCTATCCTACTTAATGCCAGAGAAAGAGTATCCAAGTTTGCACAACACTTGGTTTGGCTATCAAGCTATCTATCTCCTCCTTCACTCAGAAATGTCTAATAGCATACCAAAGCCAAAGTTAGAAGTGGGGAAAACTTTATCGTCTCCTTATCCACTTGAATGCTGGCATTTTCCTTGCAGGGTAACTAAGATACATGTCTGCTCTCTCCTCCAAGGTTGTTTGTAAAAGACCTTTATCTAAACGTTCTCTGGTTTCCATGATTGAGCTGGCAGCAAGGCAGCTCAGTCTGAAACTAAGGCTGTTTTTACACATACACAATTAATCTGAAGTAGCTGTAAATCTAGATTTGTTATTCTGGAGTTGTCATTCAGGGATAACTGTTTACATGATCATTAATATTCCGGAATAAGCACTAATGTGGAATAAGCACTAGGGATGGGCGAACGCGATTCGGTAGTTCGGTGTTCGGCCCGAACTCGGCTTGTTCGGACAATCGAACACGAACACGAACACGAACACGAACANCTGTGGCAAGGCCAGCCCTGTCTGGGGGCAGCCATTTCCTACAGGGCCTTGCTTCTCCACCCCAGTTGGTAAGGTGGGGGAAGTGGGGCCAGGCCTCACAGGAAGCAGCCCCCCCTGAGGGTTGAGAGCCATGGGTAAGGAGAGTGGTCCACAAATATTCTATCCTGGGGACTCAGGAGTGCTGGTCCTGGGGCTACCAGGACTGGCATCTCTGTGGGGCCCTCTCCAACCATGGGGCCAGGGCCGTGGTCCCTAATGGCCCTGATTAAGGCCAGCCCTGCAGCCTGAGTGATGGTTTTTTTCATGGAGTCCCCTTCACCACTGTTCCTCCAGTTCACCAGACCCACTGAGTTCTCTGGGGATAGGGCTCTTACTGTCAGAGTGCAGTGGGCAAAGAAGAGACTTCAGTCTAGCAGAAAATTGACTCACATGCCACCTGAGGTTCCATTGGTCATTTGTCCACTTGACCTATTATCTGTAAGGTAGTTTTGAAAGTTCTTTCCAGTGGTATGTGGCTTATAAATGCTGTACATAAATCTAGAGAGTGTATTTATTTATTTATTTATTCACATATATTGACCTCCCCCTCATGCCCATGGCATCTCGGGGCCGCTCACAACACTAAAACAACAATAAAATACATAAAACAACAGTATAAATAATCTAAAAACTACCCCCCAAACATTCCCCCTCCCTACCCTACCCTCCCACCCTCTGCTCCGAAGGCCTAGGCGAACAGTCAGGTCTTACAGGCTCAACAAAAGGCCATCAGACCCGGGGTCGGGAGAGCTTCCGCTGGGAGGGAGTTCCAGAGCCGCGGCCCAGCCACCAAGAACACCCTCTCCATCGTGGCCCCACATTTAACACGGGTGACCTCCAGGAAGGTGCCCCGGCAGACCGCATGGGCTGCCCTGAGGCGCGGAAGGTGAGGTGGTCCCCAAGGTATGAGGGGCCCAGACCATATAGGGTTTTATAAACCAGCACCAGCACCTTGAATCTGGCTCGGTACACTATAGGCAGCCAGTGCAGAGTGC
This sequence comes from Sphenodon punctatus, assembly GCA_003113815.1. Classification (NCBI taxonomy): domain Eukaryota; kingdom Metazoa; phylum Chordata; class Lepidosauria; order Sphenodontia; family Sphenodontidae; genus Sphenodon; species Sphenodon punctatus. Next base: position 376,578 of record QEPC01005027.1, on the reverse strand, counting down.
GGAGCACAGGTGTAATATGTTCCCGTCGCCTCGTCCCCGTGAGGAGACGGACTGCTGCACTCTGCCCCAGCTGCAGCCTCCAAACCAGAACCAAGGGAAGCCCCACGTAGAGCGTGCTGCAGTAGTCTAGCCTCGAGGTGATGAAGGCGTGAATAAGAGTGGCCAGGTCGGGCCCAGAGATGTATGGGCGCAACCTCCGCACCAGAAACAGCTGGTGAAAGGCAGCTTTTGCCACCGCCTCCACCTGCTGATCCAGATGGAGGCCTGGATCCAACACCACCCCCAAACTCCGAACCTTGGGCTATGGGAGGGCAGACCCCCCACGCACCAGAGGAGTCGGCACCTCCCTCGCCCTACCCACCACCATCACCTCCGTCTTATCAGTGTGGCTGCCATATTTGTAAGAGATGGAGACAAAGCAGTTCTGGCAATTATCTTCTATTGGATCAACTTCTATTGGTGAAAATATACCAACTTTCAGGCCACACAGTGCTCTTCCTTATGGAAATAACTAGTTCTGATGTTTTACATGCCTGAGAGAGGCCCTGTGTGACCTGAAAGTTTGCATGCTCTCACCAATAGAAGTTGGTCCAATAAAAGATATCATTGTGTCTGCACAATAACAACGGAAATGTTTAAATACAGAAGAGCAATACACAATATGCAGCCATGCCTTTCCAATGGCTTTAAAGAATTTTCAGAAGTTCAAAAAATAAACTTTGTGGTGTTGAAAATCAGATGAGGGATACTTTTATAGCCAATACCTCAAGATTCTCACAGCTGTGCCTGTCTGTGCTTATCCAATAGAAGAGTGGTGTTCCCAGAAGGTATGCTTTCATGTTGAAATTTGATTATTGTAGTCTCCATGATTCTGTTCCACATAATTATATCATTAATGGATATCCTCTCTATTTCTACAGCTATGCTTTGGGGTGGCTACAAAAAATAATTAGTAGTGCTATTTTAGTACTGCCACTTTCTGCTCTCCTTAATGCAAATAAAATTCTTATTCTGTGCATACTGTTAACTATGTGTTCAGCATTTTCTGGCAGCAGATAAAAAGAATTGTCATTGCAGGAAAACTGTCAGAGTTAATCTATCCTACTTAATGCCAGAGAAAGAGTATCCAAGTTTGCACAACACTTGGTTTGGCTATCAAGCTATCTATCTCCTCCTTCACTCAGAAATGTCTAATAGCATACCAAAGCCAAAGTTAGAAGTGGGGAAAACTTTATCGTCTCCTTATCCACTTGAATGCTGGCATTTTCCTTGCAGGGTAACTAAGATACATGTCTGCTCTCTCCTCCAAGGTTGTTTGTAAAAGACCTTTATCTAAACGTTCTCTGGTTTCCATGATTGAGCTGGCAGCAAGGCAGCTCAGTCTGAAACTAAGGCTGTTTTTACACATACACAATTAATCTGAAGTAGCTGTAAATCTAGATTTGTTATTCTGGAGTTGTCATTCAGGGATAACTGTTTACATGATCATTAATATTCCGGAATAAGCACTAATGTGGAATAAGCACTAGGGATGGGCGAACGCGATTCGGTAGTTCGGTGTTCGGCCCGAACTCGGCTTGTTCGGACAATCGAACACGAACACGAACACGAACACGAACA
>QEPC01005027.1:348221-365695 GCA_003113815.1 Sphenodon punctatus | reverse complement strand
TGTCACCAATATGCTGATGATACTCAGCTGTACCTCTCCTTTTCAACTGACCCAGACCCGGCTGTCTCGTTGCTATCCCAGTGTTTGGAGGCCGTGGCAGAATGGATGCGGCAGAGCAGACTGAAGCTCAACCCCAATAAGACAGAGGTGATGGTGGTAGGGACAGCGAGGGAGGTAGTGGCCCCCCTGATTGGGGGGGTTCACCCTCCTATAGCTCAGCAGGTCCGGAGTCTGGGGGTGATATTGGACGCGGACCTGCGCCTGGAGCAGCAGGTGGAGGCAGTCGCTAAAGCTGCCTTCCACCAGTTGTATCTGGTGCGCAGGCAACGTCCATTCGTCTCCGGCCCGGACCTGGCCTCCCTCATCCATGCCTTCGTCACCTCGAGGCTGGACTACTGTAACGCACTCTACGTGGGGCTTCCCTTGTGCCTATTTCGGAGGCTGCAGCTAGTGCAGAATGCAGCAGCTCATCTCCTTACGGGGACGGGCCGTTGGGAGCATATTACACCTGTGCTCTGGACTCTGCACTGTCTGCCAATAGCGTGCCGAGAAAGGTTAAAGGTTTTAGGGTTGATCTATAAGGCCCTTTACGGTCTGGGCCCCTCATACCTCAGGGATCGCCTCACCCTCCGTGCCCCAGGGCGGCTCCTGCGGTCAGGGGGGGTGCCTTCTTGGAGGTCCCCCGCGTAAAGCGGGGCGCCACAATGGAGAGGGCATTCTCGGTGGCCGGGCCGCACCTTTGGAACTCCCTTCCAGAGGAAGGCCGCCTGGCCCCAAGCCTGTTAACATTCCGGCGGTATTGTAAGACCTGGCTGTTCGCCCAGACCTTTGGGGAGGGGGGAGGGGGGGTTATGGTTTTGTTTTCTTCCCCTACCTTGTTTTATGGTTTCTCTGGCCCTGTTTTAAAAAGTATTTAACATTGATTGTTTTAAATTGTTTTTATATTGTTTGACGTTTTACTGTTGGAAGCTGCCCCGAGCTGTGTACAAGAGGGGTGGGGTACAAATGTCTTTAAATAAATAAATAAATAAATAAATCTAGTGGACGGGTCCAGGTGACAACTGTTATGAATATTGTAATCATTATGAGATTCCTGGAAAGGAGATGATAGTGCAGGATGGGAGGCAGGGTGAGAAAGAGACAAACTTTTATTAACATCTTACAGCTTTATATTTATATTAACTTTCTTTTAATTTATTACAACTTTTAAATATAACATTCTAAACTGTCTGTTTCTGTAGTGTTCTCCTTTATTCTGAGTCCCTGGCATATCTCTATATGTTAGAGTTTACGAACTATGCCTGCTGTCTTTTTCCTCTATTGGAAAACATGGATACCATGTTCAGAGTACAGGAGTGTCCTCTGACTGAAGGGTTTCGCTAATCTCTTAGTTTTGTTCTCTTCAAGTCCCAGTGCAAATAGTAATGTGTCATTGTCAGGGAGCCATTTGCCTCTGGCATCCACTGGAAATCAAAAGTATATTACCTTTTCTGATTGTGTGAGATCTTTTATTTGCCTGGTTAGGTTACTGTAGTCTTCTCCCTTGCTGCTTTCTGGAGGCAGTCTGCTTTACACTCATATCTTACTGTGACATCTACCACCAATGCTGTCTCATCTTTTGCAAAGACGATATCTGGTTTTCTAAGTTCCCCTGACTCTGTGTGCAGGTGTGACTCATCGTATATCTCCCACTTTAGTTTTCTAGCCACATCCTTTAAGAGTGCACAATTTGTTGTGCCACTTAATTCTAGCTTCTTGTATTGCTTGGATATTGCCCTAGGATTTGCAAGCAGGTTTCATACTTGCAGTGGCAGCCCCTACCCCAGGGCTTTGGGGAAGACACCTCCCCAAGCCCCCCAAGCCCCTCAGGAGTCCCCCCCATGCTTGCTGGGGAGCCAGTCGCTGCTCCTCAACTGATCCAGTCGCAGCGCTGTCAGTTTCCCCGCTTGTCTCAAGGCTTTGTCTACATTTTAACTCTCCTCCTAGAGAGCGATGAGTCATATGTAAACAAACCCTGAAGGGAAAGAACCCTGCAAGGGGAGGAGGGGGAGGGGACAAACATCCTCCTCCTGCTGCTGCTCCCCCCTCCCACTAGCTTTCCACTCACTGGTCAGAGAGCTAAAGGGAGGCGGGGACTTAGAGGATCTCCCCCAAGCCCTCAGAAAGCATGTGCTGGGTGTCGACCCAGAAACACACTGCTTTCTGGGGGATTGGGGAGGAAGTGGGGGAGGTGCCATGTGCTCCTTGACTGGGTTCCTATGGTGAAACCCAGCCAATCAGCAAGGCCTAGGGGGGCGTGTCAGGGCGCCTTTTCAAAATGCTCTGGTCACCCCATAGCTCCTTTTTCTCCCCCTAGCCCTTCCTCTACCAGAGTGGGAGGAGAGAGGGAAAGAGCTCACTCTTCCTTGCTCCTTCATCTAGGTACACTAGGGGGGGGGGGAGAGGGAGAGAGAGGGTAGATGCTGGGGACTTGTTTGGAGTCCCTGGCCTCCTTGTTTGGAGGGAAGAACAAGAGAAGCTGGTTATCAGAGTCAGACTAGAGTGATCAGGAGGTCTTATCCTTTCAGAAATCTGGTAAGTTTTGAAAAAAAAAATCCCCTTCCCTGATCTCCTGTACATTGTTTGTTTGCTTGTGCTTTCTTTTGTCCTCTTCAATCCCTCCCCACCCCCATGCATTACAGGCAGGGGTAATTACTAATTTAGTTAGCCCAGTTGGAAGGGCTGTGTTGCCTCGATTCCTATGCTTTAAAATATTTTCTTGGCTNCCACCCCCATGCATTACAGGCAGGGGTAATTACTAATTTAGTTAGCCCAGTTGGAAGGGCTGTGTTGCCTCGATTCCTATGCTTTAAAATATTTTCTTGGCTCTTGCTGTCTTAGTTTTTCACCCTGCGTGAGACCCTGTCACCCTAATTGTCTGCTTTTTTGGGGGGGGGGGTTGGGGGGGGCATTGGAAGGGGATGGATGCGGATGGAAGGGTTTCTAATCTTTGCTGGAATGTTCACTTCATTTAAAATGGCCCCCTTTTCATACCAGTTTTAAGGCTTTTATGCTGCAATAAGGCCACCATGCAGCATGCTGGTTTACTGACTAGTCTTTGCATGAATGTTTCTGATAAGTTTAGTTTGCAACAGAACTGTGTAGCATGTTCTGCGGGACAAGTGGAACTTCATGCTGCTGCTTTTGTGGTGTGCTAAAGACTTAACATAATATTGTTGGCTTGAGATGGTTTGCTTTGCTTGCTCTGTGTTTGCATGTGCACTGCTGGGGTTCCCCCTCGTCTTCCTCTGCTTGCAGTAGGATCTGATCGGTCTGGGAGATAAAGCTGTTTGTAAACAAACAACTCCTCCCCATGTGAGTGATCAGAAGGTTCTTGCTTTGTAAAGAAGGTTCTTTGACATGGCTTCTAACATTCTCATAACTGGGTTGTGTATGGCATGCTCACCCTATTCAAATAATAGACCATGTGATGGTCTCAAGCTCCTCTAGTATAAAAGAACCCTCCCCCCTCAGAATGACAGTTCCTCCAACCCTTTCTAGGAATATTCCATATGGGGCTGGAAGGGTAGGTGTTGTGAGAATGTTTGGAGCCACCTCAAAGAAGGGTGGGGGCATAGCTCAAGTGCTTTACATTTATAAGCTTATACATGCTTTACATGTATAAGGTCCCAGGTTCAATCCCCACCATCTCCACATCAGGATGCCTGGGGGAGGCCTCCACTGGGTGCCTGGAGGGGTCCTAGGTAGCGCACCAGGATGACCTCTGCTGGAGACCCTGGAAGAGCAGGATTTGGACCTGAATTTGAAACCTCTGCTGGCATGTCAGGTTGTAACAATACTGGGCTGAGATGGACCATTGGCCTGACTCAGTTAAGCAGTTTAGTTTAAACCTTGTTTACAAGACAACAACCTTCTGTTCTTTTTCAAGTGGCTCCTCACAGGCCATTTTTACATGGCTCCGCAGGGTGGGGGATCCATGGGTGCCCATGGGGGATCCATGGGCACCCCCCACTCATCTGAACCCATGGAGCAACTGCCATTTTCCCCAGTTGCTCCATGCAAGGGGAAGAGATGGGGGGTGAGTGGGGATGTGCTTTAGGCAGACACACACAGGCACCCCCAGTCATTGTGGGTGTGTGCACTGCGTTGTTCACACGGGGCTCCTCCACTCATGAACACTCAGAAATCTGTGTGTTTATGGGTGGGAGAGGCCTGTGTAAAAAGGGCCACAGTCTCACAACTGTCTTACTTATACTATCTTAGGTAGGAATTTAGGATGTAAAGCAATATCTATTCTATTTTTGAAAAGCTGCAAATATGTTTCTGAGTTTATTATGGCTGCTATTTCACTAATTCTTCTTAATGAAGTATTTGCTAAAAGGAATACTGTCTTTAAACCCCCACCCTATAACCAGTTCATTTGTGCCCCCCATATAATGAATTCATGCTGCCCCGGGGGTGCAAATGAACTGGTTATGGGGGGGGTGGCAGCGTGAATTGATCATGGGAGAACAACTTTTATATATATATATATATATATATATATATATATATATATATATATATATATATATATATATATATATATGAGGGGGGCCCATCTTGGCCAGGGGCCCATTGCACCCTAGCTACACCCCTGCTAATGGCTAGTCTTTGCATGAATGTTCCCTCTCTGGTTGCAGCAGATGCCTTTACATTGTGAGTTTAGTTTGCGACAGAACTACATAGCATGTTCTGGGGGACAAGTGGAACTTCATACTGCTATTAAACTTCACCTGTAATGTGTTGTTCTCATGCAAGCGGATGATCAGTGCCAAAAGCCGTGGTTCAATCTGCAGCTCTCTCAGCTTCCTCCATAAACGTGCTCGACTAATCGAGTTGAACGCCATTTTTAAATCTATAAAGCATAGATAAGCCTTCCGACCCTGACCAGTCACTTTCTTCACTAAATGGGCCAAGACCATAGCATGATCCACCGTGGAGCGGCCTCTCTGAAATCCGGCCTGTTCGGGTACAATAATCTTCCTCTCCTCTAGCCAATACTGAAATCTAAATAGCAGAAGCCTCACATACAGCTTGCCAATTACACTCAAGAGGGTAATTGACCGATAGTTCCCGGGGCCCTAGGGTCACCTTTCTTAAATATAGGCATCAGACTCAGAAATAAGATCCCTTCTCCTACCATGCATCGAATGAGTGGACCTTCCTGATAGCCCCTCCTTAGATCTAAGTAGATTTAACTGGGAGCACAAGGAGTCCAGTCTGGCTAACAGCTGTAATTCAACAGGGTCACTAGCCCCACATCCTCCATGCCAGTGAATAACAGGGTGTATCGGGGGGGCCACTGTTGACTGTTGTACTAAAGGACTTGGTCCTGGAGAAAGCCCTGGGCCAACTTCTATACTTCGTAAACTTTCTTCCCTTTGAGGGGGAATCAGGGCCACCAACACGGGTTCTAGAGTCTTATTGCAAAGAGGAGGGGGCGGGACACACCAGGGGGCAGCCTGATTAGTTGGTCGATTCCTCGATTCTGAATTAATTCTGCCCAGACCTTCTTGCCCACCTGCCGGCATTTCTTGTTTATGGTGAGTCAGAACGTCCCCCACATTGGATTGAAAAGCCCTGGATAGATATACCGACCTCTCCTCCAAGGATTCTTTAGCTGACCAAATACATTCAATAACGTCAGAAGATGAAAATTCTACATTAACTACTTGTTTATCTCTAGTGGGAAATAAATGATTAACTGACTTAATGTCGTATCTTGTAATAGGAAAGAACCTTTGCACTGGATTGTTTAGCAGGAGTCTGAGGTGCTCGACTATTTCCAGGGATGAACTCCAAGCCGGGGGACATCTACCTTCTAAAGGGAATATCGTGAAGACTAAATTTAGTGGCAATAACTTATAAAGGTCCACCTGCCCTGAAAGCAATAGAGACCGGGGGTCTAATGTGACTGGATCACCACTGGCAATATCTTGAGGAGGTTGGGGTACAACTCCCAAACCTTTACTCTGCCCCAATATCCTAGAAGGTTCCACTTGCCTATTAGCAGGTAAAGGAACCCGTGGCGGAGGTGCCCTTGTAGCCCTAACTGCACCAAAAGCAGAAAGATCTGACTTTGGCCCCCTACCACCAGAATTTGGAAAAAGCATAAGATCTAATTTGTCATGAATTTGACGCACTTGTGTGTACATAAAACGGACGGAGTCCGCAGTCAGTGCCACATGGTTGGTAAGAAATTGCGTTAACGACACATCAGTTTGAGGGACTCCCAGCCCACCTGGAGATCGTAAATAATCCCGTTTATGAGAGCCCATCAGCGTTGAATGTCTTGAACCAGAGGGGAGTTTGCTTTGCGAACCCTCAGGCATGGATTGCCCAAACACTGCCTTGGAAGGCGTATCTGACACCACCTCAGTATAAATCTGCACCTTCTGGCGGGGTGCTTTGGAGAAAAACTGGTCCAAACACCGCTGCTTCGGGAGAGTATGAGCAGGGGGAGGGCTTGCCAAATGCTCTGATCAAAACCTCTTAATAGCCAACATATCTACTAGTCAGCCACCCTACTCTCCCTCCAGAAAAACCAAAATCCCTTCCCAAAGGAAAATGGGCCCAGAAGAGAATAAATGAAAAAATCCCTCCCACCCTAGAGGAAAACCCTCCTAAAAACAAAATTTATCACACCAAATGAAGGTTAAAAATATCAACATCAACATAAGACTGAGGAGAGCCTACTAAACTCACTCCATCTCAACAAAGTTCCAGAGACCAATTGTCAGAGCCTGGGCTCCAGTTCCAGGGAGTGCCGAAGGGAGCGCAAAAGGGCGTGCCCTTGTGTGCACATCCCTTTGGCGCGCTGCCCAGGCGCATGCCTCCAGCGCCGCTGGAGACTCACTGCCATTTTAAATCCCCCAGGTGTCAGCTCCGCCCCAGGTCAAGCCCGCACAGCTGAGAGGTAAGTATACAGTCCAAGAGCCCCAAGAGGGGGAGGGGGGCAAGGAGTTCGTGGCTCTGCTCAGCAGGACGCTGGATGGATCTCTAAAGACTTAACATAATATTGTTGGCGGCTTGAGATGGTTTGCTTTGCTTACTCTGTGTCTGCATGTACAGAAGGGCTGTGCTGCCTCCTCCTATTCTTTAAAATATTTTCTTGGTCATTGCTGTTTTTCACCCTGTGTCAGACCCTGTCACCCTAATTGTCTACTTTCTATGTGTTTGGGGGGGGGGTTGGAGAGGGATGGATGGAAGGGTTTCTAATCTTTGCTAGAATGTTCACTGCATTTAAAATGACCACTTTCAGTGTCAGTTTCAAGGCTTTTCTGCTGCAAGAAGGCCACCATGCTACATGTTGGTTCACTAATGGCTAGTCTTTGCATGTGTTAGGAACCCAGCCCCCAGGCCCGCGCCTGCCAGCTCCCCAGACCCCCCGGCAGTACCTGTTCCTCCTGCAGCAGCGCACCAGCCCCCAAAGAGCCCTGCTACCGCCACAGCACCTCCGGGCAGCGAGACCCCGCCCCGCAGCTCCCAGAGCGGCACGCAACCTCCTCCAGCTGACAGCGATCCAGGAGGCGGGGCCAGGGATAGAAAACAGGCAACGAAGGACACGCCCCCTCCCTTACGCCACTCAGCACGGCTGCAACAACACCCCCCACTATAGTATAAAGGCTGTAGGCGCACGTACTGCAGTGCTGGTGATCAGAGCCTTGTGCCCGTGAGACTGGCCCCCTTTTTCCTGTGCAGTAGTTCGAAGCAGTTCCTTGTGTGTCCTTGTGGTGCATGTACAAAGTGATTGCGGTGGCAGGGACGAGTGTGGGTGAGTAAGTGTGTGAGTGCTTGAGTTCGTTGTGAGTTTGGCAGCAGGTAAGTTTGCATTTCCTTTGGGGTTTTTGGAGAGCACAATACCTGGGCCCCTCCTAGAGTACCAGACCTATCCTGCCCTCCCCCTCCGGAGGTGTGCTCACTCCCCCTTCCCACAAGATTCCTCCCACTTCCCTGGTGTTCCCCTCCTTCACCCGGATGTGTCTGTTATCAGCAGCAAGGGCGTGCGCTCACCCAGATGCCCAATGATGAGACAGGCTAGGGACTAATCATCCTGATAGCCCTATTCCAGCCTGAGGGCTTGTTTTCCAGGCATAGCCCTGCTGCTTGTTTCTCCCAGCTGTGTGTGGTTCCTCGTCCCCTCCCCGCCGTGGGGAAGTCAGGCTTCAGCCCTCCCCCTGTCCCCACGGTCCCCACAGTATCACCAGCATCAATATCCTCCGTGTGGCAAAGCCTCTGGTGTAGTCATGGAGCAGCTCTCAGCCGAAGTCCAGGAGTTCACTCGGATCGTAAAATCCCTCACCATGGAAGTAAAAGATCTTAAGGACCAACAGGCCAGGGGGGTGGCAATGGCGGCACCACAACCCCTGGCAGAAGTGGCCGCCCCGATAGGGGCTCCGGTGACTATTGTCCGGGAACCAAAAGGGCCTAAAATTACCAAATACACAGGGGACCTCTGGCAGTTTAAAGGGTTCCTCGCCCTGTGCGAACTCACATTTTCCATGCAACCTCAGACATATTGCACCGACACCCTTAAGCTGGCCTTTATCATAGGGTTATTAGAGGGAACCGCGCTGGCTTGGGCCACCCCGTTACTCACTAGTAGGAGTGAACTCCTACAGGATTATCCAAAGTTTGTGCAGGAATCACTTTCCTCTTTGATTACCCTCATCGGGTGAATGATGCAGAAAACGCCATTGTGGGGTTAAAGCAAGGATGGGGACCCTTGCTTGAATACGTGACTAAATTTCAACAACTAGCCATTGATCTCAATTGGCCAGACCATGTTTTGCGGGTAATGTACCGGCGAGGGCTAAACGAGGAGCTGAAGGATCAGCTTGCCTTCACCACATTACCAAAAACCTGGGGGGAGATAGATGAGCGAATGGGCGAACGAAGACGGGAGCGGTGGTCAGAAAACCACCGCACCGTAGGGTTTCGGAGTCCGGGCCCACCCCCAGTAAAAACGGACCCGGGTCGTGAAACGGAGGCAGAACCCATGCAGATTGGGGCTTCCCGAGGACCACTGACAGCAGCGGAGAAGGAACGTCATCGAGTTTCCTGATTGTGCTTCTATTGCGGGGAAGCCTCGCACTTCGCCCGTGAGTGCCCTGCCCTTCCCCCCATGTGGAGGGAACTGGGAAAAGCCCGGCCCCGGGAACTGTAGGGGGGTTCCTGGGGGCTCCGAAGAACCCCCTACCCCTGGTTGCGCAGGCTCTAGGTACACACCCGGGTGGGGGATAACATGTGTGTATCCTGGTCCACTTAGGCATCAACTCCACGTGGAGCCTGATCACTTGGGCACTCATTGACTCCGGGGCTTCTGGCAATTTTATGGACCAAGGATTCCTTCATCAGTATAGCATCCCATGTACCCCACGAACCACCCCGGAGCAAGTGCACATGATCGATGGGTCACCCCTCAGTTCAGGGCCCATAGTGATGCGGACCATGATGCTCCAGGCTTCGATCGGCAGGCACACCGAGCCATTATGTTTTGATATTGTAGCATCTCCCATGTTTGTTGTAGTATTGGGGATGCCTTGGCTGTGAAAACATAATCCCAGAATTCAGTGGAGCCAAGGAACGGTGGCGTTTGAAACCACATACTGCATGAACCGGTGCATCCGACAACTGGCCACCTCCTCACTCTTGGCAACCGAGCAAGGGCCACCGGAGAAATTGCCCCCCCAATACACAGACCTGCAGGAGGTCTTCAGTAAAAAGGAGGCAGAAAGTCTCCCACCGCATCACCCCTACGATTGCCCTATCGAACTCCTTCCTGGCACGGAACCCCCCTACGGGCAGATCTACGCCTTGTCCACCCCGGAATTATGCACCCTGAAGGAGTATGTGGATGACAATCTACAGCGGGGGTTCATCCGGCCGTCAACCTCTCCCACCGGGGCACCGTTGTTCTTCGTCCCCAAGAAAGATGGCGGGTTGCGGCCTTGCATTGACGACCGGGGACTTAACGCAATTACGGTGAAGAACCGATATCCGCTCCCCTTGATCCCAGAACTCCTGGATCGGCTCCATGGGGCAAAGATATTTACGAAACTCGACCTCCGGGGAGCTTACAACCTTTTGCGCATTTGCCCTGGGGACAAATGGAAGACTGCGTTCCGCACATGTTATGGACACTTCGAATACCGGGTAATGCCGTTCGGACTGGCCAATGCCCCGGCTACCTTTCAACAACTAATAAATGATGTATTATGAGACATGCTAGACACCTACGTAGTGGCATACCTGGATGATATCCTTATTTTTTCAAATACGATGACGGAGCACGTCACGCAAGTGCGAAATGTACTCCAATGCTTGAGGCAGTACCGGCTGTTCTGCAGATATTAAAAATGTGCCTTTCACGTCACTACGATTGAGTTCTTAGGCTTTATTATTTTCCCCCCCGGGGATTAAAATGGATCCTAAGAAGATTACCGCCATCTTGCAATGGATTCCACCTCCCTCCATAAAGGCACTCCAACGCTTTTTAGGCACGACCAACTATTATCGCCAATACATTGCGAATTATGCGAAGCTAACAGAACCCTTGACCACTCTGTTGCAAAAAGGAGTCCCCTATGAATGGAAGGAGGTCCAACAAGGGGCTTTTGAGAAACTTAAAACAACGTTTACCCAGGCACCGATCCTCCAACACCCAAACTTTGAGCACCCTTTTACGGTGGAGACAGACGCCTCCGGCATCGCCATCGGAGTGGCCCTCCTCCAACCGGAACCGGGGATGGACCGCCTTCTGCCGTGTGCGTACTACTCTCACCAGTTAACTAGCGCCAAAAAGAACTATACGGTATTAGACCGAGAACTCCTGGCAATCAAAGCCGCCTTTGGAGCATGGAGACTGTACCTGGAAGGAGCAAAGTACCCAGTAACGGTGGTCAAGGATCATCGAAACTTAACCTACCTACAAACTACACGCATCGCCAATGCCCGGCATGGGCGCTGGGCTCTTTTTTTTACCCGTTTCCAGTTCGTGATACGCTATCAATCGGGGTACCAAAACATTCTGGCAGACGCCCTCTCTCGGTGCACGGAAGTCAGGGAGTCCCCCGACCACCGAGGAGAGCCAGTGTTGGAGCCCCGGACCTTCGTCGCTAACCTTCTGACTATGCCACAATTCCGGAAGTATGCCCAAGAGCACGGTCCGGTGTCGCCACAGGAAACCCATAGGGGGCACGATGGGTTCCTCTATCACCAACAACAGCTTGTGATGCCCCCAAAGGCTCGTAAACCCCTGCTCTGGGGGCATCATGATGCGCCCCTCGCCGGCCACCCCAGAATAAAACGTACCTCTGCCTTACTTCAGAGACATTTTTGGTGGCCTACTTTACAACAGGATGTTTGCCGGTATGTAAAACAATGCTCCACATGTGCCCGTACTAAAGTTCCGCGCCAACGACCCCAGGGATTACTCCAACTTGCCCCGTTGCCACAAGGCCCTTGGCAACGCATCGGGTTGGACTTTATTGCAGACTTGCCCCCGTCAGCCCACCATACAAGTATCCTGGTAATCGTAGACCACTTTACGAAGATGGGACATTTTGTGGCTACTACAGGATTACCTACTGCTCAGGACACCGCACGTTTATTACTTCAGCAGGTGATCAAGCTGCATGGGATACCCATAGAAATTATATCAGACAGAGGCTCCCAGTTCACATCTCGTCTATGGAAGTCACTCCTAGAAAGTCTACAAATTAAACGCTGCCTCACCTCAGGCTACCACCCGCAGACGAATGGACAAGTGGAGCGGGTGAATCAGACTCTCAAGCAGTATCTACGCAGTTACACCAATTATCACCAAGATGATTGGCATGAACTGTTGCCATTGGCGGAATTCACATACAATAACACCCTGAACGCATCCATAGGGAATTCACCATTTTTTGTAACGTATGGGTACCACCCGCGGTTATGCCTCCCTGAAATAACGACTTGCTCCGTCCCCGCGGTGGGGGCCCTTGTTGCACGCATTCGTAAGGCACAAGCGCGTGCCAAAATCATGCTGCACCATGCCCAGCAACAGTATAAAAAGCAGGCGGATCGACATCGGCAAGCAGGCCCGCAGTATTCTCCGGGTGACTGGGTGTGGATCGATCGCCGCAAGTATCTTTCAGCACTCCCTTCTGCAAAGTTAGACTATCGTTATATAGGACCATTCCCTATCACCCACAAAATCAATGAGGTTGTCTATCAGGTGAAGCTGCCCCCGCAGTACCACATTCACCCCACATTCCAAGTGTCATGGTTGAAGCCAGCCCAGGCCCCTCGACAGGTAGAAACTGGTAAAGTAAGCCCTGTCCCAACATCACACAAATATGAGGTCCACCAAATCCTTGACTCTTGGTGACGCCAGGGATGTTTATGGTACCTGCTCGACTGGAAGGGGTATGGACCAGCTGAACGATAATGGGAAAAGGCCTCTGATGTCCATGCCCCTCGGTTAGTGCAATACTTTCATGCCTGGTACCCCCTGAAACCACGTCCTGTGATATGGCATCGGTCTTGGAGGGGGGGTGCTGTTAGGAACCCAGCCCCCAAGCCCGCGCCTGACAGCTCCCCAGACCCCCCGGCAGTACCTGTTCCTCCTGCAGCAGTGCGCCAGCCCCCAAAGAGCCCTGCTACCGCCACAGCACCTCCGGGCAGCGAGACCCCGCCCCGCAGCTCCCAGAGCGGCGCGCAGCCTCCTCCAGCTGACAGCGATCCAGGAGGCGGGGCCAGGGATAGGAAACAGGCAACGAAGGACATGCCCCCTCCCTTACGCCACTCAGCGCGGCTGCAACAACGCCCCCCCCACTATAGTATAAAGGCTGTAGGTGCACGTACTTCAGTGCTGGTGATCGGAGCCTTGTGCCCGTGAGACTGGACCCCTTTTTCCTGTGCAGTAGTTCAAAGCAGTTCCTTGTGTGTCCTTGTGGTGTGTGTACAAAGTGATTGCGGTGGCGGGGGCGAGTGTGGGTGAGTAAGTGTGCGAGTGCTTGAGTTCGTTGTGAGTTTGGCAGCAGGTAAGCTTGCATTTCCTTTGGGAGTTTTGGAGAGCACAATACCTGGGCCCCTCCTAGAGTGCCAGACCTATCCTGCCCTCCCCCTCCGGGGGTGTGCTCACTCCCCCTTCCCACAAGATTCCTCCCACTTCCCTGGTGTTCCCCTCCTTCGCCCAGGTGTGTGTGTTATCAGCAGCAAGGGCGTGCGCTCACCCAGATGCCCTGAGACAGGCTAGGGACTCATCATCCTGATAGCCCTATTCCAGCCTGAGGGCTTGTTTTCCAGGCATAGCCCTGCTGCTTATTTCTCCCGGCTGTGTGTGGTTCCTCGCCCCCTCCCCGCCATGGGGAAGTCAGGCTTCAGCCCTCCCCCCGTCCCCACGGTCCCCACAGCATGAATGTTCCTTCTTTGGTTGCAGTAGATGCCTTTTACATTGCAAAAAAACTGTCGCATGTTTTGGGGACAAGTGGAACTTCATGCTGATGCTTTTGTGGTGTGCTAAAGACTTCACATAATATTGTTGGCTTAAGATGGTTTGCTTTGCTTGCTCTGTGTTTGCATGTGCACTTCTGGCCCCGCCTACCATTGGCCAGGCCCCACCTACCATTTGCTAGGCCCCACCTACCATTGGACCCTCCCATGTCTGGTCCTGCCCTGTGCCCTACCTGTCTTGAAACCCACCAGCCGACACGGAATACTTGGCACTGCAATGCTTACAAGACCTGTTGGCATTGCGGGTTCCTTTTCCCAGGTACTCATGTGTTGGGTACACATTAGCTCTCAATTTCAGTGCAGTGATAAACTGTTTCTCTGTGATTCCTTTGTGCCTCCTTAGCCAATTGTTACTAATTATATCATTTTGGAAATTAAGTATCCCAGATCCCTGGCACTGAAGGTTCATACATTGGTTGAACGCTTTGACCCTCCACTTAAGGAGCATGGGGTATTTTATTTTGAGTTTTGGTTTCTCCCATTCATCGAGTTTTTCATAATATTTGGGTTTGGGTGGAGGTGGAATAATTTCTGTGATGTCAGGTAGAGAGCCTTCAATATCACCTGCTAACAGCCATTTCTTTTGGAACTCCTGTTGCAGGCCACATATTTCTAATTACATAATCCGAGGATTGGCTTATTCTATGAAGTCTTCTAGCTTGGACAGATGGAATCAGTCATCCTAGTCTGGGAATACCTAGGCCTAGGGATGTGCAAACAGAACGGGATTCAAATGTTCAGCCATTTGGCCCAAAAATTTAGTTTGGATTTGTGAGTTCGGTCCCACAGAGTTTAGACACCCCCCCCAGAACATTCTGAAAGTTTGGCCACCTGGAGGCTTGGGGCACTCCAGGGGTGCCTGTGGGGGCATGGCAGACCATCAGAGACACAGCAGAAGAGACTGGGAAGACTTGGCGCTTGGCACCCTGGGTTGCCCGGGCAGGCAGGTTTGGCACTTGGTCCCAGGGGATGCCCGTGGAGGCATGGCTGGCTGGCTGAGACCCAGTGGCAGCAGCAGCAGCAGACATTGGATTGCCCGGGCACAGAACCCATGGTACAGCAGAGGCAGCAGAAGCGGATATTGGATTTCCGGGGCACAGGCAGAATGGCACAGCGGCAGCGGCAGCAGACAGGCAGCATGGCATGATCAATGGAAGGCAGGATAAGGCTGGGTTCGAGGTTGGCAACCAGGGTGGGCAGACAGGCAGCGTGGCATGAGAGACAGTAGGGAAGGCAGGTTGGGACCTTGGAAGGGCACTAAGGCTGGTGAAGACTGTGCAGTGAGAGAGAGCCAGTCAGATAGGCAGGCCAAGATCATCTAGCCAGAGGCTGACTGGCAGGCTTACAGCTTCCCAGTTCCCAATGCCACCCGGCATCATTGGGAACATGAGGTCAGTCAGATAGGCCGGCCAAGGCCATCTAGTGAGAGAGAGAGAGAGAGAGAGAGACAGAGACAGAGAGGCAGGGCAGGCGCTGAGCATTGGGAGGAACCTCAGCAGCAGCAGCAGCCCTGATTGAGGAGGAACCCTGTCCCAAGACTGCCCCTGGCATGGGATGGCATGTGCCACTGCACCATCAATCCATGTCCAGGGGCAGCTTGGGGAATTCCAGAAGCAGAAGGTATTTTAAATTGTTTTACATTTTTTATATTATTTTAATGAATGTTGTTCACCACCCCAGGCTGCCCTGTGGGCAGGAGGGGCGGCATATACATTTTAAATAAATAAATAAATAAATAAATAAATAAATAAAATAAAATTTAAGTTGGTGCGGGCGGATGATCCCAGGGAAGCGCAGTGCAGTTTGTGCCAGAAGGTGGTGAAGCGTGGGCAGGTGCGCACCAACCTTGGCACAGCTGCCATAGCGAGGCACCTCAAGGCATGCCACAGTGCTGTGCTGCTAAGCAGGCAGGCAGGGACAGTGGATGCCAGCAGGTTCCCAACTGCAGTGACCAGTTGTCCACCTCCATCAGTGGGCAAGCATCCTCCTCGAGCAGCTACCTCTAGCAGCAGGAGCGGTATTGCTGCTAGGGGGGAACAGCAGCAACAGCCAGTTGAGGCCCAGAAGCGTCAGTGCACCATGGAGGAGCTGGGGTGGGGGCAACTGCTAAGTCCATCGGCAGCTGCAGGATGTGGAGGGTGGCGTGGGTTCAACTGAAAGCCACGTGCATGTTGGAGGAAATGATTGCGCTCGATGGGTAGCCCTTCTCGGTGGTCAGGGACATGGGGTTTAGGTGCCTGATTGGTTGCCTGGCCCCCCAGTTTAAGCTGCTCTTGCACACCACCCTGAGTTGACAGGTGGTGTCAGCCTTGTACCAGGCTTTAAAGAAGCGGGTGACGGAGCAGCTGGCAGGGGCTGGGGGTGCCACCGTCCACTTCACCACTGACCTGTGATCGAGCAGAAACGCGCAGCATGCCTACCTGGCAGTGACGACACACTGGTGGCAGGACCCGGAGGCAGCATTTGGGAGTGGCAGGGGGGGTCCTGAAGCAGGGTATAGGTGGGCCTTGCTTCAGGCGGAAGTCATGGATGACCCCCACACTTCTCAGAACATCGAGGCAGCCCTGACCACCATGGTGAGGGAGTGGATCATGCCAGGCACGCCCTTCACCAAGGGGTGTGTGGTGACCGACAACGCGACCATCATATTGAGGGAAGTCCACAAGGGGGGGCTTCACCAGCATCCCTTGCGCCACACACACCCTTCACCTGGTGGTCAGGGATGCTCTGGGCTTGGGGGAGAAGGGGATTGGGCCAGCCACCCTTAGCTCCCTGCTCGAACAAGGGAGGAAGCTGGCTGGTTTCTTTTACCGGAGCGTGAAGGACAGTGACCTCCTTCAGGCGAAGCAGGCAAAGCAAGGCTTCCCAGCGCACCAGCTGGTGCAGGATGTGTCCACCAGGTGGAATCCCACATTCCTGATGCTTGAGCGACGTCTCGAGCAGAAAGCCACCTTGCATCCGGTTCAACTGGTGATGGACAGCAGGGCATCTCCAGGGTACAATGGGGCAGAATGGAGATCCTGGCTCACACGTCTTTGTTCCTGGCTGTGACTGAGACCATCAGCTCCTCCATGGCCACCATCAGCCAGGTGACCCCGCTGGTCCAGAGTCTCCTCAGGAGGCTGGATGAGATTCTCCAGGGGCAGGATTGTGGCCCTCAGGGCAAGAAGCTGGTGGTTGAGGTGGTTGCCCTGGTGCGGCAGCTGAAGGCAGAACTGAAGGCGTGGTTTGATGAGCTCCTGCAGCGGGAGGAATATGTGTTGGCAACCATGCTGGACCCCAGGATCAAGGGCAGCGTGGCACACCAGACAGCGCTCTATGACCACTGGACAGGTGAGCTGGTGGAGAGGGTCCGGCAGGCAGAGAGAGCTCTGGAGAGTGCACGGCGGCAGCAGCAGGATGCCCCTGGGAATGGTGGGAGCAGCCACACCTTTCAGCCGGCGGGGTCTATCCCTGCCCCCAGCCCTAGCAGTAGCTGCACCAGCAGCAGGCTGACCAGCAGGAGCAGCCCTATTGCCAGCACCAGCAGCTCATACGTGTAGGCCACTCTGGTGAGCATGGGCCCATGCACAGCAGGGCAGGCAGCGTGACTGAGGGCAGTGGTGGAGGTGGTGCTCAAACAGAGTTATGTGAGGGAGTACGACAGCACCTCAGCAGCAGTGGAGAGCTACCTGAAGGAGGAGCCGTGCATCAATCCCAGCAGCGATCCCTTGGCCCACTTCTGGGAGCCTCTGAAGCCTGTCTCCCAAAACCAGGCCTGTGCAGTTTGGGGCGTGGTGATGGGCTCAGGCTGCTGCTGATGCCTGCCACTCCGCTGGCACGGCCCCTGCCACCTCTGCCACGTGCCTTATGGGCAGCAGACTGGCCTCTCCTGCTTCACTTCTCCATTTCTCCCACCCAAATAATGCAGCGAAACACGTGATTGATTGATT
>QEPC01005027.1:292027-310324 GCA_003113815.1 Sphenodon punctatus | reverse complement strand
GGCTGTGTTGATGCCGGTTGCCCACGGCTGGGGATCATTTCCTTTGATCCCGGGTGGTGTTTGCCGTTCAGACGTTACGTTTGGTTGATCCCCGGTGGGGATCTCATTGACCATGCGTTCACGGGAATTGGTGCGGCGAGCCCGGGGAGCGTGGTTGAAATTGACCCCGTGTGGGTATTGAGCATGGTGAACATCTGACGGGCACCTAACAGATGTTCAGGGCTCTTTGGCCCCACCGCGGGATTGAGCGTGGTTCACTGTGGTTGAGCGTGATCTCGTAACGTCTGAAAATACCCATTGTAACAACTAGCCTGCCTGTGAAATTAATAAGAGGCAGATGAGCTGGGGTGGCAGCTGAGAGAGATAATAATCCGTATATGTCTGTGTATTTAGAATATTCACATACACTTCACAGGCATGCTCTGCTCCCATTGTACACCCATGTCATATCTAAAAGATACAACTGTCTCCACTGGATAACATGATATTTCCAGACATCAAAACTTAAAGACTACTAATCAAATTTTCAAAAAGTATTTCATTAGAGACCCAGTCAAGTCAGCACACAGTGACTGCTTCTCTTTAGTTCCATCTCCATATACCAGACAATTATTTTGATTGGAATAATTCTGCTGGGATAGACTGGAGCAGAAGATGCTTTGATACCATTTTAATTTTTATTTTTCCCCTTTCATCTTGATTTTAAGTTTATTAATACATTTCTACTTTGCCTTTAATTTGCACTTGCTTTTGGCTCATGCTTAATCATTATTAACATTCACAGTTTCCTTTTCAATTACACTTGTCTGTACCTATCTACTAAGAACAATTTAATTTATGAGCCAATTTTGCCTTGATATAGCACCAATGAAGTTGCACAAATTACATTTCTCTGGAAAGAGTAGATTTCCCCCTACCTCATGAAAGTGCATGTTCATCTTTGAAGATCCATTGGACACAGCAGATCTGTCAGTCTCTTATTTTGTTCCCTGCTGCATCTGATAATCCCATACTTTGCACTCCTCCTGGGCTTTCCAATTAAACACATTATGGAGTGTGTGATGCATCCCTGAGGGTGAAAATCTGAGAATTCAAATCTATCCCAGCATTCAGATCAATCTCATGTGTTCTGGAGAGTCCCAAGGCCTGCATTCTCACTCACAAATCTTAACATTTGGTTGCTACTGGGGTAACATCAGTGTGAGGTGCCCTCTCAAGTGAGGTCCCTCAGTAATCAGCTCTCAGTCCAAGAAAAATATTTAATTTTTTTTATCAAGTCTCAGTGATAATGTAAAATCTTTTCTGATGAGTTTGTAGATGATAAATATTAGCTGGATGGCATAAGCTGCTGTTGGAGATAGTGCTTCAACAGCAAGGAGGGGGTGCTGTCAGGATAATACAAGGGTATTTTCAGACATGACACCCCAGTCCATGGTTACACTTACCCCACTGTGACCATGGGCTAGGGTGTCACATCTGATCCAGCCCCACCAGATGTTCACCACAGGCCAGGGCAGACATTACCCCGGACTGTGGCAGAGCTACCACAGGATGTGCACTGGGCTCCTGGCCAGTGCACATCCCATGGTAAGTCCTGCCACAGACCAGGGTAGGCAACCACAGACCGTGATAGAGCGGGCCATCACATCTGATGGCCCACTCCACCTAACCCCAGCCCGTGGCTGGAGCGGTTCTGGGTGGGCGCAGCGGCCTGATAGTGCTATATGTGTGTTGTAAGCTGCCCTGAACCTTTGTGGAAAGGGCGGGTTATAAATGTAAGCTAACAAATAAATAAATAAATAAATAAATAAACCTCATTCATGCACTGAGTGCAAGATTTGCGTGTGCAAGCCTTGTACAGAACTTGCAAATGTTGTGTGTGAGGCATGCAAGGCTCACACATCATGTGGGTGGTCAAAGCTTGCATGCATGCACCTTGCACAGTGCACGCATGAGGCATATATATATATATATATAGTGCCTAATGGCAGTAAGTTCAGTGCTGGGACTGACTCACCAAAGTTTGTCCAGAGAGGCCTACAACAAATTATCTGAGTCGGATGATTGCTCAATACTGTAGAAGGAGTAGGAGACAATTAAAGTGCCATCTTGACTCACATTTAATGTATCATTCTCCTGTTTTATTCACCTGGAGTTCACCTGATGGTAAGCTGAGTTTATCAATGATAAAATGAAGGTATCTAGGCCTGGTGATGAAAATAAGAGATAAAATTAATGGAGTTACATAGAAGTAGTACTGTAGGCTCTGAAAGAATGTCTGTGTTGGGAAATGTCAAAAAATGGTTCAATAACAAGTTAATGGAATGCAATAAAATGAAACAGTAAGAGGTAAATCTATGGGTGGGTTATTAAAGCCTGTAAGTAATAACTTCATTTTGAATTGTGTGGTATAGTATTTCTTTAGTACAACAAGATAAAAGATACAGCCCCTTTAGAAAGTGATGACTAATGAGCTAAACTGCATCTAGAATTTAGAGGAGAATGGCAAAAGGCTACAGGGCTGTAGAAAGGATTTTATCTTGGGGTGGGGGATGAAAATACAATTGTTCAATGTTGTTTACTTATTTTATAATGAAAGATGAATTGCTGCAACATTTGGAGAAGTACTCAATAACGTCCTGTGCTGAAACATAGTATATCAGTATATACTTAGCAGGACTAACTTTGTTAATTTGTCCTCCTGACCTGTAGAGTTTCTTAGACAGGTTTTATCTGTTTAACAGTGGAGAGCGACCTTTTGGGTGTCACACATTTTAGCCTTTAGGAAATTTTCAGGGCTAGGGGTGACACCCCCACCCCACCCCTTACCCAGCCCCTCAACTTTAGCGTTGGAGAAGATATGCTAAAAACATTCGGCTTCCTTCATGTGCAAAGTTCCAATCCTGGCCAATGGTAATTGCACTGGGATAGCTATATCCCATAGACTAGAAAACATGGCCATGGAAGAGTTGAACGCAAGTATCTTCCATATAAACAAAAGCACCAACCACATTGTCCCCTTCTTCAACCAGAGTACATGAAATGGCAATGGCTTTAAACTTGAGGTTGCAGAGTAAGTGCTGCCGACTAAGAAAGAGAGGTTATTAAGTAATAGCCCCCACAAAGCCATTTGGAAAGGACTGGAGCTCCAAATGGAATGAGCCTAAGTGACCAAGAGCAACAGAGTACAGAGTGTAGTAAAGACAGGATGCCACATCAGTGACTGGTGCACTGGAACAGGACAATCCTCTGCCATTAAAGTAAATGGAAGTTTTGCCACTGACTTCAATAAATTGAGGGTTGTATGCTGAATGGACAATGGTAGGCCTTCTTATTCCCTGCAACAGTTATTTCTATATAGGCCGGCATGATGCAGGGCCCTAAGAGATCAGCCTATCTTAAAGCAAGTTTAAAATTCTATGCCCCCTTGTGCAATTTGTTTCCCCATATTTCTGCTTTTTAAAGAACACATTAGATGCAGCTAGATGAGACAAATTGGGGAGGCTACCATGCTTTAGGTAGTCTTCCCCCTTCCTGGGCAAATGAGCCACACAGTGAAGTGGCTCGTGTGCCCAGGGCCCGCCAGATTTTCCCCCACGTTGGGGTGGGGCGAGTAGCTGGCTGCTCCAGAATGTATCCTTGGAAAAATTCTGAGGCTGCATCATGGAGCAACCTTAACCCAACTAAAGTAAGGCTGCCGAGAGTAGGGCAACTGATGTGATGGGGTGTACTTGCCCTGCCACGCATGGTGCAACACTGTGGGGCACTGAGTGATGGCCTCGTGCCCATTGTGCATGGCCATATCTTGCCATGGGGCAGGCTTTCAGTCTGGCTGGGGGAGGGAGGCTGGGCCAGACTGGGCTGGGCTGGGTGCCCGTTTGTGTGTGCAGTGCCTCAGTGGCTTCGACAGGGGCCAGTCTGCCCAGCTTCCCCGCAACCATCTGGCCAGCTCCCCAGGCATGCCCCACAGTGGGACAGCGGCAATTCTCACTTGTGAGGAGATATCTATTTTGAAAAACATAAATGGGTATTGCAAAATGCTTATCCATTTCTCTACCCACCATGGCAGCCCATTAAATACGATTAATGGGAATGCAGCGGACTCTTTTTCTGTAATAGTCTATTCTTTTACAAGAGTGCTTATATTTCTAAATTGGCACTGCTGTTTTGGCATTAACAGTCTAAGCTATATGAGGTTTTTTCTTTGGTATAGTGGTTTCATTAGGGCCTTTTAATAAGCTACTACACTACAGCCTTGATTGCTTTTGCTTAGATGTCCATGTCTGATCAGGGCTCATTCTGCTGCAGTAATCACTCCCACTTACAGACCCTGAGGGGGCTGGGTGGGACTGTCTTAGGATGGTTCTGATTGTTCCTCTCGGGGAGAAGCCAGCGGGTGGTGCTGGGGGAAGAAACACCTAGCCCCCAGAATCTTGCTTGTGGCATACCGCAAGGTTCGATCCTGTTTCCATTGTTATTTAACATCTGTATGCAACCCCTGGGTGAGGTCGTGAGATGGTTTGGTGTGCATTGCCATCAGTATGCTGATGTCACCCAGCTGTACCTCTCTTTTTCAACAGACCCAGGTCCTGCAGTCTCAGTGCTGTCCCAGTGTCAGCAGTGAGTGACTCGATGAGGCTGAGCAGACTGAAGCTGAACTCAAATAAGACGGAGGTGATTTGGTGGGTAGGGCAGCGGAGATAATGGACCCCCTTGTGGAGGGGATCCGTCCCATGCTAGCCCTGCAGGTGTGGAGTTTGGGGGTCCTGTTGGACCATGGCCTCCGCTTGGATCACCAGGTGGAGGCAGTGGCAAAGGGAGCCTTTTGCCAGTTACATCTTGTGCGTAGGATCCAATCATATGTTTCAAACTCCGACCTGACCACCCTCATCCATGCATTCATCACCTCAAGGCTAGATTACTGCAATGCACTCTACATGGGACTGCCCTTGGTGACAACTCGGAAGCTGCAGTTCGTGCAGAATGCTGCAGCCCACCTACTGATGGGCTGGACTGTAGGGAACACATTACACCAGTGCTCCAGGCTCTGCACTGGCTGCCTATAGCGTTCTCCGTTCTGGGCCTGATTCAAGGTGCTGGTTTTGACCTTTAAAGCCCTACACGGTCTGGGCCGTTCCTAACTGAGTGACAGCCTCACTCCCTGGGCCCTGGAGCTACCTCTGCGATCTGTCGGGGGCACCTTCCTGGAGGTCCCCCGGGTAAACTGGGGAGGGGGCACGATGGAGAGGGTGTTCTCTGTGTTTGCACTGCAGCTATGGAACTTCTTCCCAGAGGAAGCTCACCTAGCTCCCAGCCTGTTGACCTGTAAGACCTGGCTATTTGTCCGGGCTTTTGGGGGTGTAAGAGGGGGATGGGTGTTTGCCAGTGGCTTTTACTTCTTTTATGGTTTGTTTTATATTGTTTAAGTAACCCTTTTGTATATTATGGATTGTTTTAATTGTTTTAACTGTATTTGTGAGCCACCCCGAGCTGCCATTCGGCTGGAGGGAGCGGGATATAAATTATTAAATAAATAAATAATATTTTGCTGGAGCCTAGATTCATTTTTATAATGTTTTATGATACATCACTTAAGCTGGTATCATAGCTTACAGCTGATTTATACCTGTAACTCTACTAGTCAATTACTCTTTAGATAATACTTGTTCCAGTTTTTATGCTAAATGCGTTGACCAATGACACTAAAGCAATAGCCTGCGTGCTACATGTCTGGTTGGCTCAAAACCTGTCTCTGCTGCAGATGTTGTCCTTTCCCCCTCCAGGAAATCACGCAAGGGAAAATAGATACCCTCCAGTATCTTCAAATGAAAGGTCTAGCTAATGGCCCCCAAAATAGAGAAAATTTTAGCAGGGAACCACTTAAGTTAGAAAGGCTACTATTCAAAAAAACCAAATCTTTGGGAAGATTGGGAAGAATATACAAAGCAATAAAGGAATTATACTAGAAAACACCCGTAAAGTATATAGAAGATTGGAGGAAAGACACAAACCTACCATTAGAGCATGAACAGGAAAGGGAGATATGGCACCATTTGAATAGATGTGTGGTTTCCCTAGAAATTAGAGAAATTCAAATCAAACTATCTCTAAGGTATTACCTTACCCCATTAAGATTAAAATTCTCAAGTTCATCAGAGAAAGGGCTATGTTGGAGAGGATGCTGTGAAATAGGCACCTACAAACATTGTTGGTGGGAGTGCCCGAAAGTGTGTCTATTTTGGAGCAAAGTATGGAGCCTATTAAATAAAATAGCGGGGGAAGTTGTCCCTCATAAAATCGAATTGGCTCTGCTGGGCTTATATCCTAAAACCAAAAATATGCTCAGGTGTCAGAATTCCTGTAAAATAGTCTGCCTCGCTGCAATAGCAGTGATAGCCAAACACTAGAAGGCGTGTGATGAATTGTCAATGGAAGAGTTATATCGGAAAATATGGTTCATGTACACCATGGAAGGAATGCATGCCGACCTCCATGATGTAAGGACTACCTTCGAACAGACATGGACACCTGTGATAAGCGCTCTGGACTAAAAACCCACAGTTGGGAATCTGAAGAATACTGACTCCGAAGGCGATGATTATACAGAGACTTGATCCTTGAAATGAAATACAGATACATTGTGAGAACTTTCTCTTCTCCTCTCTACATATCCCTTGTTAAAATAGTGTTGGTAGTATTAAGTATAATGCAGTAGACCAAATGTTAACTATTCTGTATTGTAGAGATGGACTCTTAATGGTCACTGTTTGTTTCTTCTATTCATTAATTAAAAAAAAAATAATAATAAAAAAAAAGAGGCTGACATGAACATGGCTGTTTTGGGTTTACAGTTTGGTTATGCATCAATGAGGGTGATTCCAAACCATCGAGCTAGTGATGTAAATCCTTGCAAATGCAGCAAAAGGAGCATATCATGCTGACATAATTACATTGCATTGGGTACTGTTCCTGTTTGGGAAACAGCAATTTCTAAAAATTCAAGTCAGATCATGGCTCTTGTGAGAATACTGGTGATATACTGGAGGGATTTTTTAGGGAAATAATTTTGCAGAGTATTTGGCAATTTCTTTAAGAAATAATAATCACAAAGTCCATTTTATTCCTCATTTAACTTTCATTGACAACTATGGGTAAAAACAGACATGATTTGGGCTTGCTTCAGCCCGGGACATGTTGACATGTGTAAATCCATGCCGCCGGATGTTGGCCCAGGATTGCCCTATCTCCAAGGTCACAACCTGGTCTAAGGCCCGCTCTGAGTGACTGGGCCCAAGTGGCACAAAGCAGGCTAGAATGTCTGTGAGGTCGTGGCTTTTCTGGCCTGGGCTGAGGACAGCCATGGCTGTGCCTCGCTGACTGCCATGGTTGCCCATCATGGCGGAACGTGGAACGCTGGGAGCACAGCATGAGCACGGCTGGCTGCCCACACATTTGTTGTGCTTCTGGTCATACCCGGGCTGTGTGCCCATCAGGACAGCTCCCCAGCTGTGATCATGTCAAATCAGTACCCCAACCTGATTCGGGACATGTGTCCCAGGATTTTCCACCCCAGGGCAGCCTGGGGAGAGGGGCCGTCAGCTGCACATCTGTTTTTACCCTTTCTACCAAACTACAAAGCTGCTGCAATACTTTCTGGTTTCAAGTTTTCCCTCAAACTGTTCTGCTAATTGATATAAGAAATGCATCATCATTACCTCTTGTCAGGTTGCTTAAGTGCTGAGGGCCATAATCTTTTCTCATTCCAGGCTTTGCTATCTGTCACCAGCTGGTCCCTCATCTTGCAAACACCATTTATTCTAGATTAGCTATTTATATTATTGTGAGGGTTGCTTTTTTCATAGTAACTAATCACTTGAGTCACAAAGGGTACACATCCTCACTAACTCCTTGCTGCATTACCTGTACAGTTGCTAGGAAACCTCTGAATAGAAAGCAATTTACTCTTTGGCTATCTGCTTCGCACATCACTTAGGAGGACACAAACTACTACACTTTTTTATCAACTGCTTTTCATTTTCACCCTGCACCAACTGCTGTAAAAACGATGCATGTGCCTTCTGTCTTGAAGAATGCTGCTTGTCCAGCTGAAAAGTCCTCAGTCTAAAATTAGATTTAAAAAGTCTACCATCTGGACTATTACAGTTTTGTTACCATTCTGATAGTCATGAGTCGGGCTGAAACTCAACCTCGAGTTTTTTCCATTTATTGTCAAGAATCACAGTTCTTGACTTGTTTTAAGCAAGAAACGATAATTGAGAAAAATACCAATTCTTGACATTTGTCGAGAATTTTTTCTCAAAATACCTTTACCGTTTACCATTTACTGCAATTTACTTTTTACCGTATACCAATTTACCATGTACCACGTTCAACCCGGTAATGCGCATGTGCAAAGTGGCATTTTGCGCATACGCATTACCGGGATGAAGGTGGTACATGGTAAGGGGTGCATGAGATTGTCCTGAGATCTCTGTAACAATTCTCAATTCTTGCAATATTTTTGCAAGAAAAAAATTGCTTCTCATTTCAGCATTTAGTGCCTGATTAAGAAGCTGGGGGCTCTCAGCTTTTCTGGAAATCAAAATGAATCTTTTGCAGGTTTCACAGACTTGTATTTGAATAGCCATCAACCTATTATTATTATTTTTAAAACTGCATGAAAATCACAGTTTTAATCATGAGCTTTTCTACATTATTTGTTATGAAACACATGCCAGAGTTTACCACTGGAGTAGTTGTAACTGATATAAATTTGAAATTTTTTGAAATTCTATGGAGAGATCATATGATTTTATTATTTTCTGAATAATACTGCTGCTATTTCAGTAGCACTTATTCTCCAATATGGATCAGGGCCCTTTTGTGCTTGGCAGTATTCAATATTCATAAGAGATGATTCCTGCCTAGCTTGTAGTCTGTATCAACAAGAGAGACAAACACAAGGGTTGAAGGTTGGCAAATGTCATATTAGCTCCCTTGCTATTTGTAGGAGGTATCAGTTCGTGGTTTATTTGCATATTGTGATGCTTGCTAAACAAAGTGAGCAGAAGATGAGGGAAGGAAGGAGGGGATTTGTTAATAGACTGTTAAAATTCCATCTTAACATTTGCTGAAGAGCAGAGCTCTGTAATTATTCAGTTTAGAAAGCAGAAATGCAAACGTTCCTGCTGTCTGGTCCATTGTTTCTCAATTCTATAGTGAGAGCCGGTATTGTAGCATGGTGCTGTGGGTAAGTCCTTTCAGGGATCAGGCGCACAATGAGCCAGCACCCTTCCACTGATCTCCTGAAGCCCAGTGAAAATTAACAAGACCAGGTGAAAGGCAACTGAGTGTCAGGTGACCAAAAGCAGGGTATTAAAAAAGCAGAATTCCCTGTCCAAGGGGAGCATCACCAGGGGTGGTTGCTCCACTGGGCTGACATGTGCCTCACAGCTTCCCAAGCCAATGGTGGGAGGTTGAGATCTTGCTCATGGGCTGTGAATTGCACGGGCTTACTCTGGAGCTGGCTGGTCAAAAAGGCTTGTACAGGAGTTGAGCTCGGAGGAGGGAATGATAGCCTAGGAGGGAGGCTAGCTGGCTGAGTGACTGACTGGCTGGTAGCTTTAAAAAGGAGCTTTGCAAGTGAACTT
The DNA here is from genome assembly GCA_003113815.1 of Sphenodon punctatus. Lineage (NCBI taxonomy): Eukaryota > Metazoa > Chordata > Lepidosauria > Sphenodontia > Sphenodontidae > Sphenodon > Sphenodon punctatus. The sequence goes on along the minus strand of QEPC01005027.1, from coordinate 300,674 downwards.
CCGGAGCTGGTGCACTGTTTATGTGAGAATGAAAACTTTGCGTGAAGGAAGCTGGCTGGGGACTGTAGTTTGTGGACCTGCTCCTCCTACTGCTCAGTACAGGTGCAGAGCAGCTCTATTATAGCATGGTAAAAAAAAAACTAGACACTGGGTATAATTTGATGAAAGCATTTACTTGGAGCATCACTGGGAATCTGGTTCCTAGAGGCCACTGCTAAGGTGAAATGGTTAGCCTTACATAGATGAGGCTAATCATGGTGTTGGATTTGCTCACTGAGAATGTGATAGCAGAACTAGTCTAAGGCCGTGTTTAAATGAGACCCAACCACGCAGGTCTGGCCATCCCCCATGCAGCCAAACGCCTGTCTGAAGATGGTGTGGGGGTGCACACTCCCATGACCCATGCAGCACCCACTCCTGGCCACTCATGGGGGACTGGCAAAAAAGTCAGAGTATGCTGTGAGGTGGAAGGCAAAAAGCTGTGCTGGAACAGGCACCCACACAGTCCCAGCCCGTATGACCGGCAGCAGCCAACGATGGCAGCTGAGTGATCTGCTTCTCAGAGGCACTATGGGTGGGAAAGCAGCCTTTGAAAGACACAAGAACTGGCCAGGAGCACTGTGGAGCCTGGGTTCCCCAGTGCTTGGCCGGGACATGTCACTTGCAAAGATTAGCCTGGTGCGCTCCCCCCACCCCCCATGGCCCATGTCAGGGGGAGTGCATAGGGGCTGCCGAGGTACTCACCTAGGGAACCGCCCATTAGAATCCCTCTCCACTCACCCCACATGCGAGGGTGCTCCACTCAGCTGTGCTCATTTAAAAATGGCCTAAGACTAACTTTCTATTTACACAAAAATAATTAAGTATTTTAATGTCTTTTAAGACATTTTGAATAATGTTGTGTATTATAAATTCCTGTGTACATGTGTGCACAGTTTACATACATTATTAATTATTATTATTATTATTAGCAGGCATTTATATAGTGCAAGCAATGTACCTGGCACTTTACAAATTAATTGAATAGAAACGGTTCCTGCCCTAGGGCTTATAATCTGAGAGATGGGGGGTAAAGGGGGAGAGACGAAGGAAGGGGAACAGAGGGAGAGACAAGGAGTGTAACATTCATGAAGATGCGAGGTCCCAGGTGCATGCGCTTGGCTTGGGAGTCGGGGAGAGCAGAGCGGAAGAGGTGGGTCTTGAGGAGGGATTTGAAGGGATGAAGGGAGGGGGCAAGGCGGATGTGGGCAGAGAGGGAGTTCCAGGCATGGGGGGCACCTAGGGAGAAGGGACAAAGGTGGTTAGGGGAGCAGGGGAGGCGAGGGAGGGCGAGAGCGGGGACAGAGGAGGAGTGGAGTTCATGGACAGGAGTACCGAGGGAAATTAGTGCAGAGAGGTATGGGGGGAGCAAGGTTGTGAAGAGCTTTATCGAGGCGAGAGATGACCAGGGCATGAACAAGGGTTTTGGCAGAGGAGACAGAGAGAAAAGGGCGAATCTTAGCAATGTTATGCAGGGAGAAGCGAAAGGATTTGGCAACAGAGTAATGTAGGGTTTAAAAGAAAGGGGTGAGTCAAAGATGAAGCCTACAGACTTGGGGGACGGGAAGGATTTTGATCCCATCAATGAGGATTGACAGGGGAGAGAAAGGATGAGGGGGGAAGATAAGGAGTTCAGTTTTAGCCATGTTGAGTTTCAGCTGAGGTTGAGATATTCAGGTAGAGATGTCAGAGAGAGAGCTTGGTGAGGTGAGCTTGGATAGATGGAGAGAGAGAGGGAGTACAGAGATAGAGACATACATAAGTTGTTGATGGTTTTAGATGTACTCTACATCTTGTAACAAACTGTACAACAACAGAGCAAACCTCTAAATGCATATGTGCAGTAGTGACTCAATTGCCAATATTTATATTTCCAAAGCAATTTCTTTTTGAATATCTGAATGGCATATGAGAGGAGATAAAATTGTGATTGCCCTCAAGAGTGTGCACGCAGAAAACCTAGCTTTTTAGCATGAATCCTAAGTGAGATGGTTTTGTTCTTTCAGAGTTTCATTAGGACCAATAACTGATAGGTTCATTAAAGTTTAATAGTGCCACCTATTGGAACAATGAATAAATTAGACACTAGGAAGGGCCAGTTCCTTCTTAAAGCAGGGGAAACGAATAGGGTTTTTGTTGTTGTTTTTTAAGTGCTCTGCGGCATCCTGGATAAGGAAACACTTGAGAAATCTTTAATTAAACAGACATGACACCAAATCTGGGAGCTAGTGAAGCTGAAAGAGTCTAACAGAAACAAATTAGAACACTAGAGAATTGTGGAGAATTCAATATAGAAAGAGCTGCCTTTCTGGAAGGCAAACAAATTAAATTAAAAATGAAAAGCTGCCTCGACTCTCCAATTATATCCCACCTACAGTGGACATGAAACTTTAAAAATGTGACTTAATAGAGTAGAGTGAGAAATATGGTATAATCTCACATATCTAGACACGGTGGACATGGCTGAGGGAGGTCCCTATGAGTAGGGTTCATTTATGGCAGGAAAGATGAACTCCTAATCATGAACCCTGTTCATGAACCTGTTACTTATCCTCGAGCATATACTTTCATCTCTATTCCCTTCACCCTGAGTGCTTAAGGATAGCTGCTACAATAACAAGCCAGAACCAGAACTTGGAAAGGAGCCAAAAAAGCTTTGGGTTATATTTGGCCCATTGGTCAAGAGTTCCCCACATTTCTAAGGTCACTTGCCCATGATACTTTCCATGGATGATTTGCCTCTGGGACAGAATTCGGAAGGCAAAGCATGCGCAGGGTTTGTAATGTGGGAGCGCCCCCGCCCCCGTGCATTTTGGCCAGTGATCTCATGGAGAATTGCAAACGCTGGATTTTCCTACTCTGCAATCCTCCACAGGATCACCAGCAAAAATGTGCAGGGGGTGCTTGCATGTTACAAACCCTGTGCATGCTTTGCCTTTCAGATTCTTTCCTGGAAGCAAATCATGCATGGAAAGTATCATGGGAAAGCACCCCAATAGAGTGCAATGTGTCCTAAAGCTCTTTTTATCTGTTAATTTTAGAAACTCATCCACAGCACTTGTCCTGTGGTAATTACAACCCCAGAGCCTCTAGGAACCAGATTTCCAGATGTGGTGGAAACAAAAACAGATGTGACAGTGTCCTGCTGTGGCCCATTGTGGCCCGGGATGCTGGCACGTCTGTTTACACGCCACCAGATATTAGCCCGGGACTGCCTCTGGGTAGGTAGGCTGTTAGCCCGGGCTGCATCCTCAGAAAATTTCGGAGGACCCAACCTTGGCTAAAATTGCCCACGTGTACTAACGTGGGCTAGCACATGGTTTCAGCCGTACCATACCCACCTTGGTTGGACTAATTTTTCAAGCCAACGGATCCTGGACGACACATTCAATTGCTGCCTGCAGTCAAGCCCAGATGGTAGGCAAAGGCATATGCCATTTTTTTTAGATCTGGGGGGGTGGGGGGTGGAGAGTCTTATTCTCCCTGTCCTTAAGGTATACCAAATTAAGTGTCTCTCCCAGTTACTGTTTGGGGCTCAGTTTGGGGCACTGGGAAAATTCGCAACATTAGAAAGGATACAGACCAAATTTTTGAGAGCTAGTCTAGCTTTCCCAATCATGCCCCTTGCTGTGCTGTCTGCCTTGAGTGTGGTGCTCTGCCTATGGGTACCCAGGTATGGCTACTCTCGTTAGGCTACTGGCTTAAATTGTATTATGGCCTGGCTGCTCCCCTAGCATCCCTGATACTAAGAGCTAGCACCGATCCGTGGGTGGACCAGGTCAGAGGCAAACTTGATGAGATCGGCCTTTCGCCGGAGAGTCTTGCCTGTCTTGGATATGCTAGTGCAAGAAGCCTGGTGAGGCAGAGGGTATTGGACATCAGTAGGCAGGAGGAAATAGCAGAGGCATGGGGCAAGAGGTCATTGGAAAGCTTCATGGATTTGTATGAAATGGTTCACCTCCCTGCCCCCTACCTCCAATTTAGTCGATCCCCGCAGGTTAGGAGGTGTCTCATGATGGCCCGGATGAATATTTTCCCCATGGCCACTACAGAAGACCGGTTTATGGGGTTGCACCCCTCCCTCTGTTTTTGTGATTGTTCTGAGGGATCTGTGCAACCTGTGGGCTCCCTGGAACATACTCTCCTTACCTGTGTTAGGACCCAGATTCGCCGGGCTAGGTGACTAGCCCCTTGTACTGACTGCTCCTCCAATGCCATGTCCTCTTGGTTAAGGCTTTTGAGTGGACAAGAAGAGGGGATAGTAAAAGGGGTCGCCCTCTTCTTGTATAGTGTACTATTGCTTAAAGGGTCAGATAGGACTCAATGTATGAGCAAAGGGACCTAGACTCCCCCTGATCTCAGTTTAACTTTGTTATATTGTGATATATTGTGTGTACCTGTCTGGCTGTTTTGTTTTGTTTTGTTTTTTTGCTTGTTTTTATTCTTGTTATGTTATGGCTTGGCTAACATATTATTATTATTATTATTATTATTATTATTGTACCCACCTTGGGGCAGATGCTGCAATGGCTGGCTGCCATGGTTGTCCATCATGGGGCGGAGGGCACTGGGATCAGGTCAGGGCTGCCCGCCCGCATGTTTGTTTAGCTCCCTCCCCTACTTGGGCCATGCAGGCAGCCGACAGCTCTCTGGCTGCAGGCACATTTGTTCAGCAGCCCCTCCCCAACCCAGGCCATGTCGGCTGTGGGTTCCCTACCCAAGCTGGGTCGGAGAGCTGCTGCACTGTCCACATGTCTGTTTTTACCCAGTCGTGCCTGCTAAGGGGACATACTGATTTTCCTATCAGCATTATTAGTCTATCTTGAATGTACCCGAGATGTACCATGAGCACAAACTTAATAGAGTACCACTTTGATCTGAAATGATCACAATCTCCCCTCTACTGTCTGCACTTTTCTCAAGGGTAGTATTCATTTCTCACCATGGCTGCAGTATAAAAGCTGCCAGCAATTTTGCAGCACTTAATTAGAGTTTGTGAATAGAAATACAGCTTAGATTGCACACTAAACAAAGCCGTATTTGTTCACATCCTGCTGCCCTGGATAACGCATTTCATCATTTTAATATTACATCAATATGAGATATTATAGTTACTTGTGTCTTTACAGTACCATAATTCTGGAGGGTACTTTATTACAGTTTTAGCGGGTTTTTTAAAGCTGGAATCTTTTCCCTGAACAGCTTACTGTCTAATTGGACAAAGGCGTAAAGTAAGGTAAGGAGATTTGAAAGAACAAAAATGATGACTCCTATCATGCAGCAAGTGAATCATAGTTTCTGATATTAACAGAGTCTATAGTGAAGTAAGAAGGGCAATGAGGCAACTAAAGAGTAGAACTCAATAGCAGGAAGCAAGGGAGAGGAAGTAGGTTTTGACAGAAGCATAGCTAGGTTGTAATGGGCCCTGGTGCAGGGACCTGGGCTTTAGGACATGGGTTTTCAAGCATTTTCACAGTAAGTAAGAAAAATGGCTTTTAACAGTCTCTAAAGGATACCTCCCATTAAGAACTTTCCAGAATACATCAATTTCCATTTGTGCTGACCTTCCTGTGACATCTACAGCAGTTCCCTATATTGAAAAATGACATTGGGGAAATCAATAAATGTTAACCTCTTGGCCCTAATGCAAACAGGAGGCTTCAGCAACATATGACCAGCCTCTTTTCCTGCAGGCCACTAGCCAGGGCCTCGTGATCCAGCCATACTATGAACAGCTATGCTAGTGCAATGTGTCAGATGCATCTGCTTTTTTTTTTTTTTTTTTAATCATGTTAGGATTTGTGGTTTAGTTTTGCTTTCAATTGCTGACCAACATCATTGGCTGCTTTTAATTTTGTACACATTGTTTGAAGGAAATTTAAATTACTGCACCAGTAAAGGGGATCGTGCCATAAATTTGAGATCCAATCTCACCACTTTCTATGTTCAGGAATGTTCTGATCCAAACCAAAGAATGCTGGATCCAGTGCCTAATATTAATGGGTGTTTTTACACACACATTTCTCCTGCATGTTTGCTGCTACATCCTGAACTCTCTGTGTGTGTAAATCACTCACCCAGATCTTAAACATTCGGATCTTTGAATTTCTGCATAGAACTTCTCCCAGAACTTTTGTGTGTAAAAAATTCTCCTGATAAACTTCTTTGCTCCAGGCAGCTGTAGTCACTTGGTTTCCATGGCAGCCTCTCACGTCTACAGCTGCGGCTACTTTAGGCTGCCTCAGGGCAGTGTTTGTGTGAAGAATGCATCCAGGAACTGCCTCAGGGCAGTGTGTGTGTGTGAAAAATGCATCTGGAACTTATTTCTGGATTTGTAAACCCAGAAGATTGAAAAATCCGGAACTTTAACATGTGTGTAAAAATGCCCAATGACTTACAGAGCACAGCACACTCTGCAGAGGCTTCTATTTTAAATATGTTCTGCAGTTAAGCTGTTATAGGTTCCACAGACTAAGGACCCTTCCTTGCAATAAGACCAATTTAAGAGGAAATCTAATTTGCTAGTGGTTTTTAAGAGTTTTGCCCTTTGCAACAATATTGTATTTTGCTACATTACATAAATATAAGCCACTCAAAGGTTCCTGTTGCCTTAGTGCTGGAAGCCAAGTTATCATCTATTCCTACCTCTTCTTGTACCCCATGCTTTCATGTTCAATAAACTTATAAGTAGAGCAATCTTAAACTCTGGCATTTCCTATCTCTTGAATTGTTGGCCTTGCAACCCAAAGAACCTTTGAGCTATTTTTAATGTTATATATAATATGCTAGGGGTGGTCAAACTGTGGCTTGGGAACTGCATCTGGCTCTTAGGCAGTTCAAGTGTGACTCTCAGCCAGGGTTGGTCCTGGCCCCTGTGCTGCCTTAATAGTTCTCTCTCTTGCTTCATTGCAACCCAGTGTCAGCAGCTGGATCACATCTCCTCAGAACCTCTGCAGTCAGCACTGCAGAACATCGACTCTGCCAGCTAATCACAAAACAGGAGGGGTGTGTGTGTGTGTGTGTGCATGTGCGTGTGTGTGTGTGTGTGCATCTTGTGGCTCTCAGCCATACAAAGATTTTGATACATGGATCTTGGGATCTTTGGCCACCCCTATTACGCTGTAATATGCAAACACAGAGATAGGCAGAATATAACCTCCCTTATGTAGACCCTTCTTTATTCTGGGGAGGGCTGTCTTTAAGGGTGAGGCCACATGAGCAGTGGCAGCCAGGCCCTGCATGGCTTTGTGGTGGACAATTGCCAACACCACACTATGGGGCCAGCGTAGGGAGTCAGACAGCCAGTTGTGAGGAAGCTAGGTGGGCCAACCCGTGTTGACCCGCCATCACAGCCAGGGCAAACCTTGTCACTGACTTCACGAGCAGCTACCCTGCCCCACCTCCCTCCCCCCAGCCCAGCCTAAATCCCACCCTGGCTGTGCCATAGCTGCACACTACTCTCCGTGTGGCAGGCAAGAGGGGTCTGGCCACATGGGCTACCTTGTCCTGGACAGCCTTACCCCATTTGGGGTAAGGCTGCTCTGTGATGCATCCTCCGAATTTTTCCAAGGACACATAGTGTAGTAGGCAGCTGTTCACGCTGCCCCAGGACAGAGGGAATATATGGCAGCCACCAGCCACAAGANGAAGGTTTTTTTTTGGGGGGGGGGGCGGAATTACCACAAGATGCATTGCATTGTGCGACCCAGCTGCCCCGGAGAGAGATAAAACTACCCAGGGGATGGTTGCAACATGCCTCCCCTCCCTGTCTCATCTGTCTGCACCCTAGGAGTAGGCAATCATCTACAGCAGAGTATCTGAGGGCAGCACAATGAACTACAGGTGTTCCCTCCCCTGCCTGCTGTCTAATGTTCCTGCTCAGGAAGGAAGTACTCTGTGCTCAATTTATTGCCCTCTACTGGGGGTGGGGCAGTGAATTGCTGATGCTCCCCATTGGTCAGTTGACTAGTGGGGAACTCTTTCAGGACTTGGGTCTCAAACCCCTGGGGTTTGCCCCTGTTCACCTTGACTGTGATTCAACCACTCCCCCAAAGAGCTCCTCTACACTAACCAGGCCACACACCCTACCTATCTCTCTCTCTCATTTGTCATGCCTCCCAGCTTGCTGGTTGGCTACCAGTCAGTAGCAAGAAGCTGAGTGAAACTTCATCTTACCGGACTTCCAGTTCCTGTCCTTGGCTTGCTCTGCCTCTCCAGCCTTGCTTCTGTTCTCTAACTCTGCCCTACCCTGGCTCCCCAGTTTTGCTCTGCCATTGTTCCTGTTTCTCTTTTTCAGTTCCAGCCATACCTCTCAACCCAAGGACTCTGAAAAGAGGGACAGCAACACTCAAAGAGGGACAATGATGGACATTATTTGAATAAAATGTACATATGAATTTAAATTTTACATATGTACATATGCACATATTTTACATATTTACGTAGAGGGGACTGATACAGTTCCCTATAATGTGCACAGTAAGAAGAATAAAAAGAATACACATAAATGTCTATATGCAAATACTAGAAGCCTAAAAAGTAAGATGGGAGGGAATACGCATGCGTGAGACCTAGTCACGCGAAAAAACCGCTCCTCCCGGGGACCTCC
>QEPC01005027.1:252664-265462 GCA_003113815.1 Sphenodon punctatus | reverse complement strand
GAGAGTGTGTTGATTATATGGACCACTATCCGGTTATCGCACCAGAACAGGACCACTCTGTCAGCCAAGTGATCGTGCCACAATTTCACTGCCACAACAATGGGGAATAACTCAAGGAATGTGAGGTCCCTTGTGATGCCTCCAGTGATCCATTCGTGAGGCCACCTGGCTGCACACCACCTGTCCCTAAAATATACCCCGAACCCATGAGAGCCTGCCGCATCTGAATGAACCTGTAGCTCAGCTTCAAGCAACAGCTGCTCTCTCCATACACTAATCCCATTAAATTCCTCTAAGAATTTGAGCCATAGCCCCAGGTTGTCCTTCATGTCTTTGGTCACCCTTATATGGTAATGAGGCAATGGTTCACCAGCGAGCTTACTGTACAGTTGGGTCATGAATGCCCTACCCGGAGCTATGACCCTGCAAGCAAAGTTCAAACTCCCTACCAGTGACTGGAACTGTCTAACCGTGATCTTAATGGCAGTAACACACTCTTTTAGCTTGAGGATCAGTGCCTCAAACTTGTCTGTAGGTAAATGGGACACCCCCACTATGATATCTAGTTCTATGCCTAGGTATGTGAGAACTGTGTTAGGTCCTTCGGTCTTTTCTTCTGCCAATGGGATGCCCAAATGCCCTGCCACCTTCTGAAAGGTGTCAACTAATTCAGTGCATTTGTTCATACCACTTCGCCCCACAAAGAGGAAGTCATCAAGATATTTTGTGATGCCTCCCCTCCCCTCCGCTGCTCGCCGCACCACCCATTTGATAAGGGAACTAAAACAAAGGCTAAGCATGAAATAGAGCATCCCACTGGCATGGCCTTGTCGTAGTAAAATCCCTCCTGAAAATGAAAGCCCAAAAGCGAGAAACTGTCCGGGTGCACTGGCAAAAGGCGGAATGCTGACTTCACATCGCATTTTGCCAGCAACGCCCCACTTCCAAACTCTCTTACTAAGGCCACCGCTTCATCAAAAGATGCATAGTGGACAGCTGTCAGGCCCCTGGAAATGCTATCATTAACAGAGTGGCCCTGTGGGAAGGAGAGATGATGAATCAATCGAAACTACCTGGGGGCCTTTTTGTGAACCACGCCCAATGGAGAAAAAAACATGTCGGGCAGCGGTGGGGCAGCAAATGGTCTGCCTACTCTACCTTCCCCCACTTCCCTTCGGATCTTCTGTGCTACCACTTCTTCCATACCCACGACTGATCTCAGGTTGGGAGCAATTCTACCCCGTCGTACCTCCCCCGCTGGTATTCGAAACCCTTCCTTAAAACCCATAACCACGTATTGGACCTCCTGCCTGTTGGGATGCGCGCGCAGGGCTGTTGCCAACCTATCCACCCTAACTGGTGATGGGTCTCTTTCCAGCAGCCACTGTGCCTCCACTCCCTTGATTTCCTTTTCCACCTCCACTGACCTCACCCTTTGTCTTAAAGCCGGGCTTGGGTCTGGGGCAAGCAGTTGTAGCATGAAATCCCCCGCAAGAGGAGCAGGTGTGCCAAAACCTGCATGATGGGCGGGAACATCTGCCCATGTGGGAAAACTCCCAGCATTGCCCAACATTTCCCACTGTATTCTGCTTCCCTCAGGCCCTATTCGGGTCATTAACCGGGGCCACCACCACTCCCCTTTTACTAGAAGGTGTCCACTATCTGCTCTGGGGGCTTCTGTGGCATCACTCATGCAGGTTAACCAAAGGTCATGGGCATGAGTGTCCCACCTCAGTCCCAGGGTGAACGAAGCCCGGTGCCTGAAAGCCTCATCAAACCTGAGCCAGGCCCCCGGGGGGCCAGTCTCATAGGCCCTGCGGATTATCTCCCCTTATTTTAGGAGAACCACCCCTCTCTCAGGGAACATTTCCAACTGTACCCCATGGTAAATTGCGTAAGCCGCAGTCCAGTTGGCCCAATTCCTGTCTGCCCTAGGTCTCTTGTATTTCTCCTTTTCTTTCTTCTCATTGTTCTCCCCTGGATCCACTATGGGATCACTGAAAAAGAGGGCAAACAAATCAACATAATCCCCTCTCCAAATCTTTTCCCTCATGGCAGGCAACAGGTGCTTGCCTATTGGCATGGATAGATCTGCATAGGCACCCCCAACGGGGCTGGCTGGCATGGTCTCATCTCCAATTGCCCTACCTGGCCTGAGGATCCCTGTGCCCAAACCTGGAATGCCTGATGGGATTGTGGCAGGCCTGCTGCTGCGCCTCCACTCCCTGTCTCCACTCCCATTAGCTCGAGGGCTGTGCTGTGCCCACTCCCGGTACAACTGGGGGGCAACCTGTACCCAACCGCCATTCCACCACAGGTACTGTGGGGGCTTTTTTGCTGATGGGGGTCTGAGCCCCGCTCCACTCATGTTCCCCGCCTGAGTGCCAACCCCGGCACCATCTTGCCACACCTCAGTGGAAGCTGTGCCCCCCCAATACCCAAGGTGTGCTGGAGGAAGGGGGGAATATTCCCCCCACCCCCCATGTGCCCTGTCTGTTCCCATGGCCCAGCGGTGCCCCGTCTCCCCCTGCACACGTACCTGTCTCCACCCAGGGGTTCTGCCCTGGTGGCATACTAATCCCGCTCCTGTCCTCCAGTGCCTGCTCCAATGCTGTGATCATTGCCAGAATGTGCGGGTCCTCCAGTCTTGCTCCCACTGTTTCATCACCCACGAGTGGCCTGTAATCACACTGAGGTGGGGAAGGACCCCCCTGCTGAATTACGTTGCTCTCATTTCCACCCATGCCTCCTACCCGACCCCCATCTCTACCAGGATGTGGGGGGAGGGGGGATCTGTGGACTCCAGGGGGTGGCCACCCCCCCTTCACCTCTCCGCTAAGGTGCCAGGAGCCTCATCGACAAAGCACACGGGGATGACAATGGGCCTGGTTCCCCGCCTGAGGGGGACTGTCCCTGTCTGCTCCATCCCACCTTTGTTCGGCTCTCCCATGCATTCCCCTAGCCCAGCTGTGGAGAAGGCCCTGCCCAAGGCATGCATTACCAGGGTTGGGGTGGGCAACCCTGCTCCAGCCCCCCCAATCCCCCATCCCAGTTCCCCTTAGCGGGCCACGCTCGGGGTACCCATCTTCCATCTCCGCTTGCTGCTTCATCATGTGGGGGGACCCCCACTGCAGTGCTAGGCCCAGCACCAAAAAGCAGGGTCTCACAGGTGGCCAAGCGCTCAAGGGCAGTTCCCGCCACTGGGGGGGGGGGCTGAGCCCGTCCCTTTTTTGCCCCTTTTGCCAGCCAGCTCCATGGGACCTGGGTTTCACAGCTCACTGCCATGCTGTCCCCCCTCTGCTCCGCTCCTACTTCTGGCTGGGCCTCACTCCCAGTCCGACTCACTGTCCCCCACGCACGGAGCAACCTGGAAAAACAGCAGTTGCTCCATTGGTGCAGATGAGTGGGGGGGGTGAGTGGGGATGCATGTGTGGCCATGTGCATGCCCTGCCCACACACCAGCATGCCCACAGACCCCCACCATGTAAAAAGGGCATGTGAGAAGCCACTTGAAGAAGAACAGCAGGTTGCTGCCTTGTAAAGAAGCTTCTTTGAGATGTCTCCTAACATTTTCACAACACCCACCCTTCCAGCCCTGCATGGAATTTTCTTATATTCCTAGAAAGGGTTGGAAGGAACTGTCATTCTGAGGGTGAGAGTGCTTTTTATACTAGAGGAACTCGAGACCTTCACGTGGTCTATTATTTGAATAGGGTGAGCATGTACAATCCAGTTGTGAGAATGTTAGGACCCATCTCAAGGAACCTTCTTTACAAGGCAACAACCTTCTGATCACTCACATGAGGAGGAGTTTGTTTACAAATAGCTTTACGTCCCAGTGTCCCTGCTGCTGCAGAGCTACTAACAGGCAGAGGCAGGTGAGGGATGGAGACTCCCCCATGATGTGGGGGTGCCTTGCACCCAGGCCTCCTCCATCCCAGCCCAGGCATGGGTCTGCACCCACGGCAGGGCCAGGCAGCGGCCCCTGGGACCTAGAGGCCCCTGGGTTTGTTCAATGGATGCTATGCCCTATACAATAGATAAATATGTTCTGAATCCTCTCTAGAGAAGCCATGCTTAGTACAGACTGGGTTTTCAAAGTTGTTTTATCATCTGCAAACTCTCACTACAGTCAGAATCAAATCCCCTGCCCTCCCAGAAATGGCAGCATATTTGGGTAGGCCTTGTGGGTTTAGGAAGCATTTATTTTTAATGGCACGGATGAATGTTTTGCCTACAAGGCTCTTAGAGGGGAGATATCAGGGTATTCCCCTTGCCCAAAGGACCTGCCCCTTCGATGAAATGACGGTAGAGACAGCCGAGCACATTTTGGGGGAGTGCCATTTATACGATGGGGCAAGGAGTCGTTGGCTGGGAGTGATTATGGGGAAATTGCCAGGGAGATCCCCATTGGAAATATTAAGAGTGCTGTTAGGTGACGTCTACAGGGACACAACATCGGCAGTGATGGACTTCCTGGTGGAAGCCTTTCAGGTCAGAGCTCACTTCCTGGAAAGTAAACCAATTCTAGAAGTGGCTGTATCCCCTCAGGGAGAATAGGAAGCAGTTATCTCTCCCAGTTGTGGGTAAAACCTGTTGTAAACAATTTTGTGGCAAGTATAGTGTGATGTCTGAGTAGTTAAATATTATATATTTTAGTTATGGTTTTGTTAGTATGATCTTAAACGTCTTTTGATGTCATATAAATTCCAAACAGCTGGTTCTGTTCAGTTAAATATGATGTGAGATTTTTATGTTAAAATTGTAAAAATGTTGTATGCAAGGACCAATATGGTCACGCAAATAAAAGCTTTTGACTTTTTGAATTACAACACTACAAATCCTGGTCCTTACAAGTTCTTGCTAGTCCTTTAAAGTCCTTTACTGTGAATGTCTGCAAATTCTGGAAAGTCCTTAAAAACTTTCAAAGCATTGGATCAGACTGGGGAACTGGCAAAAGTGATAGTACAGTATCTTTGTATTTCTAAGAGCCAACAGCAGGCTCAGCCTGGGCAACTCAGTGTAGCCCTGAAATTAAGTTGTATCTGCTGCCTATTACCAAAAAGTCCTGTTCCCTGCTGAAAAATAGAGACCTCCCAGGCATGATTCGTTTTCTTCTTGGGTAAAAAAAAAGTGAAAGTGTAAAAAATTTAACTTTCCTTGTGCCATCCTGGTCAGTCCGTATGCTGTACTGAATAAAATCACAAGGTGGCATGTTAAGCTGATTCACATTTTGCTACAGCTAAAAAAACCACATGGCAGGCTAAAGAATCTGGGTATTTTTAGACAGACGTGGGGGTGCTCACCCCAGGAACGGGTCAGTGGGTGCACCCCTGCATCTGCCCACTTGCAGCCCTGCCAGGGTCCATTTTAAAGGGACCTGGCAGCTGCTGTGGCCCTCAGTTTTCCCGTGCTGCACCCACCTCCTCCACACAATAGATGGAAGAGGCTGTCTTTAAACAGATGGCCCACCTGTGTGTGAGGCGGAGCAAAGACATGAGTACAATCCATGTAAAAGCACCCAATGCCTCACTTTGTGACTGCCCCACAATTCATTTATGGAACTCCTTCCCCTTGAAGATTTGTCTAAGCCTGAGCCTGCTCATCTTCCACAAGTGATGTCAGGCCTTTCTTCTGTTTGGTCAGGGCTGGGGGGTTGTTTTCTGTGGGCAGCTTAGAGTATTGGGGTGAGGTTTTTAAGGGATGTTTTTATATGATGTAAGCCAACCTGAGCCTTAATGGGAAAGACATGGTAAAAACATGAATAAATAAAACCTAATAAATATACTGCTCTACACTATCATTCAAGCCTTAACAATTGTTTCATTCATGACATAAAAACTTATAAGAAATTAATGGTAACATATAAATACAAGTAGCATATCAACAAATATTTCTAATACCTCTTTCATTTAACAATAGTACACTTTGGTGGGAAAATACTGTTCAAATGGTTCAAGGTACGCATGTTCAAAAAGCCTAGATTTCACTTCTATATTAAAAAGAAGTGATTGCAGCTATTTGGTTGTCAGTAATTTCATTGAAATTAGGTGCACCTTAATGCGTATCAGTAAGTTTATGGCCTGATATTATCCTACTAAAACTTTGCAAAGAACTCCTACTATTGCCCATGATGACTATGTATACTAACTGAAACTAGAGTAATATACCTTTTTGTAAACCAAGATAAATTAATCCCACTGTTCTAATACTGGATGATATTATGATCATAGTTGTTATTTATTAATTATTATAATTTATTATTATTATTATTATTATTATTATTATTAGCAAGCATTTATATAGTGTCAGCAGTGTACCTGGCACTTTACAAAGTAATGGAATAGACATGGTCCCTGCCCTAGGGCTTACAATCTGAGAGACAGGGGTGGGGGTGGGGGGGACAAAGGAAGGGGAACAGAGGGAGAGACAAGTGGTCTAACATTCACAAAGATGTGAGGTCTCAAGTGCACGTGCTTGGCTTGGGTACATCGAGAATGATGGCTGTCTGGTTCATGTGGTGAGGATATGAGTTATAAACACAACAAATTACACCAATTATGCGTTCTGTGTTCTTTAACTGTCTGTTTATATTTCAATATCAAACTGCATTAATAAAACAAAATATCAGATTACATAAAGTGAAAATAAAAGCATATATGACCGAGTACAGTCTGTCTTGATATAAGAACTGCGTACTACTTTAAGGTGGCCGTAGAAAATCCTGAACCTGCTGCTGATGGAACAACTTTAAAGATTGAAAAAAGTCCTGAGTCTGCTGTAAGCTATATAGAGAAGAGCAGTCTCAGGAATGGCCCCTGGACTGGATTCTGGGGGCAGGACTGAGGGACCCAAAAGTGTCCACCTTGTCCAGTGAGCTGCCTCGTCCTGCTAAGAGAGTGAGACCACTAGGGAGATCATCAAGGAAGATGAGACCAAAGGCAGGAGGCAGGTTAACTTAGAGATGACTTGGCCAGAGGACTGACTTGGGACAGGGAGTGTGTGGCAACCAAAGATCTGAGAAGGGGATCAGGGCCTGAAAGTACTCTCATTTGGTCAGAGCTACCTGAGCTACTGAGTTTCAAATATAGAGCAGTGATATTTATTTATTTATTTATTTATTTATTTATTTCAATTTTTACCCCAGCCTCCCCAATAAGGCTCAAGATGACTTACATCATATAAAAACAGCTTTAAAAGTCCCCCTAGACCTCCAACCTTTTCCATACCAACCCAATCCCACCCAACCCTATCCCCGCTTGTCAAACACCTGGCTAAACAAAAAGGTCTTATATTGACCTTTTTTAAAACAGGCCGCGGTGGGTGGGGGGATGGGTGTGTGGCCGCAGTGGGTGTGCGCCCATTCCCATGAACACACACCCATCTCCACCAACCTCCACCCACAGAACATTGGGCACTGAAGTCCATTACTCCATGGGTGGGTGATGGGTGGAGGTGGGTGTAGCGCGGGTGCACGTACACACCTCCACCCATCCCCCGCGGCATTCACATGGGTGCCTCCACCCATCTCCATGCAGTGAAACTGCATGGAAATGGGTGGGGGCATCTCGTGTGAACAGGGTCACCATTTCTGGAAGATGAGCAGGCTTGGGCTTAGATGGATCTCCAAGAGTCTCCAAGGATCTCCATATTTAAGCCACCAAGAACACCTCTCTGTATGCCCTTGTTGTGAAAACCTCATGGCGGATGGTGCCTGCAAGAGGGCACTCCCGGCAACCTCTGAGGCTGTGATGGAATATAAAGGAAGAGGCAGTATTTCAGATACTTGGGGCTCAAGATATTTAGGGATTTATAGGTCAAAACCAGCACCTTGAATTGTGCCCTGAAAGCTATTGGCAACCAGTGTAGACCCCAGAGCACTGGTGTAATGTGCTCCTGTTGACCCACCCCCAAAAGAAGATGGGCCTCCACATTCTGCACCAGCTGCAGCTTCTGAGCAGTCATCAGGGCCCCCATGTACAGTGCACTGAAGCAGTCTAGTCTCAAGGATACAAAGGCATGAATGATGATGCCAAATCTGAATTTAACAAACTGGTTGCAGCCTTCTCACCAGATGCAGTTGGTAAAAAGTGCTCCTATCTGTGCAGATGCACCAAAAATCCCAACTCCAGTTTTTGGAAGGTTGGACAACTAATTCCATAAAACCTTTTAAAATCAATGTTTAAATAACCTTTTCATCAGATGGACTGAAAACACTCAGTAATACCTTCTTCTGATCTCAAATATTTAGCAATATTTTATATGTTTATTTCCCCCTTATACCACTGTGCTCTTGAACTTCCATAGTGCAGATAGCATTGTTTCAGTGAATAGTACAGTATAAAGAACACTAGATGGTCCCTGTGGTTCAGTTTTTGCATTTCAGAAACACTTAGCCTAGATGTAGCCAAGTACAATTATGGCTGTCTTCAGAGGAGGGGAAAAAACCCACAATATTGGCAAGAGGAAGTTACCACCCAGAACCACATCAAGAAGTGCAAAAGCAACCAGAATGGCTTTCTCAGCCTTTAAAGTCAGAGATCGACGTGGCATTCTCAGTCTCTGGAGCTAAGTAGTGCAGTCCTTTGGAAAACTGCTTTAAAAGAATTGGCTTAGACATTCTTCTGAATTTGGATACACCCTGTAATACTGAAGTGGTTGATTTACCAAAAGAGGCTAGATTAAAAAGGGACAGTTAAAAATATAACAGAAGTTTTGAATAAAATGGTTTGAGTTTTGTCTTGGGATTGTTTTTTATTTTCAAGGAGACTGAGAGGATGTTTCACAAACTAAAGGGCTTAAAATGTGCATTCAGGAGGCCAGCAACTTACTTCTCAAAAGCAAATGCATGGAAGTGATTAAATAATTCAAGGAGAACAATTTATTAGCTACGTCGTGGTTGTGTGGTCAGTTTAAAAGGTCGGACCCAAGCCTGGGGGATTCAGGGGAAGAAAATAAATGTATGGCCTCTTGTAAAAAAACAAAATGAAAATACATTTAATAAATAGTCCTCCTTTCCATTCTCACTTGTATATTCAAAACCATCAGCTAACTGGAAGCTTCCTCATTCAGATTTTTTTGTCACTGCCACTTTAAATTTTTTGACAGGATTAACTCAGGATTGGGTGTTTTAATCATGACTCATTCCAGTGTTTTTGGCACTGGGATCCTGATTGGCAATAGCAGAACTCTGGATTGCTAAAGCTAAGTGGGTCAGCATCAAGTCTAATACAGAAAAGATGGGACAAGGAGGAGTGCAGAGGGAGAAGACTAGTTTCTATGGAGGCAAAAAGTCTTTCTGGGGTTACAAATCATGTGAGGAAACAGTAGAAACATATCAATAAAGAAAGGGCCAGGTCCACCCATAACTTTCATGGTGGTGAGGAGGGGGGAAAGGACATGGAAGCAAAGACAGAGTGTGAAGAGAAATAGCTTTTTGTTTTGGAACGGTGCTAACGCCATTTCTTTGGAGCAGCTGAGCATCACTCCTATTCCTTGCAGTGTGTCCTTCCCTGCTTGCACCTCCAACTCCTTTGCAAAGCCTGAAAAATGACACCAGCTTCCTCACTTCATGAAACTTGCCAGTGTTTCCTTTCCTTAAAAGGGATGTGAGTTGTACTCCAGCCAAGAGATCTGGCTCCAGATGTTTTTTTGTTTTTTTTTCCTTTTTAGTCAACGTGGATGGTTCCTATACAACGTCAAGAGCTTAAAGAAACCTTTACCTGTTTTTTCTGAGAAATTTCTGCAGCATTGCAGCTGCTAAATAAGAAGTAGCTACAAAGGATGCAATGCCAACAAGGAATGAGAAGTTTGCATGGAGTCCAAAAGTATTTTTCACCATTCAACCATTTAGGCGTTGGTCCACTTCACTCTTCTAGTCCAAGGGTTTCCAGCATGTGCCATATCTTCCCATCACAACTCTCCTGGTTCAATCCCCACCCCCCACCCCCGTGATGCATCTTCCTCCTGACTTTCTCATCCCCACCCATTCATTTCCTAACTTTGGGCACCTTTAGATGCAATGGAAAGGGGTGGATGAATGTGTGTTGACACCATTGTATACCCACGCATGTTTTCCCATATTTAATACGTTGCAGTACTTAGATGCAAAGGAGGCCTTTCCATGTCCA
This sequence comes from Sphenodon punctatus, assembly GCA_003113815.1. NCBI lineage: Eukaryota > Metazoa > Chordata > Lepidosauria > Sphenodontia > Sphenodontidae > Sphenodon > Sphenodon punctatus. The sequence continues at coordinate 255,332 of QEPC01005027.1, read as the reverse complement.
GAAGTTAATTGAGGTTCTGCCTGTCCCTCATGCCCAAAGCTCTCCTTGCAGAAGCACTCCCATGGAATTATGAGACTTGTACTCCATGCAGGAGAGGGGTCGGGTCTGCCCCCAAATCGTCTGCTCTGCGCTGCAGCTAAACAGCTCATTCTACACCGCTCACCTCTCTTCTCTGTCCCCCACCTCCCTCTGAGTGCTTTGGGAGAGCACTAAGACAGTGTCCTGCACGGAACGAGTTGTTTGGCAGTGGCATGGAGTGGAGGATTCAGGGCAGACAGGGAGGAATTGGGGCATACAGACCAGAAATAGCTGTGAACACACAACCCAATGTCTTTAGAGACAATGTTAGTCACGGGGAGAGGGAAAACACTCAACTGCTGCACCCAAGACATCCGTGCAACCAACGAGGTGTTAATGGGAAGCTAACGGGAGGCAGACCAGTGGCCAAAAATAATGACAGTACTTAGACACAACACACCGCCACATGGCAGACGTTTTAACCATCCAATCACCATTGTGTCTAAAGATGCCCATTTCCTTCCAGTCCACTTTCCTGGTGCTGTCTCCTCACCTACCCCAACATCTGGTCCTAGCTTTCCTGGTGCTGTACTTCCCTCAACCTGCTCAAGAATAGCAAGCAGATTAGAAACTGAGCCCCCCATCACATGCTTTTTTCTTCCTATGCTCTTGAGTGTTTTCTTCACAGGCAGACCAGCCTTACCACAGGGAGACCTGAAAGGGGTCCTGCAAGATGTCCCAAGACAGGCCAAGCAGATCTCAGGACAGGAGGGGTCCCACACATCTGATAGCTGCAGTGGCACAGCACCGTGCCCTCTTCTCCCCCTTCCAGAAGTGTCCCCCTCCCTCACTTTTCTCTCTTGGAAGTTCCCCCTCCCTCCTCACAGGAGTCCTGGCCAGGGCCATAAGAGTGCAGCAGTTCGAGCAGAGCCTTGCTCAGTAGCACTGTTCCCCCATTCCTCCTGTCATGGTGTGGTACAGGGTGTATTTAGGCAGGCACCTTCTCTACTCCTGCTCTGTCCCACCCCTGAGTGGCCCATCAATGTAAATGTACCCTGGGATGAGGTGGAGCAGGAGTGGTGCAGGTGCTGCCTGTTCTGGGCCAGCTCCACTTGTGGTACTCCAGTGGAGCAGGCCGCCCAAACCTGGTGCACCAGCCGGAAATGAAACAGCAGTCCATCTACTCGCAGATGGGCCACTACAGCTCTGCTTCTGGCCAGGGGCTGCCCCGGAAACAGCTATAGAACGGTGGGCAGTAGCCTAGAGGAGCTGGCAATCAACCCGCAGCTGTACGGTGTGGGAGAGGGAGCACCACATGGGCAACTGCAGTCTGTGGTGGCCACCTCTGTTTAAACCCACTGCAGCTGGAGCAGACCTAGCATAGCCACCCACAGGTACATCTAAAAACACCCATAGTCTAGCTCTGGATGGGGTTTCTGTGAGCAAGGAGGGAGCACTTCCAGGAGAGAACAGCAAGGGGAGTAGGCAACTCTGGGAAGGAAAAGAAAGCAGCATCATGCTCCATTGCTGTAACTGCCAGTTGTGTGGGGCCCTGTTCTGGCCCCTGCCCCAGGCCCCCATAAGGCTGGCGCTGTTCCCAGGAGGGTGTGTCCAAGGGAGCCAGAAGGGAGCAATAGAAGGCTCAGGAGAGGCAGCTGATAATAGTCACTATAGCAGCAAGTAATGGCTGGGAGGATGGATGCCATGCACCCCTGAAATTACAAACGTTTTTAGGATGAATAAAGGCGTGCCTAATATATATAACGTACACTGTGGTTTGCAGGGTTGCAAGACCTATCAAAGATGGTTCTATCAGATGTTCTCTCTGTTTTATTAAAAGACTATTAAAGACCATTTTGTCCCTGCTAATAGAGTTTATTAGCATAGTGTCAATGCCTGTTATCTTAAAGTCTAGAATTTGCTTACAGAGGTTTAACCATTATTAATTTGTATAGAGCCATCAGTGTACATTGCATTTTACAAGGTAACCAAAAACAGATCTCTGCTTTAAAAGCTTATACTCTAAGATTAAAAGTAAACAAGGGAAGAAGCCAGCAAGGAGAGGAAAAGGCAACGGATGTCTCCACACGAGCAGTGATGGTAGGGGAACAGCCACACACACACCTCCACCCACCACGGGCACACACCCACCATGGCTCCTGTGAAAAGGACCCAAGTTAGAAGAAGATATCATTCTGAATTCTAGTAATAACCCCTTTACATATTCAATATTATGGTCATTTTAAAGATGACATATTTGTGGGTTTTTATGGTGATACATATAGAATTTGAAAGGTTTTTTGAGTAGCTTAACACCATAAGTGAGCACATTAAATTTACAAATCATTGGGACCTTGAGAGTGTTCCATTTCTTGATGTTAGAGTAGTGTTTGAGATAATACCTTATCAGTAATAGGTACTTAAAACCTACCAACAGAAATTTTATCTCACATTATTACAGTAACCATCCTAAACATCTGCAAGATAATTTACCATATGTGCAATTTTTACATCTAAAATTATTATTATTATTATTAACAAACATTTATATAGCGCCAGCAGTGTACCTGGCACTTTACAAAGTAATAAAATAGACACGGTCCCTGCCCCTAGGGCTTACAATCTGAGAGACAGGAGCTGGGGGAGAGAC